>CM076578.1:1069038391-1069431600 GCA_034641835.2 Pinus albicaulis | reverse complement strand
ACCTAATTCTACAACTAATACAATAAGACAAAAAACAAAGAAAGCAAAAAATCATATGTAGAAAGGATACCCAAATTGTTGAATTGAAAATGAAAATGAAAATCCTGAGCAACAATCTAATAAATGTAGAAATATTCAAGGAAGTTGAACATGGAAATTACCAACTCTTAAATGCACAAGTTAGGTATTTTGAAGATTTAAGAATGGTATAAGCACAACAAGACATAATTGATAACTCTTGGATGAGGTATGTTGTTCCTTGGGAGACAATCTCTGGGTGTTAGGAGACCAGTGCCTAAGAAATTCACTGTCACTTATAATTAAAATTATTTTTTGTCCCTTCATATGGTAACCCCATAATTATAAATTAAAACCCTTTAATATTTACTGATAACAGAACTCTTCAAAGTTCCATTAAATGATAAATGTGAATGAACAAGAGAAGATCAAATGATAGTCAAAACCATTACAAATATGTTGTAAATCACAAAAAATATTATCTCTGGTTTAGAAGAAAAAGGTTGCAAGAAATGACTTCAGAATAAAGGAGCGCATCATTAGGGAAATTTAATCTAACTCACAGATGTAAATTAGACACTAGAAAATTCATTACTTTACTCCAACAGAAGAATCCTACATAAGATGGAATAGGAGGAACTCAACACGTTCAAAAATTGATGGAAAATTTTCTGAATAGCTTTATTAATTCCATAAAGACAAAGTACAAAATTGGAAAAACTTCTGAGGCCCAAAGTCCAGAACCTCCTTTCTTATTTGAAAGTGTCTTAAATAAATTATTAAAAAATGGATATTTTTGGAATTGTCAACTTTCCAAACTGTTTTCTTCGATCATTACAATAAAAGTAGCAAATAAAAACATCTGTAGTAAAACAAAGTAAAGTAAATGTGAAACATAATTCTATCATGAGGTGGCAGTGGCTTGAGATCCTGGAATGGAAGAAGTTCCTGCGTCAACATCATTTTCTTGTGGGGACATCCATTCTTTGAATTTTCTCCACAGGTCTACATTTGGGCTGGGACAATTTGGAAGCTTGACATACACCATTCTAAAATCTCCGATCTTGGAATACGAGAGTCTTCCTAAAAAAAAAGTTTTCATCATCCATAATAATTGAAAGTATTTATGCAGAAAATTCATGATTGTGGCTCCCTTCAAAATAAAAGTCTTTTCATGTGTGTTGCCAATTTTACTCTTCACCTCAACCATTAATGTTTCAAATGTCTCCCAAGGGAGAATATTTCCTTGTTGGTCCCAACAGGATGGAAAACTAGCTCTGGTTCTTTGATCAAACAACACATTGAACCTTAACACTGCATCTTTGACTTCCTTCAACTTTTTTTCTATATTATTCCTGTATGAATTCTTGATGATCATCTTGTTAAACTCTAGCACACATCAAGTCCTATCTTCAATCCTGAAATTCTTCAACTCTTGAGTAGTTTTATAATTAATAAAATTAATTAATATCTTGACATATGAGTCCCTATTTTTCAACTTCTCTTTATTGGAAACAATGGCATTTTCCAGGTCCCTCACAATACTCTTTTCTTCCCCAATAATGATTAGAAAATCCCATATGTTCTTGACAACATCAATAATTTCATTCCAAATAATCTCTCTGGCTTGAATAAGGGATAAATTTCACTTCACTTTCTCCTTTAGCTCTTTGATCTCCTGCACTAACATTTTCCAAGTCCCTCACAATACTCTTTTCTTCCCCAATAATGATTAGAAAATCGCATATGTTCTTGAAAACATCAACAATTTCATTCCAGATAATCTCCTTGGCTTGAATAAGGGATAAATTTCACTTCACTTTATCCTTTAGCTCTTTGATCTCCTGATAGGCATTATGAAAGTCCTGCCTATATTTTTTTGCATTGTCCTTGGTCATATGCAATTCATTCTCTGTAACTTTGAGCACTTTATAAGCTCCTTCCAACTCCCTCTAAGCTTTGTTTAAATCAATTCCTGTTAATATTAACTCAGTTGAGACTTGAGTTAATTGGGTAGCAGGGTCTTCTAAATTAGATGAAACAACTACTGTAAAGAAATGAGAATCAATTTGTTTCTGCAACATTACATCCGCCTCCTTCATTTTTTCAATTTCTTGATCCTTGGCTAGAAGAGCTTGCAACAACTTCTCTTTCTCTGTCTCCACCTGGGCTACTTTAGTAGTAGTAGGATGATCACCTATTGGAAGCCTAAACTTCTTCTTCAAACTATGAATTTTAGATTCAAAAGACTGCAACAGTTTCTGAATAGTTGATCTGTCTTTAGGATCAACAACAAATTTAATAATTATTTTCTTCAATTCCCCATTCTGCGTGGAATAAGATCTTGAGTTATATTTTTCCAACTTCAAATGTTTGATCACTTTACTTAACATGTTTTCAAATTTAGCATCAGCTGAAGTAGTCTTATTCAAATCATTAAAGATTAATTTTCCTGTTTTCATATGTAAATTAATATTGTTAGGAAGAGGATTTTTCTTGGCATCTACTGTTAAATTAATAGTTTTGAAAGAAGAAGTAGTAGTCACATTCATAGATAAAGGATGAGAGAAATATATCTTCAACTAATCCCTTTCTAAGTCCATTTCTGTTAGTAGTCTTGTCTTCTCAAGAGAAATTTGAGCCTCAGACTGAGACTCAATGTTTTTTCTTATCTTCTTATTTCTTTCTTCAATATGCGAGAAAAATTGGTTAATGTTTGATAGGGAGTCATGAATTGAACTCTCTGGAAGAGGAGATGAGGGAGTGCAAGAGATATCTCCCAATTGCAAATAATATGCAGACAAAGCTGAAGACCTTCCCTCTTCCATGGCCTTTCCCTTCTTCGCTTCATTCCATATATCACTTTCCAGATCAATTAATTCCCCTCTTCATATTTTAAGACCCTTTTAGTATGGTGAGGATTTTTCACCTCCATCTGATCAGACACATAAGTATATCCTCCATTTTCCAGCTTCTCGATCTCTGGCCTTGATTCATGAACAAATGCAGAATAACCATTTTCCACTCTGCAGTTTTAAATCACATGGTATTGGTCATAAGCTCATTTCCCCTCCAATGAAAAATGCATGTCATTCAACATTTTTTGAGAAAATTCCAGGGCTTGTCTATTTTGTACAATGAATTTCCCTACCTTCCTAGGTAGCTTAAACATATGACCTTTCTTCACTAGAACAAAATGAAACTGGTCAACATTAAGACATTTCCAGATGAACTCCTAGGCAAAATATCTCATGGGAACAAACATAGGCAATCTAAAAGGTTCTATATCACCTCCAAATAATCGAATTTCGGTATGTTCCTTATGAGAAAACCAATATCCATATCTCACATCTTTTCTCAACTTAAAAAAGGACTGAGCTTCAGGAAATAATCTAGGTGTGCCTCAAATGACAAAAGAAGGAAACTTGAAATTGCTAGTGATTGACAAGCTCATCAACTGATTATTGATAACATTCTCTAGATAAATGAGAATATCCAAAATTACCCCAGGCTTCATCATCAAAGAAAACATTCCTAGAATTGACTTATCTACCACCATGGCATCTTCCCTCCCTAGGACTTTGGCCAAAATTTGAAGAATTGATCATACATCTTTAGAAAATGTATTTAAAGGAAAATTGTCTGACTCCAAGGAGAATTTTTCTTTTTCAAGTAGGACACAAAATACAATTTGGGTAAATTCAGGCCCTGGCAATTCTTGAAAATATGAAGAGAGTGATCAAGAGTGAAAATCATGTAAGACTCTGTAGAGGGATAACAAAAATGTTGCCTTATAAATTGAGCTGACACTTGGAAAAAAATTTCCCCCAACTGGTTCATGACAAAGAATTTCTGAGGGTACATGGAGGAAACCAACCAATGAATAAACTCAAGAAATAGGTAGGTCTAGGGAACAAACACTGACATGACTCCAAAATTAATCAAAGCAGAGTAAATTGGGGACTTTGTGTGGTTTAGAACAACATGCTAATAAAAGAGATTGTAGTCTACTGTGCAGACAATATCCACAATGTCTGCTTCTTTTTCCATTAGTGGGATATAAGTGGAAGACCCGACAATCACAAATTTCTTCATCATTTTGAACAATTGTATGAGAATAGTTACACGGGTTACCTGTTTGCATCAAAATGACTACTGATTTGGAAATTGGTATGAAAATTTGGAGACTTTAGCAGTTCGGGAGGCAAATGTGGATGCAAATGAGGACAAAACTCCTTTTATATCAAAGGAAAATGAATGGGTAGGAGAAAAACATACAAAAAAAAAATTAAATGATGAAGTGATTGACAAAAAGTTGGGGGTGATGTAGAGATTGACATGGAGGGTGATATGGAAGGTGACCTAGCTCGCTTGGTGTCGTCATGGGGTCTGTCGACTGTCATTAGGTTGTCGTCACTATGGAGGGAATCCATAGTACGGGCTTGATCGTAGGGCAATGCCCCCGCAGAAGATCTAGGCCACACATTCTGGTCAATGAGAGGGGGTCAAAGATTCTAGCGGAGGCACCCCATCGGTTAACTTTTGACTAATTTATGACTTCGCTCACACTCCATCATGGGAAATTTTTTCAAATGGTGGCATCCAAGAAATGAAGTGCTCGTCCTTTAACCCAATGCACCAAAGGGTGGTCCCTCTATTTGACACATAACTTAAAATACTTCTTAGTTCCGCTTCTTTTTAAAAATTTAATTTTGTGCATATATATATATATATATATATTTATAATTTTCAAAGTACATAATCTCTTATGTACAACATACAAGAAATTTAAAACTAGCCACAACAAGCTAATAGATAATTTTTTTGAAAGGAGAAGGGTGAAAGAATGTCTATTACAATTAATCTCTTAGTAGGCCACAACTAAAAAATCTACATCAAGAATCCCCAAAGCATCATATGCCAAGATAATAAGAAGCAAAACTTCCCTACAAAAAATGTAAAAGGAATTTACAAAAATCTAAATATATGATCAAGGAAATTGAGTAATATTGTTCTCAGTTAATTGATTCATTGCTCCAACTTATAAGAGAATTTGACATGTCTAATGTACCATTCTCGAAGTATTACAACAATAAAAATGTTTTCATCAATGACGTGTTAAGTCACAGGAGTGGTATAAAAAATGATATTTGAAAATTAGAAAGATCTAACTTAGAAGTAATTTCCAATTTCTTTGTCAAACCACATAGCAACTATGTCCTGGTCAAAGAGATGATATACATATTAGCATAACAATCACTATTCTTAGAAGACAAGATATACACATGCCATATTAGTATGCTCTTTGACCAACCATAATATATCTCTCACATCTTGAGCATACATGAGCTTCTAGTATAACCATTCTAAAAAATAATTCATCAAATTTGTTGGAGATTAGAAAAAAATTATCTTTTAATTTTCTATTTTTTAATTTTTTTTGTAACAAAACTGGGATAGACACTTGAAGTTAAGAGGCTTATTTAAAGAATCATCATAGTTTGTATTACAGATTCTAATTTTTCGAAGAAGGAGACACTTTGAACAATTTTAAAGTTTATTCTGGAATAATACCTTGAACCACTTCATATTTTGAAGTTTTTTTTTATCAACTGAATATGGTATTTTGCTATTTTTTTTCTTGTTATCTTTTAGTGAAATCGAAATATCAATACTTTTGCTTGATATAATCGATATCTTGTATAATTGACTAGTTATTATTAACTAGTTATTTCGTTTTATTATTAAAATGATTAAGTGAATGATACATATATGAATGTTGTGAATGTAGTCGATTCAATTAACTATTTATTGAATTTTACATCATTTTCATTCTAGTTTATTTATGTTGTTAGTTTGAAGATATAAATATTAGGCTTATTGCTAATATTTCGAAATTTATGCATGATTATAATAATAACCCTAGGATATAGAAGAGTGATAACAGTTTAGTATATATGTTCTTTTGAATAGATATAATTTCAACCTTTAGTTTACAACGATTTTTCCAAAATATCTTTCAGAATTTCATTCATTAGAATATTCTTTTAGGATTTCTGCATATTTTGGAGCAATGTATTTAGGAGGAAACTAGGGCACATAGTGAGAATCACCATCGAAGATGGATATAATAGGGGTCTTGTCAAAGGAAAATCTATTTCACTATTTTAGGCCAAGCATGAGAGAAAAATCTTGGTTCTGAAAGAGGCTACAGTAGAGGATGAGCCACAACTTGCCAAGAAATTCTCCACATCGTTAAAAAAGAGTATGTATCACTCCTGGATTCAGAGGAGATTTATAAATATGGTTGGTATCTATACATTGGTGCCACATGCCATATGACAAGGGAGTGTGATATATTTGAGACACTTGGCTTAGTAGCTATTCGATTCTTGGTGAGGTGTGTGATCCACACTGAAGGAACAGTCGATGTGGGATCCATTATATACCTAATTAGAGTATGAGTACAAGAACCATCAAAATTTTATTTTAAGCTTGCGTCCCATAGAATGATATGCATATTCAAAGAGATTTCACTCACAACTAATTTTACAGCAACCACAGAGAACTCACATCGATTATCTTAGAGACATAGCAAGTTATCTCAACGAGAAATTTTGTATTTATTTCAAACTTGCTGAATCTTTCTTTACACAAAAAAATGCCAAAATAATTTAGAGGCTGAAAACCTGTCAAAAAGGGTATTACAGATGATGGTGGGTACCCTACACTATTTTCACACCATTGTTGGTCGAGAGGTGGACCGGGGACACATACAATTTCCATGATTGCCATTACAACTGATTTTTTATGTTTCATATCTAGTTTATTTTCCATTATATGTTGGATGTTGGATAGTGACTTATCTCATATGTAAGCTTCATGAAAAATACTATTTTTTGAATGCTTGTCATATGTGCTACTTATGCACTATATGATGATTGTATGTTTCTATTACTTTTGCCTTCATTTTCTTTATTTGTTTATCTCTCTCTACTGTCAGAGGGGTGGTCAATGACTACACCCCTCTGAAAGCATGTATATGGAACAAGAAATTCTAAATATGATGGCATATGTAGAACCTATGTAATTTTTTTTTATATTTTCAATAAAACAGTTTGTTTTCTCTTCTGGAAAAAAAAGAGCTAACTGCTCTTTCTCTTCGAATGAGGAAAAAAACAAGATCGAAATTTAGAATTTTTATCCCTCAATAATATTTTACCAACTACCATGTATTTGATCAATAGGGTGAAAAAGGGAAGGCACCAGCCTCAAACCAATCCACATATGCTCCTGAGGAAGTGCTTACTGAATAAAAAATTTATATGTCGATCGATCTGATCCAAAGAGTCAAGAGTCTTCTTGTAAAATTAAACAAGAGACTCAATTTCCTAATTATGATTAAGCCATAGACAAAATATATAAGAGACCAAATCAAAACTTTGATGACCCAAATCCATCAACATGGGTAAGAAAATAATTTAATTATCCGATTTATTTATTTATGATTTTAATTTTCTCATCCTTCATAAAAGAACTCTTCATTTTACATGGTGAGACTATGAGGATCAAGCTACCTCATCCTTTTTTGAGGTAGCTTGATCCTCATGGTGAGACTATGGGGGTCGACTTTGGTAGTAGCACCTTTTCTCTGCTTGTGAGTGAGACACTGAACACACTGACCGTTAATGAAACTCCTGAACAGGATGACATGCCATTATCTGCACCCACTTAACAATGCACAAAAGTATGTGCACATGATGCAAACCATGATTCCATCACATCTAGTCAAGCAAGCTTTCCTAGGTCTACTCGTGTGACTAGCACGAGAACAATGCCAGTTACATTCTTAGTAGATGATAACAATTTTCCCATGAAATTAGAAAATCTTACAAGTTTTTAAGAAGTGTATTACATATTAAGTATGATATAATTGAAATTTACATATAGAGTGTCATTATTTTCATGTAATGATAATATCATTTTGTAGGAAAAATTACCTTCCATATGTGCTTGAATGAGGCAACCTTGCAACTCTTTGAGCCCACCATTTGCACAATGTGGAATTCAAAAAATTAAAAGTTGAAGGAAGAACTTATCAATAGGTTGGTTGGCATGTTCGGAGATGGTAGCTTCAACAAAAGTAGAGTTGCCGCGAAGGCAAGCCTATATTTAAAATATATGCACGGCCAATATAGGGTTCATTTGAAAAACAAACCTAAGTATGAGCACCCTCGAGCGATTTCAGAAAGTGAGTGGAAAGCCCTCCTAGAAGATGAAAATGAGAAAAAAACTTTGAAAACAAGGGAACACACCACTCAGAACAAGAAGGTATCAGGCACTGTTATTAATGTAATTATGATACTTTATCATCAATATTGTGACATGTAATTAATCTTATCAATATCGTAAATATAGGCTCCCAGATACATCTAAATCCACAAAGGCGAGAATAAAAAAACATGGAAAACATCATCTTGGCCCTGGGGGTTACTCAAAACTGGCCGCAAAAATTGAAAGTATATAAAAAAAATTGCATCCAAATTTCAGATTCTTAATCATTTTAATTTAATATTGCTGGAGAAAAACAATTCATGTTGTCATGCAAAATTGAGGGGTGAAAAATTCAATGAAACTCCCATGAAGGAAGACCTCAAGCTTTCTTACAAGCACGGATATGAATCCGTTGTTGAACATAGGACAACCACGGGGTCTTCACGTACTAGCTCCAATCCCCCACCTGAGATTGAGGTAAATAAAAGAAATGAAGTGAATTTATAAATTAATACTTGGATACAATCTATTGGTTTTTATTTGTGGCCATAAGGTAATGTTATTGATTGTAAAAAGTAGGCAAACAGTGTAAATTTTGATGTCCCAAGCAATGATGGAAGACATGAGCCTAGTGATAGTGGAGTGCGAATTGAAACTGATTTTCAGCTCGATTCTGGAGGTGTTTCATGTGAATTATAAACTTATTTTGTATGCATTATAATTATAAATATTTAAATGCAAATCGTGTATTAATTATAAATATTCTTGGTTCTAATCTAGAGCATTTATAGGATGAGGCCAGACAAGAGGAGGAACCTATGGAATCATCCGAAAATATCCCGCTTCCCTCTACCACCGAAGCAAGTAACGAACACTCTACTACCTTTTTATTAATAAAACACTTGTATTAATAATTACTGTAAATAAGAATTTAACATTTTATTCTTATTGCAGTTGATGCTCTACCACCCTTACAACAACATAGACATTTGACCAGGTTGGGAGCAAGACATATTACAGTTGAAGGGGATGATGTCCTTTCTTCATAGATGAAAAATTGCAAGAAACCGAAGAATGATTGATTATACTTCTAATTTAATTAGAACGATCTTGTTTCAGATTATGTATATCATATAGTGTATTATAAATAATACTGAGATCAAATATTTATTAAACTATATGAATGAAAGAATGAATACAAGTTTACTAGATATTTCTTTATTTATGATGTATCTTAATATATTTATTTCAAGTATTTCCTAGTAGATAGATTGGGTACCGAGGATTTGAGAGTGATGTGAGAGGGGGGAGGGGCCATGAGAGCTTCCACCTTCACATGGTTGGCCCTATTCAGTAGACAATAAATTAATATTTGGACAGTCTTGGAGTAAAAATATGAGATCCAACATAGCAACAACAAGGTCAATGTTGACTTTGTTGCTGCTTCATCGAGTGGAGGGAGGTTTGCTCCAAGATTAAACTACACCAATAATTTATTCTCGAAACCAAGAGAAGCTAATTCAAGAATTTATGCACTATTTTTTTTTTTAATTATTATTTATTGGTGAAATTAAATTTAATAATTGGTCAAATTTATTCTAAGTTTGCCTCATTGGTCTCATGAATATGTGTAGGACAATCTGTGTCGATTTGGATGTTGAATAGGAACAACTATCGAAATACAATATCTCAAAAAGGTAACATTAAATTTAGCACATATAAAAATAAACAATATGTACATTGAGAAATGTAGTGCAAGCAAGAACTTGTACATGTTTCAGAAAAGCATAAATAAGACATGATAGAGATGTATTGCCCACATTGAACAACTAAGATAAAGTAATGCACAATAAGGATGAACTTACAAGTTTTCAATAGGTTGAAAGGAAATTGTACAAATAATCAATACAATCATATGGATCTGTATGCCCATATGGAGCAATACACCAGTTGTACAACTTCCTTTCTTTTTGGTGTAGATCATATACTTCATTTTGAGATGTTTATGATGACCATGCAATTGTTATTTTAGTATCTTGTAGAGGTTTCCTTGAGGTATGCAAAGATGATGTTGAGAATAAATTACTTATGTATCTACAAAACTATTTTATTCTTCCATTACTTAAATTTTTAGTTATTGTGTGATTGATGCTATGATCTAGAAGTAATTTCTACATTATATTAAATTTAGAAATTTATCTATTTAAGTAGGATCATATGGATAATAGTCACTTAGGGCTGAATTTTTGTAATGTACGTAACCCCATATATGTCATGTTATCCAAGATAACCATTAGGTTTGTTTTGAGTCAAAAGTTAATTAGCTTGAGTCAATTAGGTTTAAATAATGTCTTTGGAATTCAAATTTTCAAAAACAATGCACATATGAGGGGGTTTTGAAAGTGGTTTTGCATGTGATAGGGGTCATGTAATTTTAGAATAAAGTGTGTTTATGATTATTAATCATAGGTTATATGGTTAATTATCATATTGCTTATAAAGTTCCATTGTGTAATAAAGTTGGCACGTGAAATAGATTTCCCGCGGGTTTAAAGGGCTAATATCGGGCGTGATAAGATCAACGACCTATTATCACTCTGTAATTTTTGAAGGTTGAAAAATAAATCACAAAGGTAACCAAAAAACTACTTTGGAGTTTAGGATCTAGCCCTCCTAAACTGAGGGAGGGATCTCTCTGTCATATTTCACTTTGTTTATTGGGATTTTAGGCTAGGTATGAATGCTCAGTTGTTTGATTGGTTGTTTATGATTTGTTTTAATTGTTTTGGTTGATTAAATGCTTAAACTTCCATTTTGTTATGGAGTCTATAAACTAACATGGATCTGTTTCATATTTTCAAAGGAGTTTCACAGGGAAAAGTAGGTGAACTAAATGGATATTTTAGAGCAGTTAACAATTATTTAACTTGATATCGAAGGAAAACATTGAAATTACATACAAATAGAATCACAGTGCATGTTTCAAAAAATTCTATTCATCATAGTTTTTGTTAAATAATTCGGATTTAAGAAAACATAAGCATGGAAACAAAGAAATAAACACATAAACAATGAGAAAAACACATCACCAAATTATCCAACACATGAATCCTGTGAAGAAGTCCCTTTTATTACTGATCAACCCATCAAATGGAAAAGTACAATAGCTTATGGAGTGCAAATATCTACCCTCAATACTTCAAAAATTGAATTATTTATACAATATTTACAAACAATCCTTTCATAACTGATCAAGATATATTTTAGGCACATTTAAAACAAATTGTATCTCATTTTGCAAACTAATAGGGCTAGTTGGAACTGTTCGAAAGGTGGCCCTGATCTGAAGAAGGTTGTTGTTGATCTGTCACTTTGGTCCTTGTTACGTTGTTGTTTCTCTGGCTGAAGATAAATTTACTCACTTAGTCTAATAACTCAAACAATTTCTCCCATCTTTCTTCATCTTGAATTGAAATTTTAGTCACCCTCATGTAAACCCCATCCACTTCAATATACTTGAAAAAAGTAGGCTTAACTCCACAATTATGATTAATCTCATGTTTTATGTAAAAATCATTCTCTAATGCCACAATAAATGCTTTTCATGTTAAGCTTCCATTTATTATAGCAAACTTAGAGCTATCTTTGTCCACTTCTTTCAATTTCATGATGTAGTCTTGATGCGTGATTAATTTATCATTTATTACAAATAAACTGGGTCATCCCTTCTTGTTTAGTGTTTCAACTCTGCTGAAAAATTTGTTGACAAAAATCTCTAATCCATGACATTTTTCTTCCAACTGTAGAATGAGGTTATATTTTGTCAAAACGTTATTCACTTCAAGTATAGTTTCAGTTATGTCTTCAATTCTCACTTCCTCCAGCTCATATTTGTTCTTATAATTCAGGAATCTAATAATATAATTGGCTTCAATGGGTTTATCACCCAACTTTTCTTTGATATTTTCAATTGTTGATGTAGCTTTATGTATCAATTCATTTTGTTAAAAAAATATTTGTATAGAAGGTGAAATCTCATTCATGGAGTTGAGGATATCTGGTCATATGTTCTCCTTGGCTTGGGACAAGGTCTAGCCAATGACTGACTCTTTTTCCATTCGCAATATCCTTTCCAAAAATCTTTGGGACCTTTGTGCCTCTGCTAAGTGTGAAGTTTCACTTATGTTCTTCTGATCCTGTAAGGCTTTTACCTGTCCTTGTAGTCTTTTGATTTCTTCAGTTTGTATTGACATATCCTCCATTGCTTTTGTAAGTTTGCTTGCATCATCTGTAGGTTGTACTGGAGGTGTTGTTGATGTAGAAGCACCTGTAGTTGGTATTTCTATGAGAGACACTATATTAAAAGCAATCATAGCTAATTGTGAATTTTCTTCCCTCTCCTTGATTAGCTTATCCATTTATGCCTCCATGTTATTAATTTGAGCATTATGATCCATGATAAGCTTAATCATATCTTCTTTTTGGGTCTCTGAATCTTCTATCTCCTTGGTTTGTGGGTCCTCTGTTACTGGCATCTTCAATTTCTTTCTAAAGGCTACAATATTTGCATTTTTCTTCTTTATCAATTCTTCAACTGCCTTAACATTCTCCGGATTATATCCCATCTTTATGAAAAGATATTCTAATGATTTTATTCTGGTGTCTTTTTCTAGAGATGAGAGCTTTTTAATCTTGAGCTAAGATTGAATATTTGTAAGAGATACCCGCAATTTTGATACATTCATTGAACTTTTAGTCAAGGTGGAAATTATCATTTCTCTAGTCTGCTTATGCATCACCATCTCATTGATTGGATGCATATCCTTTGCATCAAATTCAAAGGAGTTCTTCTTGTAGTCTGTAGCTGACTTTTGTTGTGCAATCGGAGCCTCTAAGAATGTCATTTTCATTCTTCCCTTTTATGTATCAAAGGCTAATAGAAGCCTGCTTTGAGAACTAGTAATTTGTTTCCAAAATTGTGTGTATGTAATGCTTTTAATTCTTTCATTTTTAAGCTTAATGTCTTTGTATATTTCAAAAATACTTTTCTCCTTTTCTCCTTGAATGAGTTCATATGTTTGGGTTGTGTCCTACTAGCCTTGTGACACTGATGCTGCTAATGGAGATTCTATAAATTTTGTGCCTGAATGTGTTGAAGACAATGGATATTTGATGCCTATGGGAGCTTGTTGTTCCCCTGTTTCTTTTGCTGAATTTGTTTTAGGACTTCTCTTAGCCCTTTTCCTGTAGATGATTTTGAAATCCTTTGGTGAGCTCCCTGAAGTTGAAGGGGATCCTTCCTCTCTTTGTCTCTTCCCTGTCTTCTCTTGAGGAGTAGGGGTCTATGAAATAAAGGTGGACATGAGCTGCTCCTCTTCTTCCTACAAGGTTTTCTCTGTATATTTCATTTGATTCATATAGATCTCAATCTTTGGCCTCTATGTGTGCACATAAGGAGTGGTTTTTTGTTCCACCCTTAGCTTGGAGATTATGCCCAAAGGGTCATAAGACCATGTAAATCTCATATTAACATTCATTTGTTTCAGGATCTTGTCTGATTCTTCACCTGCTGCTTTGTTGTTGCAAGTGAAAGGGCCAACATGTGTTTTGATTCTAAAATAAGACTTCTTCTTTGCTGAGAAAAAATTAATTTCATCCTAATTTATCATTTGTCTTATATAATCTAGGGAAAATACTCTCATTGGGAGGTATTTGGGAAGATTTTATGGTGGCATCTCACCTCCATACACCCTAATCTCTATGTAATTTTGGTAGAGGTACCTATCTCATATTTTGGACTACTCTGTCAGGTGAATGATCTTCCTAAATTCTTCACTAATTCTTAGATCTGCATTTCTGGTGAGTAAGCTCATGACTAGATGAATGAACTGCTCTATATACTCTTTGAAATTGTACTCATCTGAATGTTTCCTCACCAATGAGGTTCAGAAAATCACTGACTGTGGGTTCCCTGATTCATCCAGTTTTTTAAATGAAAATGGGATTCTGTCTGGTTGGTAATAAATGAACATATATACAAGAATAGAAGCATATTTTAATACTCCTTCAGTTGGTAACTTTAGGAGTTTTTCACGTATACCATCCGCCAAAAATTGACTAAAATTAAAAAAAAAAATTAAGGCTTTTGATTGGTAGAGAAAATTCACATGAAATTGAGAATGGGTTCATTAATCCACTCATTATAATAATAAAATAGAAGGTGTGAAGGCACAAAATTGATGTGTTTAGCATGATCATGGAACATGGCAGAAGCATAGGGTGGATTCTTCTTAGGAAATTGGGCATTCTCAGGCAGGAAAATGTTAAAAAATTGTGTTCTCTTGAAAAAATCTATTTTTTGATATATATCATTCAAGGATTCTATAAAAATGGTGCACTGGCTTCAATAGGAGGGACCTGCATCATTTGTTCAATGGTTTTGGAAGTGCTGGCGAATAATATTTCTCAATTTGGGGCTACAATGGCTCTTTGGTTTAGTAAGTAACAAACCTAAATTCTTCTAATGAATTCTGGGAAATGATGGGTCTAAGGGAAGATATAATGAGGAAAATTGGACTCCCAGAGTCCAATTTCATCAGTTTGGTCAATGAATTTATCTTTGAGCCAACAATATAGTTTGAAAAGGTAGAACTCACACTTAGTTTGTGCAATTTTGTAATTCTTGTCTGCAAGGGAGACATGATCATGATCAACAGGGGGAGGAAGCATCAGGTTTATTGAGTCTTCATTATTATTCTTTTTAGGAGGCATATTTCTAATTTTAATCCTAGTAACATGAAGGTAATGGTGAATTACTGGGGATTTTATCTTTGAGTTTAAAATCAGTGTCAATGGTGTCTTTTCCTGTGCTTAATCAGTCCTCTATTGGGTATGATAGTTGACTGCAATGACATAGATCTGGCGATGAAGGAAGGGTGAGAAATATTAAAAAAAAAAAGAATTTAAATGGTGGTGAAAAGGGATTTTATTTTTACAGATTCGTTTGGGGCACGGGTCTGTTGAAATATCGAATGATTATCCCGGGAATGCATGTAATTGGGTAATGGTCTATGCCAGGTGTCAGGTGATGAATGGAGGAGGTGTGGTGGTAAGCTAGAGGGAAAGGATGGAAGAGAAGCAGTTTTCAGAGGGGGTTAGAGGCTGTTAATGGTTTTTTGGGGGGGGGGGTATGCGAAACATTGTGGTGTTGACATGTTAGGTGGGTCTCGTGGGGAGGAAAACCACTTTTCAGACTGCCCCCCCTCCCCCTGCTGGTAAAGGGAGGATGACAAGGGGGGGCTGAAAAAGTCTTTAGAGTGTTGATTTAGTGAAGGAATAACCTGATGGATAGAAGAAGCTCAAGGTTTAATCACATGTGACAAGCCCTTTTTGTTGTTTACCAACATCAATACATGCACGGTGAACTTTGATTTAAATCATATGCCTTCAAAACATTGGATAAAACATAGGAACATAATATTTCAGGCTATAGTGCATATATTCAAAAGCTTTCGAAGTTAGGATAAAGACATATGACGTAAAATTTACCCCAGTTTATTCCTTTGACTCTTTTGACTTCAATTTTTTCCTAACCTAAAACTACGTTTTGATCCAACAAAAGGGTGCATTTGAACTAGCATATCCTCATTTTATTTTCTTTGAGGAGAAAAAACCTACTCTATCCTATCTACTCACTACTTCATTTATTCATCTTAAACATTTGAATCAACCTTATTCATCTACCTAATTGACATTAGCCAAGATTAGACAATTTGGCTAACTTTATTCTCTAATCTAATTGAAAAAAATTTAAACTTATTTGAACATGATTAAACTGTATGGTTCAAATCAATGACTCAGGGTTGTGGAATTTTGAACAAGATGCACACACCATCCAATTTATTCAAAAAAATCAAACTATCTATCAAGTAGTGGCATTTAGACTTGCAACACTTTCATTTCTATTTTTGTTTTATTTTTCATGGGCTTTTCATCTTTTTTTTTATTCTTTTTTTTCCTTTTTTTTTTGTTTCTTTCATTCTATTTTTAATTAAAATACTCTCTTTTCATTTTTCTTTTATATAATTTTTGGAAATCATTTGCAACATGCAATAGTATTTACAATTTCATATAAAAAAGAAAAAAAAATTCAATCACCCTATGATCCTATAAATTATAGGAACCTAACACGACCCACATCTAAACCCACAACCCTAATGTTTCTGAATGATATTCATGGGGGTTGGTCCGAGTAAATCCGTTTCACCCAAAACACCACCACCTACATTTCATCATTTCATTAAAACTACACCCCCCTATCAAATCCACTTACCGTTCTCCTCCCCCTCCTGGTAGGCTTCAAAACCACCGTTTGACTATTTGAATTACTCCTGCCATCTTGTCATCACTCACATGTCATTTCTATTTCCAATGATAAACCACCATTTGTATTTTTATTACCCATTACCATTTATTGTTGGTATATATTCTAAGTGTAACGTTGTTGTAATAAATCATCCCGCGCTCACCTTGTTTAAAATTTGACTCTTCAATGTCAAACAATTCTTTTTTGCCATTCTATCTACTCACATTGTTTCCTAATTGTAAATTCTCAATTTCTTGGTCATCAATGTGTTTTTAGTTGTAATTAGATCGAGCACATTCCATTCAGGTTATTTCTCACCCCTTATTACCTGTAACATCCCCCATTCACCTCCTTGAAGAGGGTGTCCAACCTCAATACTGAAGTGGGCCTTTGACCAAACCCATGAGTAACTTAGTGCTACATGGCATGATATCAAGTTGGGTGTTCATCTTGTAAAGCTCCTTTTTTTCTAAGATCCTTCATCCACATGATTTTAGGCCCTATTTTTAACTTAATAACAAGTATATCCATCAATGACATGACAAAAGGGAATGAAATACATGTAGCCATTCCTCCAATTACATGTAAAACATGTCTGAATAGATCCTCATAGTGAAATGCCTATTTGGAAGAACCTTCATCAAGCCAACCATACACCTTCTATATTCTTTTTCTTCCCTTGGATGATGAAGATTTATCAGTCTTGATGGATTTCAAATGGAGATAGCATCCCAAACTGGTGGATATGGGGCTACAAATGTTAACCTTTGATATATGTAGAGAATGCGATCTCCGTGAATGATATGCTTGCTCCTAGATGGAAGATTGTAAGATTTCAACCTTTTTAATCCACTAAGGACTCTATGAAATTATATATAACCAATATATTTTAATTTTGAATAGGTTTTATGCAACCATGCATCACATTAACTAATTTCATGGAACCATGTTGGCCTTCAGAATGTAGGAAACACCACGAATCTGGGCCTTACCTTGTTGAAGTGTTGTAACATCTTTACATAAGGATATTGGTATTGGACAAGAGCTGATGCTTTTTTGGGATTTTCATTACTCTTCAATGTATTGTTTTGTTTAACTTTTCTCTTGCATATCTAAATCGTGAGTTTCCTAAATATAAACATACCTTCCATTCTCTTTTTGTTTATTTCTATTTTATCAAATCATTTCCAATATGAAATTATATGGGATTTGTTTTTGTGTAGCTCTTGGGAAACCTCAAGCTGTCATTTCTGAAGAAGCTTATGAAGAAATGTAATCCCAATAGAATGGTGCAGAGTAAGGGCTCAATACAAGACCATCAAGTTTAAGAAGAGGATCTTTCTCATGTTTTCTCTCTTTTGCAAATGCCAATAATACTTGTACGAAAATTGTTAACCATCTCTTTCTCAAATTTTGTTGAAAATATTGAATTGTAACGGAACTAAATTTTAGATGATTCCATGATTTTCAATTCTATAATTTTTTTTCAATGGTTCTGGAGCCAAAATGCAAATCAAACAAATGAGCATCCGATGAGGTAATCTAGTAGGAAATAATGAGTTGGATTTGGAGGATGAAACATGCATTTCTCCAAAGAGAGGAATGATTATTCCATTTCAACCACTATCCATGTCTTTTGAAAATGTCAAATGCTTTGTTGACATGCCCCTTGTATGGAACTTGAGCCTTGACACAGATATATTATGTGATCCATCTATTGCCAATTTTTGTGGATTCTCGTAATTCATGGATTTGGCTAACTAATTTTGGGTTCATTTGCAGGAAAAGAGGCAACAAGAAGTGACTAAAGATAGACTTCGATTGCTCTATTATAGATGCATTCATACTTGGTGTTCATACGAAATTTATGGGGGTTAGTGGTGCAAGGAATACAACTCTCATGGACGTCTTAGCTAGAAGGAATATTGGAGGATATATTAAGGGTGGTAACTAGATATATGGATTTCCCAAAAAGTAGGAAACATTTGCTCATATTTTCCTCATTGGTCTCATGAATATGTGTAGGAAATTCTGTGTCGTTTTTGGCGTTGAAGAGGAACAACTATTAGAAGAAAATATCTCAAAAAGGTAACATTACATATAGCATTCAATTTTTCATTATTTTTTTTTAGGAATCTGTTTGGTTTTTTTTATTATTTGAGAAACCTGTGTTTTAGCACTTTTGTATATTGTCATGTGTATCCTATTTATTATAATTAGAGATACTTGTCCTCTCTATCTATTCATTATTTCCTGGTTTTCAAGATGAAGTTTGGGAAAATGGAGGAGGCTCCAAGGAATGGTCATTTACTTTAACAAGGTATTTTCCTTTTCAAGTTCTACAAAAATTTATTTCAAACTAACTCAATCTAGACACTTAATGTAGATGTAGCCAAATTACTCAGATTATGGTTCGGGCAACAAAAATTGGAGAATATGTAATTTTCATGTGTTTCAATTCAAGAATTCGCTCAAATGAAATAATGTACATGGGATGTGAGGTTCAAAAATGTTGTGCCAGAAAAGGATTTTACTGCAATTATATGTAGATTGCATGCCAATCATATTTTTAAAAAACATTGTTGAACCTTGCATCCCAAGTAAATTATTTCATTTGAGCGAATTCTTGAATTGAAACACATGAAAATTACACATTCTCCAATGTTTGCTGCCTGAACCATAATTTGAGTAATTGGGTTACATCTACATCAAAGGTCTAGACTGAGTTAGTTTGAAATCAAAATTTCCAGAACTTCAAAAGGAAAATACCTTGTTAAATTTAACGACCATTCCTTAGAGCCTCTTCCATTATTCAATAATAATCCATTGAATATTCGACGTACATTTAACAAGTGTCAGATACTCGTCAACCCTCATCAATGAACCAGTGTCAGATATCCATCTCCTGTCCAATGCAAAATATTGTCGGATCCATTGCATCTTCGTCGAATGAAAAGTCACGACGTCGGCTAACCGACATATGATGCTTTGATATTCGATATACACATATGACTGATGGATGTCGGGTATTAAACCTTGGTTAAAAAATAAAACATCATATATTAGATGACTATATGTGGAACAAAACGTCGCCTATTTGATGACTATACGTCGAACATAACATCGCTTATTCAAGGACTATATGTCGAACAAATCCCCGGTTAGCCGACAGTTTAATTGGTATCAAGGACGACGGATATCCAACGTATAGGTCTGACGATTTACTAGTGGTAAAATATTCGAAGAAATCCCACCGATGATATCTATGTCTTGGGTTCATCGGATAGTAGACGAAGTTGAGTCGTATAGCCGATGAAGTGACGTTGGATTTTGGCCCCATTTGTACTAGTATCAATGTACTGGTACATAAATAGCCTAGAATGATATCAATAGTACACACAATATGGACGCAACCATCTGTTATGAATTTGTCTACTCAATCACAAATGCATAAATTGGTCACAACTTGGATGGATGAAACTATATCCAGGGTCTTGTTCTCCATATCTCGATTAGTATGAATCTCCATGCAATTGAATGTGTCAAAGTCGAACATGGTAGAGACCACTTGAATACGTGTCAATGATCAAATAATTAACAAGTTCGAGAGAAACCACCAATAATGAAAATGCCACTCAAGGTACTTTTGTACAATCTATGAAGTGTTATTAGATGATCTGTAGTCGAACACACATAGAGTCACTCAATTGAAGGTCAAATGATGAAAACCTATCATAAAAGGCCAGAAACCTGCCATTAGGGCATGCAGATTTCAAAGTAATGATAATTTTTATGGATCAACATCCTAGATAACGAGCTGAAGTCAATAGGAAGTGACCTGTGGCAGGGGGCCCGTGACACAAAAATTTTATGTCAAGTTGAAGAAATGTTTTTGCAAGGACTAACTCAGGGATGGCTAATGCGAATGGAGGCTGATATTGGCAAAGGAAAATGAACTAAGGTTGAACCTCTCTTGAACACATAACGACACGACAACTGAATCAACAACATATGAATCAACGATAATACCAAAAACCATTTCAATAATTTCAATGAGGTTCAATTCACTGTATGAAAAATGGATTACCCAACACAGACACAAGTGTGAGAGAGTGTCGTTTTCAAGAGAGACATGCTACTTTTAAAATGAATACAAGGATGAAAACGTTTTCCCAATCCCCCCCCACCATTACTGGAAAGTATCTATTTATTTTTGTCAATCTTCAAGAGGATAAAATTTTCTTGTAATGTAAGCTTATCCTTTAGATGAGTCCTCTCAAGTATTTTTAATGAAGCCTAGGAAGGAGTGGTTCGGTCCCATTGTAACCAACGTGTCTTACACTACTTAAATTTTATGAGTCCAGTGTAGGATTAACTCGATGTTTTTCATATTTAAATAGTTTGAAAATACACAAAAATAAAACTCATATAGCTCTTTGACCATAAATTTTTAACGAGCCCGAAGAAAGTGAAACTCAATTTTTTTTAGTTTTAGGGAGTCAGAAGAAAAAATTAAGAAAACTCCATGGTGTTCTTTTTCATAAAATTAGTCCCTCAAGCCCCAAAAAATATAAAATAATGCATAAGAGAACTTTATTGACTATGCTTAGTCAACGTATACCTTTTTTGCAAATAGTCTAGTTCAGTACTAAAAAGGGGTAAACTTATACTGAATAGACAATTGCTCATTTATTTTAACAAGTTCGAATAGTCAAGTACTCGGAAATATTTTCATGTTTGAGAAATTCGAAAAGGGCTTAAAAAATGACTCCAAGGTTTCTATTTTTCATTTTTTTCGAGAGTCCAAAAAAGTGATAAAAGTTTACTCATAGTCAAAACGATTCATTGTTACATCACA
This sequence comes from Pinus albicaulis, assembly GCA_034641835.2. NCBI lineage: Eukaryota > Viridiplantae > Streptophyta > Pinopsida > Pinales > Pinaceae > Pinus > Pinus albicaulis. Next base: position 1,069,410,085 of record CM076578.1, on the reverse strand, counting down.
TCGTGTACTATGCACATAAAAAATCAATAAATCATGATAAATGCTCTTCATTATGGTAAAAATATTGAAAATTTGAATTCTAATACGTTAAAGGCATAAAACAATAATAGTTTATTCACCAAAAACTTATAAAAGTTGAAAAAGGTAAGTTATTTTCACCATTTGAGTTTTATAACAATTTGAGAGCAATAAAAGGGATTTTGCCATAAAAATTTCGGAGCTGATAAAGGGAAAACCATTGAACCATTCAACAAACTATGTTTTTCAAGTAATAGATCTCTTCCTTATCTTGGATTTCAGCTGTTTGAATTTCATTTTTCAGCTTTAGAATAATTTTTTGGGAAGGTTTATGGTATAAATTTCCCACGAGGGTGCATGGTTTTTCCTCATCGGGGCAGCGCACCCCGATAATTTTTTACTCATATAATTACATTGGCTGCATGGTTTTTTTGTATGAATAACTATGAAAAAACACGTTGTCTGTAAAGAAAAAATACGCAAGCATGTTGGGCTTTCTAAATTATAAAAAAATGACCACAAAAAATCATCAATCTCTCTCACTCAAGGTTCTAATATTCCTAAATCATCATTTTGATGGATTTTGAACCAATCATGCTAGAGTGGAGAGAATGAGAGCACAAAAATCATGATGTGGAAGCCATGGATAACCCGACAACCTTGTAGGCTCTCAAAAATTGCGGTCTCTATAAATTTTGGCCCATTCTAGGGATGAAATATCAAGTGGAGCTAATGACTTGGTTAGTGAGGGCCTGGGATATCCAGGAACAATGTTTTCCTATTGGAGATCACTGACTTATCATTAAATCTGATGATATTTAATTTCTAATTGGATTTCCCTGTAGAGGACGTGATATTTATTTGTTTGGCTAGAGGCCAGGTGGGGAATCTATTGTATCCTACCCGAGGTGATATTGTGCTCCAAATTCAGAGCTCAAAGATGGCTGGATAGATATCAAAACTATCTGGCAGCTTGATTTTAAGATTATTGCCTTCACAATTACAAAATTGTGTGGTATTGGAGCTCCTTACATGGCCACGAAGGCACATATGCAGGCTACAATTGAGTGTTCAGAGGGCACTATCTTTAATTGGTGTGAGGGAGTGGTTGTCAACATGAAAGGACAACTTACTAGGGCTAAGGAGGGTAAGCTGAAGAATTTCGGCTATGGTGTTATCCTTATATCATTTTCTCTACAGAGGGTTACAATCCTCATTCCACAGCAGCATCTGGTAGATCCAACAGGACCTGGGAATCCACACATGTTGTGGTGGGTTTTGTTTCTTTCTCGCCATGGTGGCGATGGCGGCCCAGTTGTGAGATATACACCTCATTTTTTTGTGTGGATGAGAAGCTAAATCTTCATGATTTAGGACTTCCCGTATGCAGGGATGGATTATGGGGGTGACACAAATATCGAACTCCCAGTTAGGATGCAATGGGATGACACAAGTAAAAAATGTCTCATTTTGATGTTTTTGTGTTTTTAAAATTTTTCTTTTTTTTAATCATCCAATTCTAACTGTCAAAATGTTAATGTAGATGTAGGCCTAGTCTGACTAGCAGGAATATGAAGGTTTTATTGGCAAGTAGACCAACCTATAGCATCTATGCCACCACATCCTGACGTAGCAGAGGCCTTGACTGAGTTGGAGCACAACTTGGAGAGGCTTACCATAGATATTCTAGAGATTGTGACTAATTAATTGTCTCTTAGATACCAGAGGCGCGTGGTTGGGGTTCTAAGGTCGATCAGGCGATTGTTGTGTTGAGTGGCACGTGTTATAGTCTACTCCCATCATCATCATCATGGATAATTGATAGTAATTCTAGGACTACATTTTTTTTTTTGTTATCAACATATTCAGAAATTAAAGGCTTCAAAAGCCTATGTCTTTGGATGATGTATATTTTTTGACACACTCTTGACAGAATATTATTAACCTAATGATGACTACTAATTTTATTTTCTCATTATATTGTTCAATATGGATGAAATATTGTCTTGTCTTAATTTAATTTAATGTCACAAATGTCTATTTAACACTTCAATTTCCAATGCATCAACTAAAGTGTTTGAATTTGTTGAAATGCGTTGATATTCGATATAATAAAATTGTCTTTCCAAGAGATGAACCCTTAAGAACATTCTTAACATCGATGGACTTCTAATTGTATAGACATTGTTTAAATGTAATACAATGAGTTTCTAATATAGCCTAACAATCAAATGTTGAATTCCAAATTCAATGGAATTATATAATAGCTCAATGACTGCATTATACTCTGCTATGTTGTTCGTTGTTTGACCAAGGCATATCCCATGAATAGAAACTAATTCATTAGTGGGCGAATAGATGACCCAGAGTACTATGACAAGCGTCGTCAACAAAGCCAACTTAATTTTGATGGAACCTAGACATCTGCAGATCAAGAGTAATCAAGATAAACAGGAAAAGTAGTAGAGACTTATAAGAAAAATAACTAATCTACGACACACACTCATAAAAATTATAAGTAATGTACAAGAAAGACCTTCACATGAAAAATCATGCATAATATCTCTTTAGATAGAGACCATTTTTGGGCTCTCCTACAAAGACATTTTCATAATCAACTAATTCATAGGCAACTTTTTCTAGTACACGTTTAATAATATAAGGCCCATGCCACATAGGTTTGAAATTACCAACGCCTAGCTTATCATGTGCTTGATTGTAGACTAAGACTAGGTCACCTTTTGAATATATGTGAGGATTAACATTTCAATCATATTGAGCCTTAACACGTTTTTTATGAGCCTCCCTGTAAAAAGCAGCGCTGTGATGAGTTTCATCTAATTGTGCTAAGTATAAAAAGCTCTCTTCCTCTGCAGAGGTAGCTAGTAATAATTCAATGGCTAGTTTTTATGATAGAATTTCACATTCAATTGGTAAAATGGCTTCCAAAATGTAAATGAGTTGGAAAGGAGTAAAATCAGTGGATGTTTTTGCAGAGGTACAGAATGACCACAAGTATGAAAAAAGAATGGTATGCCAGTTAGTTTAATGAATTCTAAAAATTTTGCATGATCATATTGGTCAAAAATTTGTTTACAGCTTCAACTTGGCCATTTTTCTGTGGATAATAAGGCGTTGAATTGTCATGGCGTAAGCCGAGATGAGCGGAAAGTTCAGTCATCAGAAAGTTTCGAAAGTGGCTACCATGGTCCATAATAATGGCTTGGGGTACGCCGAACCTAGCAATCACAGGATTGAATATGAAAATTGTTGTAGTTTCACCATCGCTCTTGAATGTAGTTATCACATCATCCCATTTTGTAAAATAATCTACTGCGTGAATAATATACCCATGTCCCTTGTTCAAGTGAGGGTTACATGTAACAAAATCGATGCCACATTTTGAAAATGGACCGACAGCTATGATTGGGTGGAGATGAGCTATAGGTGCACACATTTTTCGATCAAAAAATTGGCAATTGTGACATTTTATAACCGCAATTATGAAATCTTTAAAGAGTGACAACTAGAAATAGCCAACACGCAATATCTTTTGGGCAGTGGAAAACCTAGACATATGACCACCACATGCTCTAGAATGGTAGTAATTTAATTCCTTCTTGGCTTCTTCATGTGTTAAAAAACGTCGAACAATAGAATTGACACCACGAAGATAAAGAGTATTGCCAACAATATATTTCTAGGATTGGTATTAGATTCTACGACGATTAGTTCGTGACAATTTAGGACAAAAAGTTTGAGTTTGAATATATACAATGATATCTCCATACCAAGGATCCATAGTACTTATGAGAAACATGGATTCATCGGTAAGATGATCCTATGCCACGGTTTCAGATTCAGTATAGGGAAAGTCACATAATAATTTAGCAAATACCAATGACTTCTTATATTGAAAATTTTCAAATTCCAAATCAAAATCTTGTAGGAAAAAAATCCATTTGGAGTATTTTCCCCTAGCAGTTGTTTAGTCAAAATACACATCATAGGGTTGCAATAATAGATCATCGTTATTTTGCGTAAAAGTATGTACTACGGAAAATGTTGGACAGGATGAACAAATATTAGGGCCAATTTCTCCACATCTATGTATTTAATTTCAGTAGGTGTAAGATTCCTACTCAAATAATAAATCATGTGTTCAGTGGTAGATTCATCTTCTTGAACTAATACCATTCCTATGGTAGCATTGGATTCAAATAAATACAAAAAAGTAATCTCGATGATAATAAGGAGGAAGAAGTAACGGTGCATGCATCAACGCGTGTTTTAGTGCATCAAAATAATTTTCAGCAAGATTGTCCCAAATGAATGGAATTCCTTTTTTCAAAAGTCGAGTAAAACCTTTAGTCGGCTCTGCATAGTTAGAGATAAATCGACATAAAAGGTTTTATTTCCCTTGCAAACTTTGGAGTTGGAAAAGAGTGGAAGGAGGAGGTAAATTGACTATAGCCTCGACCTTTAGTGGATAGACAGGAATTCCTTCCTTCGAAACGATAAATCCCAATAATCATCCTGAATTTACACAAAAAATGAACATATGTGGATTCAAACGAATAATATAATTCCTACATCAGAGGAATATAGCTCTTAAATGCATAGGATCATCTTGTCATCTCATAGAATGGGTTAATAAGTGATCTAGGTAGGGTTGCAAAATATGCTTGATATCATGAAATGAGTAAGACATGGACCTTTGAAAAGTAGTGCCATCATTATTTAATCCAAAAGGTAATTTGCGATTGGCAAAAGTTCTCCATGAACAAATGAACACAGTTTTGGGTTGATCGAAAAGGAGTATGCTTATTTGATTATATCTAGAAAATCTGTCCATAAATGAAAATATTTCATTCCCGGCACAATCGTCCACAATTTGGTCAATGTAAGGGGTAGGATAATTGTCTTTTGGACAAGCCTTATTGGCATCCCTATAATCGACACACACTCGAATAGTTCCCTATTTTTTGTTCATTAGAACAATGTTAGATAACCAATCAGTTAAGGGAATAGGATAAATAAAACCTGCTCTGAGTAATTTTTCAACTTCAACCAAAAAAGAAAAATATTTTCATGGATGAATTGCACACAATTTTTTTTCTAATAGGTTTAGCATCTGGGTATATCTTGATTTCATGAACCACAATTCTAGGATCGATTCTTGGCATTTCTTCGTAGGACTAGGTAAAAATGTCAGAAATTCTTGAAATAGGGCTTTATACATGTTGATTTCGTCAATAGAGCATGAAGCACCTATATGAATGTTCTCTGTAATTCCTGGATTAACTGAAATGCCAATTTGTATCGTCGAAGAGATGTTTCCTAAATTTTTTTATGAATCCGAAGGAAGGATTGACATGAGATTTTGAGGATCATTGACGTGTTCAGTCGAAAATATGGATGAAAAGTCATTGTCAAGTTTATCAAGGTTAGGTAGAAAATATGAACGATGATGAAAATATTCCCATGGTAATTCGTCCAACGCCATAATCTCCATAATACTTTCTTCAGTTCAAAATGTTTTATTGAAAGGATTAGGAAAATATGTCATTGTTAAACTTGATAGATGAGAATATTCATCATTGATCACATTCACTTGATCAGTTTCAGTTGATGATGGGTTGGAAAGTGAATGAACTACCTTATAAGCTAATTCAAATGGGCTTAAAGGCATCTCATTGCCATATAGGTATAACTCAGATTCTAAAGGCACAATCTAAGGATCAACTGATGGCATTATGCTTGATGTAAGCATGTTGACATTGGAAATATTACGAGGAAAATTTGGAGGAGGGATGGAAAATTTCCCATGAGAGATGAATCCTTGAGAAAAATTACTCCCACATCTTCATAAGGAGTAAAAATCTTTCCAACATAAGGGACATTACCTATACAGGAAGGATCTGAAGTATAGTAGGAAAAATAATCGAATTTGAAAATTTTCCCTTTATGGGGGAACATTATCATCCAAAAAACTAATGAGACTATAACTGTCATAGCGTAAGACCAAATTCGTCCTAGGAAAATTTTATAGTCAAGTTGAGCATCAGCAACCTCAACATCGACTACAATAGTTTTACCTTCTATCTCTATAGGAGAATCCTGAAGAATTCCAAATGTGAAAAAACCTATTCCATCGAAGGGTTTTAAAATTGTGGGAGATTTATTGATTGCTAGGGAACCGAGGGATTTCCAACAAGCAATAGGAATTATACATGTAGATGCTCCTTCATCAATTACCATGCGAAAAAATCACTCGGTTTTAAAGAAGGCTGGTATTTGGAAAGCCATTTGACGTGGGAGTCTAGGTACAAAATTGTCTAGATCGAAGATAATTATATTAAATTCATGAGGGTCAATAGATCCTATAGCTGCCAAAAGTAATTTTCTTTGTGTTGGAAAAGTATGTAGCACTTTGAGGGCTGACATTGCTGAAGGTGACATAGCCAAATATTCAACAATGTTTTAATTTTGAGCAGCTCTCGCATGTGGGTTGAAAGATGATTTTTGAAGAACACATTTAGGAGGTAGTTTAATTACCATGTCAGAACTAGGCTTCTCGATATGTAATGGTTTAAAAGGAGGAGGAATTGACATGGAAGGTTGACTAGATGAACTAACATAGTTTCCATTTACATGACCCTCAGATCCATAATCTTGAGATCTCATAGCAATCGTAATTTGAGAAGACATCATCATGATATCTGTTGATGAGTTGGAAGAGGATGCATTATGAGAGACCATTTTTCTATCTCGAGAGGGAGATGGATCCTTAAGAACAATAGGTGTGGGCAAACCTTTTAAGAATTTAGTTACCTCGGCGTGGTGGGGGCATTCCTTCATGTAATGATCTTAATCAAAAATTAAACAAGGATAATGAGGTTTCCTCTTCTCGTTAGATGGTTTAGTTTTATAAGTTTTCCCTTTTGAATAATTGTTTTTTTTTGCCTTACCCTTCCCCCTATTTTTAACTTTGGTTGATTTTATTTTAGTAGTAGGTGAATATACAACATTAATTTCAAAAGTATTTTTAGGAGAATAATTTCATTTGGGTGATTTGGTAAGGTTATAATTGGAGTGTTATATTTGGATTGTTTCTTTTTACTCCTATATGTATTAACTGTATCGATTACACCATCTGCGGTAAGAGAACTGGAAGGAGTTTTTGTTACTTGAACAAGGCGACGTAAATCTGGAATCTTTTCAATACAAAATGCCATACCCATACAAGAAGGATCTGAAGTATAGTAGGACACCTAATCAAATTTGAAAATTTTCCCTTTATCGAGGAACATTATGATCCAAAAAACTAATGAGACTATAAATTTCATAGCGTAAGACCAAATTCATCCTAGTAAAATTTTATAGTCAAGTTGAGCATCAACAACCTCAACATTGACTACAAATTTTTTACCTTCTATCTCTATAGGAGAATCCTGAAGAATTCCAAATGGGAAAAAACCTATTCCATCGAAGGGTTTTAAAATTGTGGGAGACTGATTGATTGCTGGGGAACCAAGGGATTTCCAACAAGCAATAGGAATTATACATGTAGATGCTCCTTCATCAATTACCATGTGAAAAAATCACTAGGTTTTAAAGAAGGCTGGTATTTGGAAAGCCATTTGACGTGGGAGTCTAGGTACAAAATTGTCTAGATCAAAGATAATTATATTAAAGTCATGAGGGTCAATAGATCCTATAGCTGCCAAAAGTAATTTTCTTTGTGTTGGAAAAGTATGTAGCACTTTGAGGACTGACATTGCTGAAGGTGGTATAGCCAAATATTCAACAATGTTTTAATTTTGAGCAGCTCTTGCATGTGGGTTGAAAGATGATTTTCGAAGAACACATTTAGGAGGCAGTTTAATTACCATGTCAGAACTAGGCTTCTCGATATGTAATGGTTTAAAAGGAGGAGGAATTGAAATGGAAGGTTGACTAGATGAACCAACATCATTTCCATTTACATGACCCTCAGATCCATAATCTTGAGATCTCGTAGCAACCATAATGTGAGAAGACATCATCATGATATCTGTTGATGAGTTGGAAGAGGATGCATTATGAGAGACCATTTTTCTATCCCGAGAGGGAGATGGATCCTTAAGAACAATAGGTGTGGGTGAACCTTTTAAGAATTTAGTTACCTCGCTGTGGTGGGGGCATTCCTTCATGTAATGATCTTCATCACAAATTAAACAAGGATAACGAGGTTTCCTCTTCTCGTTAGATGGTTCAGTTTTATAAGTTTTCCCTTTTGAATAATTGTTGTGTTTGGTCTTACCCTTCCCCTTCTTTTTAACTTTGGTTGATTTTATTTTAATAGTAGGTGAATATACAACATTAATTTCAAAAGTATTTTCACGAGAGTAATTTCCTTTCAGGTGTGTTAGAGTGGATGCATTCAGGTCCTCAAGTCGGGGAGATCCAAAACTCTTTTTGCATTTCAGTTTAGGTGTCTCGCTCGATCCACTCAGTTGCATTCCACTAGGGGCATGCCATAATCTGACGGAAGGGCCTTGTCACTCATTACCCCTCATGCCTTGTACCTGCTGGCTCAGGTCTATTCATCAAAGTTCATTAAATCAGTTTTGAAATCAATTTTATAGTCATGGATGGTATTTTGGTCTAACAAGAGTCATTTCAGTTTCTAGGTCTAGGGTTTGGTCTTTAGAATGTCAACTAATGCCAGCAGGCCATGAGGATGTCTTCAATAAGTTTTCATTCCAAAATTTTCATCATCAGTAATGCTCAAGGATGTTATCAAAACTTTGTTTTGAAGAAGAAATCGTCAAATTTATTGTTTGTAATGAATATGTAATTTTTAAAGGTTTTTCAGTCACGAAGAATTCAGAGGTAGCCCTGGTCATCCTTTGCCGAAACATGCCACCATTCCTGCAAAAAATCAACAAAGGAGCCATCATTTAAGCCAAAAGTCAAATGGAAAAATAGAGTTTATTTTAAAATGTGAAAGTGCCAAAGTTCTACATTATTAGAAAGAGAATTTTCCAAATGAAATCAAAATCCTTTATGTATATGAAATATTTTCATGTTTAAATGGTTCATTTGCAAACAAGTCCTCAAAGAAGCCAAACTAAATTGTGAAAGATCAAAAGACTGGTATGGAGGCCGAAATTGTGTATGAAATCTTGAGCGCGACGCACTGGGCGTTGAGCGCGGTGCAGATAAACTGCGCAGCGCATAAGGCCGTTTCTCACAATGCAGAGTTGAATGGGCGCGGCACACTCAGCTGTCATGGCGCACTGTGTTTGTACGCGGCACACATATCCGACACACAAAAAAAATTTCCTTTGTTCCATAAATCCAAAACAACTCGATCTCCTCAGCTCCCTGGAAAGAAATCGGCACAAAATTTGTGTGTTGCTATAGCAAGGACAGGGGATGTTGAAGCATGCCCCTATGGAGAAAATTGTTGTTATAGTCATGACTTGGATGGTTTTGTGGCACAGAAATCACCAGATCTATCTGGAAAGTGCCTTTTTTTTGTATAAACCAGAGCCATGTCATTATGGTATAGCATGTCGATTTGCTGGAACGCATATTGAGCGCAATTCCATGCAAAAAGAGGTTTTTTAACGATACCGCATATGAGATGAATGGCCTTAACAAATATTGGCAAAAGCTTATCTATAAAAGGCAGTAAAATTTACAAAGGCAGATGATCAACTTAAAAACTTGGGGATTCTGGGAAAAGGAAAACCAAAGTTGGAAAAGATAGCTCAACAACAACATGGTGTTGATAATACGGGTACCAAAGATGACTTACAGGTTTTCCCAAAGGAAGAGAGAATGGATACAGAATCTCGTGCTTTATCGAATGAAAATAACTCTCTGGTTTTTTCTGTTGAAGATGAGGACACTGAACAAAATAATGGTTTTCCGCCACCAAAAAAAGTCAAGGATAGCAGATGACGATGATGATGAAGTTTTGAATGTTGTTTTTGTTGTGCCAATAACTAATGGAGCTGACTATCAGCATAAAACAAATTTTATGGAGGAAGAAACTTAAATCTGAAACTGAAACCCTTTTGGCCAAGGATGACCTGCATATATCTGAAGTTTATAGAGATGCCAAAATAAATTTGCGAAAAAGAAGATTATAGATTTCAGAGGGAAGATGTATCTTGCACCTCTTACAACTGTAGGGAATCTTCCTTTTCGAAGATTTTGTAAGCTTTTGGGTGCAGATATCACTTGTGGTAAAATGGCCATGTGGGTGAATCTTTTACAGGGACAAGCTTTCAAATGGGCATTGTTAATATGGCATTCCAGTGAAGATTTGTTTGGTGTAGAAATTTGTGATGCATATCCAGACATGGTTGCACGTGTAGTGGAGCTAATTGAGCAGGATTGTACTGTTGATTTTATTGATATCAATATGGGCTGCCCTATAGACATTGTGGTTAACAAAGGGGTTGGTTCTTCTCTTCTTACAAAACCTGCAAGGCTGCAAAACACAATTAAAGTTGCCACTGGAACCATGGAAAATCCTTTGACAGTTAAGGTGCGAACAGGCTATTTTGAAGGGAGGAATTGTGTGCACTCACTGATTCCAGATATCAGTAAATCAGGAGCAGCAGCTATAATGATACATGGGCGAACTCGACAGCAACGTTACAGCATGCTTGCAGATTGGGATTATATCTACCAGTGTGCTAGACAAGCCCCTGATGATCTGTAGGTTGTGGGAAATGGAGATATTTTGGCATATACAGACTGGAATGAGCATCTGAAGAATGGTTCAAATATTTCAACATGCATGGTTGCTCGAGGAGCCTTAATCAAGCCATGGATATTTACTGAAATCAAGGAACAAAGGCATTGGGACATCAGCTCTGGGGAAAGATTGATATTTTTAAAAGATTTTGTAAGTTTTGGGCTTCAACATTGGGGCTCTGATAAAAAGGTGGTGGAATCTGCATTTCTAAAGCTCTTAACTACTAGACCATCCGCTCAAATCATCAAACAAGAAAGGAGTTTTGCCAAGGTGTAAAGCATGGCATGGGAAATAGCATTTTTTGTTGTAAAAGTAAAACTGATTTCTTCAATTGAAAGCATGAACAAAATTGCAGATGGGATCGTTCATTGACCATACATCTTTCCCTTTATTAAAGGTGAAATTTTAGTTTAAAAGCTATTTTTATTAAAAATTGGTTTTTATTCAAACGGCAGATGGAAAGCGTAAAGTCAAAGACTGAAGCTTAAAATAAAACGTAGATATCTACCATGGTAGAGGAAAAAGGATTTGATTACCTATTTTTTACTTCAATTATAATTCAAAGGGTCTACAGCTACAGTTTCGGCCTCTCCATTGGTCATCAGAGAAATTCAAGTGGAGTGTTGTTTTGTCTTCAGAACAGATGATTGGCTCTTCAACTTTTGTTTGTTAATGATGATTAAACAATCCCTTATTTTTGGTCGATCTGTTTTCTCATAGTTGAGTTTACTTATTTTATTGAAAAACATTTGTAAAGGGTCGGAGTTCTGGGGAAAGTGTGGAAGAAAAACTCAATGCTTCACTGTACAGTTTTGAACAGAGAATTAATGAAAGGATGCAGCTCTGATCTATGAGATTCATGTGGTGTGGCTTTAGCATATGTATTTTCTTTCTGTTTCATATGTATCTCGTTATGTTTTACTGTTCATTCATAATCATTGCTAGTTGAATGCTTTTAAGTAAGAAAGGTAGAATCCAGTTATTGCTCTGCCTTGGGAAAGCGTTCATGTTTCTGTATGTTTTCTTCTGTTGAAAAGGATTCATTATATATGCCCTTTTCAACCTCTCAACAGTCTTTCCACTCCATATTATTTCGAATTTGATTGCTAAACTTCCTGCCTATCTTGCCTCATGAAACACTCTGTGTCTTTGATTTAATTTCTCAGCTCATGCTGTTATTTGTCCCATACATCCCTGAAACCAAGTCATTCATCAAAATACCTCTTTCCTATTTATTTCTAGCCTAAAATCAGTATCCATCATAGGTCGTCTCAGGCCCTATTGGACATCTTTTTCCGAGATAGACCCGGAGAGAGCCCTCTCCTGTCCTCGTAGGGCTAGCTATGAGGCTAAGCGTGGTTTGGTGTTGTCCTTTGCTTTATTTCAGCACAAAGGTGGTTCAAGCCTTGTGAGGTGATTTGGTAAGGTTATAATTGGAGTGTTATATTTGGATTGTTTCTTTTTACTCCTAGATGTATTAATTGTATCGATTACACCATCTACGGCATGAGAGCTGGAAGGAGTTTTTGTTACTTGAAAAAGGCAACGTAAATCTGGAATATTTTCATACAAAATGCCATACCCATACAGGAAGGATCTGAAGTATAGAAGGACATCTAATCAAATTTGAAAATTTTCCCTTTATCGGGGAACATTATCATCCAAAAAAATAATGAGACTATAACTGTCATAGCGTAAGAATTCGTCCTAGTAAAATTTTATACTCAAGTTGAGCATCAACAACCTCAACATCGACTACAAAAGTTTTACCTTCTATCTCTATAGGAGAATCCTGAAGAATTCCAAATGGGAAAAAACCTATTCCATCGAAGGGTTTTAAAATTGTGGGAGATTGATTGATTGCTGGGGAACCGAGGGATTTCCAACAAGCACTAGGAATTATACATGTAGATTATCCTTCATCAATTACCATGCAAAAAAATCACTATGTTTTAAAGAAGGCTGGTATTTGGAAAGCCATTTGACGTGGGAGTCTAGGTACAAAATTGTCTAGATCGAAGATAATTATATTAAAGTCATGAGGGTCAATAGATCCTATAGCTGCCAAAAGTAATTTTCTTTGTGTTGGAAAAGTATGTAGCGCTTTGAGGGCTGACATTGCTGAAGGTGACATAGCCAAATATTCAATAATGTTTTAATTTTGAGCAGCTCTTGCATGTGGGTTGAAAGATGATTTTTGAAGAACACATTTAGGAGGCAGTTTAATTACCATGTCAGAACTAGGCTTCTCGATATGTAATGGTTTAAAAGGAGGAGGAATTGACATGGAAGGTTGACTAGATGAACAACCATAATTTCCATTTACATGACCCTCAGATCCATAATCTTGAGATCTCGTAGCAACCATAATTTGAGAATACATCATCATGATATTTGTTTATGAGTTGGAAGAGGATGCATTATGAGAGACCATTTTTCTATCCCGAGAGGGAGATGGATCCTTAAGAACAACAGGTGTGGGTGAACCTTTTAAGAATTTAGTTACCTCGGCGTGGTGGGGGAATTCCTTCATGTAATTATCTTCATCACAAATTAAACAAGGATAACGAGGTTTCCTCTTCTTGTTAGATGGTTCGGTTTTATAAGTTTTCCCTTTTGAATAATTGGTGTGTTTGGCCTTACCCTTCCCCTTCTTTTTAACTTTGGTTGATTTTATTTTAATAGTAGGTGAATATACAACATTAATTTCAAAAGTATTTTTAGGAGAATAATTTCCTTTGGGTGATTTCGTAAGGTTATAATTGGAGTGTTATATTTGGATTGTTTCTTTTTACTCCTAGATGTATTAACTATGTCGATTACACCATCTGCAGCATGAGAGTTGGAAGGAGTTTTTGTTACTTGAACAAGGCGACGTAAATCTAGAATATTTTCATATAAAGTGCCATACTGCATGTAAACAAGGTCTAGATATTGGGCCTGAGTGATAACTTGTTCTTCTATTACAACACCTCCCTTGGCTACATCTTCAATAATATTTGGAAGTAAATACTTGATAAACCATTCAAACATAATTTGATCTAGTATGAAAACTTTAACCAAATGATGTCTATGTCTCTATTCATGAATATGATCGGAAATATAGGTAGACGTAATCTGTTTAAGTTAGGTCAAAAGTTAGGTATCAGTATCATAATGGACTAGTAACTGAAAATGAGTTAAGAAAGTAGTTGCTAAGGCGTTAAAATTATTGAAATAAGCTCGTGTTAACTCAATGTACTATTTCAAAGCTAAACCAATCAAGGTTTGTTGAAAAATTTGTAATCAAATGGAATCACCGATTAATGAGTTGGATGTGCACCAACGATGATACGTCATAACATGGTTTGAGGGTCCTCTCCTGATTTTCCTTCAAACTTCTGAATGTTACTGTGAAAATTAGTAGAAATTTCCAACCAAAAGGGAATACAATAGATAGGATGGTTTGTTATCCGAGACAAGTCTGGTAAACCCAAAATTTCTATAAAAGGTAACTGTCAGTTAGGGTCTTGCTGTGAAAATTGATAACCCTGAGGACAAGTCTGGTTCCTGGAGGAGGGTATCCAGGATATCCTCGAATGGACTGACTAGTTAGGATTTTAATACCTCAAGCATAACCAAGATTGGCCATACCAAACTGAGCTTGAGTCGGTATCTGAAACAAATTACCAAGGTATGGCTGATTTTGGAAAGGAAGATTTGGTCCCATTTGTTCTAATTGATATTTCCCTTGAAATGGTTGGCCTTGCAAAGTTTTGCCTTGAAATAATTGTCCTTGATAAGGCTGACCTTGAAAAGGTTGACCTGGAATAAATGGGCCCTGAAAATGTTGACTTTGAAAGGTTTCTTGCGAATTTGATACACCATGTTTTCCCAAAGGCATTTGGGGTATATACTGGACCATAGGTGTGAATTGATAAATTGTAGTATGAGGGATAGATTGCATAACAGTTTGCATTGGGATTTGAGGGGTAATACAAATAGAAACTTGAGGTACTCTTGGGATGGGTGTTGGAGGAGTATCGGGTTTTTGAATAGATGTTTTCACAATAGGTTGGGTAGGAGTATTAGGACTACTTGAACTAGCTTGTTGACTACTCGGAATAGATTTCCTTTAGATAATTTGAGGAATTCTTGGAACATGTTGTTGGACTTGAGTAAAAAAAATTGTCTAAATGGATAAGCAAGTTGATTAATGGGAATTTTTGGGATAGCTTGCAAATATTTTTGAGCGAACGAAGGATTCGATATAGTATTCATCCCTGGATAAGGAGTGTCTACTAAGGGTTGTGACACAAAAGGTTGACCAAAACCAGTTTGAGGCATTTGACCATAACTTGGATATTTACTGGGTAAAGGTTCCCCTATAATCATAGGATATGTTCCAATGAAATTTTGTCCTACTGGAAGAGGTTTTCCCCCCCGAGGTGGAATATAACCACCTGATGGGTTAACTTGAGGGTTACTCCTGGAAAGAATATGAATGAATTGGTTCGTAGTCAAATTTTTGGCAGCAGACTCTGATAAACCAGTTGACATAGTAGAAGCTTGAGAAGAAGGAGAAGATGAAAACATGGATGAATCGATAGACACATTTCCAGAAGCCATATTAGACATATTATTTCTGTGTAAAGGGTAAAAGGGAATTCAACATCGTGGATGACCATAGCCAGATAAATTTGAAAAGTAAATGGTGTAACATACCAAGGATCCGGTCAAAAAGGAGAAAGAGGTAGTTATAATAGAAAATTTTGTTCACTAGCAACAATTGTACTAGTGGGAGTTTCTTCTTCATCGTCCTAGTAATTTCTTCAATACTAATGAGGTTAGGAGGAATATGCTCAGTAATGATAAATTTTACCTTAGGTGAACGTGGAGGAGGAGTAGGGGCTATAAATTTTGAAGGAGGCTCAGGTTCTAAAATATTAGAGTCAGGGTCAGAGACTTCTGGTTCAATTAATTATGTATCTAAGACTTTACCAGTGACAAAATCTACAGTAATGGTTTCAGTAATGTCTAGTTGACTTTGTTCTAAGTTTGTTTCAAATGTATGAGATCTATTTACTTCAAAATCTGGATGTACCACAATGGATGATTCTGGTTGTTCTGAAGACCCGGATCTTGTTGATTTTTCCTTTTCAGTTTTTGTTTTCTATAATTGAATCGTTGTGTACTCGGGGGGTTTCCCCTGTATCCTACGTGAGTGTCTCGGTATTTCAGCCACGATTAATTTTTATTACAAATCACAAAATTTCAAAAAATCACACCTAAAGCCTCTAAAAAATAAAAACAAACAAATGAAGACATGTTATGAAATCTAGGAGTCAAACCACACACAAAAAAGCAAAATTTCACAGTAAAATCATTAGTTGGTGATGAAATCCAACCTTGCACATATCAACGTGAAAAAATAGTGGATGGAACCAGTTACCCTGACAATCTTCTTAATGAAGCTTTCTGGTACAAGAAACTCCACTATTCCATATCAAGTGAGGATTAGCCTCCAAAAAGTCCAATTGAGTCTAGTCAACATATGTTCCAGGTACAGTGGGACATTCCCTCCACCATCACATTCAGAAAAATCCTAAGATTATGGTCACTAAGGTTACCAACTATCACAATCAAACTTGGGGGGATAGTCCATGGTCTGACATACACGCAAGGGTAGAGTAACTATTCTAAATTCCCTTGAAAGCTCCTCGACCTGGTAAATCCGAGGTTTACTAAAACGTAACCCCAAGAACCTTTCGACACCGTTTGTAATGTGTGAAAATATTCTATCTTTACCAATGAAGAAGGTATGATTACTTCACTGGGTCCAATATGACCTCGTGCTTAAATCTTGTACAAGAAGAGCTTCCCAGAGAAAAACTGTAATAACTGGATTTTCTCCCTACCGCAAGATTCTACTATTTGTTTATTTTCTTTGGAAATTTTACTCACTTCCATATTCCAAAGCATTAACCTGATCTATGTTGGTGGAATGAGCCCTAAAAATATAAAAATTTCTAGATTGATTTTAATTATCGTTGTGTTATTTGGTTGTTGCTTACTCAGAGGGATATGACTGTGAAACTGGTGATATTTTAACTGACTCAAAATCTCCAATGCATTCAAAAATGAATATGCAATCTTTTTGTTTCGATGAAATCCTAGTTAAGGGAAAGTAAGAGGTTCTTTGATCTTCAAAATGAAAAACTTTTAAAATCCCAAAACATTATTTTTAATGCAAAGCCCATTCACCTTGAAAATTGTTCAATTTTAGAAACTTTAAAGAAAATTTTAATTCTCTTAAGTCAAAACACATAAATAATTTTGCAAACAATCATTTCCAATTCTTCAAAAATTATGAAAAAATACAAAAACTCTAAAATATATGAAAATTTTTAAAACAAAAATTTCTTAATGAATGCTTTGATAAATGATGCCTACAAGTGAAATGTCATGATTACTTCAAACTAAAAAAAAGAATAAATTACTTTTCCATTCAGCAAACAAAAGCACTTTTCACAGAACACTACCTTTTTAAGACAATCCTAACTTCACAAATCTAGAAGCTTCATAGATAAAAAAATTAATTTTCTTAAACGAGAAATATTAACAATTAATCTGGTATATTTAAAATAAAACAACAAAAAAAAATGATTTCAAGAAGAAGTCCATCTTTTTCGATGAAGCAAACAGATAAACCATACCAAACCCTACTCGAAAATGTGAAAGGGATGAATCCTCAAAATTTTCACTAAGAAAAAAAAAAAATCACAAACATGTTCTAAAGTTTGAAACAAGTAAAAATCACCATTTAGAAATTAAACACTGGACTCTGATCAGAGGAAAATTCACATTTTCAAAAATTTCATAGGGGTGCACAGGTAATCAGTGTAATCCACTGTGCATGTTCATTATATACAATGAAAATTGCGCGCTTCTACGCTCTATTTCTAAAAAGGAACTGGATGGGTTTGGGAAATTAGAAAACAAAAACAAAAACAAGGCATTCAACCCAGAGGATATAAAAGGTCACAAATTCAACAACATTTAGACTCAGTCGAACTAGTGAAATGGGAAAGCAGAACTAAAGAAAATCTAGAGGCTTAAGACATTCCCCAGTATGGTCACCAATTTGTAATACGAATAAATCCCTCTTGCAGACAAGAGTGATATCCCTAGAATCCTAGAGGATAACTAGAAACAAACAAACATAAGAATATCTCTTTCCCTAAGCTAACTCTATTCAGATTATTAAAACTAAAGGAAGAGGATGTTGATCTAACCTATTTAATGAAATTCCTGATGAAGATCCTGCACTCTGTCCTGATGTAGCTCCTCAGTGATTTGAAGAAACCTGCAAACACAAACATACAAAGGATCAAAGGCATGTGCAATATAATAATAATCTAAAACCAACTTAATATAATGATTAAGGAGATTAGAAATTGAAATTATCTTAATGAATACATGAGCATAAATCATTCATAATTCCAATAAGACAATACAGCGAGAAAAAGTATCCAAGTGTATTATCAGGGATAAAAGAGAATCCTTACAACAAAGCCTTGATGTCGTGAAGGTTCCTTGCAAATGCCTCTAATATTCCTCCTTGGATGATAAGCTACCCAATCCAAAATTACTAGCATAAGACTACCATCAATGAACTCCCCTAACCCTAAAGTATCACCTCAATGTATAAAACAAATGGATGAGGTTTCAGATCCACAAAAAATGGATGAGATCCATAAATAGTGGGATTAGGGTTCCATGATCCAGGGGAATTAGCTCCATGTTCAGAGGGATTTGGCTCGAACATATATGACTCAGAGTCTTTTAGTTGGGATATATGCATCCAACTATGTTTCTAGAACTTAATTTTTATTTTTACTTTACTTTGATTCAGTTGCACACTTTTTAATGGAAAACAGAGTGCATAACTGCACAGTAATTTATCGGAGTAACAACGGATGCGTGGAAATTGACTAAGAAAAGTGCACAAATCATATTTAAGAGGTAAAAGAGCCATTTTACCCAAAATTCATGATTTGGTCAAGGAATATGGATGTTTTACTTGCAAAGGAGTATACTGGAACATAAGTATGGACGGTGATAGATCCATTTTCACTGTCAAGTGTCGTGGTGACAAAATGACGTGTAACAAGAGGTTGTGGGTTGAGATAGGATCCCTGGAGTCCTGTAACAACTTTGGTCCCTGGAGGTTTTGAGTTGAGACAGAGGTATTTAGAGCCCTGTAATAACTTGGGAAGAGACCATCCTGAAGCAGAAGCATAGGAATATTTGATTAAAGAATTTCAACGTTGCCTTATTGGTATTGTGGATTCTGGACTCCCTAGAAGCGAGTGAATCACTTTTAGTGCACTTGGGGTGAGTTGGGGCACCTCTGGACTCTTTATGATAACAAATAAAGAAGCCATCAATTGGTGGGACTGAGGAAGAGGTACTCTAAAGTCCCTAGTTTAGTTAGTAGTTGGAACATTTTCCCAGAGGTAAGCATTCTGCCCCTAAGACTTTGGAATCTTGCTCGAGGGTGAAAAATGCAAGTAAAAGTGGTTGTAGTTGTCTATGGTTGGGTGGAGAGTCATTTTCCTAAACTTAGTTTCACTACAAACTCAAACATAAGTACTTGTGTAAGATTGTTTATTACTTGAATGGGTTATTACTTGTGTAACTTGAATCTGAATGAAATGCTTAACTATGATAAGAATAATACATGATTAAGAGTAAAATAATTGTATGATAAATTATAGGCCATATCCAAATACTTGAGAGCTTGAATGAATCCTTGAAGATAGTGGGTTCTGAGACCCTTTCATTGTGTACAGTATACATAAAATATTCCTTGCAAGGAAGAGTCGATATTTTTTTACAAGTTATGTATTCAACTAAATTTTTTTGTGCTACCACAAAAGTAATAAATGTGTGTCGATGTGAGCTTCCCTGGGGGGCCAGTTGAGCCCTGAAACTTTTCCTAAGTATCCTGCCTCTTTATCTATATGCCCTGCAACCTCTTATTTCACATATATCAGAAATTTGTAAGTGTCTCCTTTGGTTTTCTAGTGAGGCATAAGGAGGTGTGGAATAGCGCCTAAGAAAAAATTGTAGAGTCTACATTGGTTATGGATTTTTTAGCATGTGGAAAGCAAGGCAGAAGCCTCTCTGGAGCTTGCACAAATCCCGTTGTAGATAACAGACGCAGGAGCTCTTGCTACCGTGGGAGGAATTCCATACCCGAGGGTAGGTTAGGTCCACGGGCTAAAAAATCCTCAATGTAGCTATCACCTAAGCTCGGGAGGGGTAAAAAAATGATAATATTTGTATTAACCTTGGTAGAGTGGAAGAATCCTGAAGAGGGCCAAGAGATCTACTAGGCCATGGAGATAGGGAAGCGGTCGAGAAGATTGGTTCAAGGAAGCCTGTCTGGTGGTAGAGATTGTCCTTAGGGAGATTTTAGAGATACTTGTCTAAGGTATTACAGGAGGAAGAACCAAAATTCCTTGACCAAGCCATGAGAAAATTTCAAGGAAGAGTAATGGTCAAGATCTGCAATTATTTCAAGAGCCTAAAGGAATCCTTAACTAGAGTCTTGTTTGAAGAAGCTAGGTCCAAACGACCAATGACATGAGGGGATGTATCGATAAGATTACAAGATGCATTTGAAGAAGGAAGAAGGGCACTTTTTACCTTATAAGGATCGATTGCCCTAACCTTATCTGAGAATGGGAGAGAAACACTATACATGTCAACTATGGATTCACGGTTGGGATCATGCAGGATGGTACACGAGTTTTGAGGATGATTTAAGCCAAAGGATGTAACAAAGGTTGGAGGTTAGGCCATCAGAAGGAAGTAATCCCTACTCTCAAGAATGGGGTGACCTCGACTATAAATAGGTCAAGCGACGTATCGACAGAAAGATGCATAGTAGTAAGGGATGATGTACCAACCTTACTAGGTTGGAAGTAGGGGGTTGGAGTGTCAGGAAGGAGGTACTCCCTATTCTCAAAATGGTTCGACCTCAACTTAGTTCGAGGTCATGGGGTCGGGACATTGGTAGTGTTGGTGAGTGGAAAAAAGTACGCAACCCGAATCTTCCGCTTAACCGAATAATGGTGGGCCTATGGCAGACTTTTGCATGGCAGCGAGAGACATACGACCATTGATTCCTATGCATGAGAGGAGGAAATTGTGATATAATCAATTATAAAAATATAAAAAAATACAATAAGGGAAGGAAATCCCACAAGTGCGGAAAAAGAGAAGTTGACCCAAGAAGCAGGGGTTCGAAATTTGCAATCTCGTCTCCATAACTGAAGGAACATTGGGGCTTGGATCTACGAATGACGACCGCCCTTACTCGAGGAGGGTAGGTGGGTACATTAAAAACTCCATTAATTTGATCACAATTTATTTTGTGCTAGCAAAGTTGTACGAGAATTAAATTAGTGACAAGTTTTAAAAAATGACCATTATTGCTAAAAAATATTAGTTTTAATAAATAAATCATACACACTGCAAATTGGATGTTGTTACAACAGTAGGTGTGGAGCCCTTCTGAAGCTTGGTCAAAATTGAATTGGAAAAATAATAGGCATTACTAGAGCATAACTTCATTATACATGAAGAAATTCATGAGGATGTTAGAAAATGGGTTTCAAATATAGGAAACACTAGGAGTAGAAACACCAAATATTTCCAAGTAGTTGACCTATACTAGCAAGTGAAAACAGCCATGGGTAAGGTCCTAATGGAGTGACACGAGGCTCATTGAGAGATTTTTCTCCTTCTATATGTGTTTTAGCTTCAAATCGAGTAAGTTGACTATAAGGTAACAACTCTTGTAGAAAGACTTCATGCTTAGAGTTTTAAGAACCTACAGACGTTGCTAGGTGGACTACTACTGATGTTTCCAATTCTATATTTGATTAATACTTTAAATGTACAAGTCACTAGTATTTTTTTTACACTACAATAGTAGTAGAATTTTTGTTAATTCTCAGTCTAACATTACTTTTATTAGCAACTTTAATCTCTGGCTTGCTTTATTTTTGAAAGACATACAGATTGATGACATCTTTTACACAATATGACAAAGACATTATTGTTCTGTTGTTGGTATGGTTGGGTGGTAGGCCAAAAAATATTAATCATATCGAATTTCTCTAATTTAATATAAATATATGTTAAATTAAAAAAAATTACCATCTAATCTCAATTTCATACATAAAACTATATAATATAAATTTCCCCTAAAGGTGCAAAGATACACCAAACGAATACAAAAATTGGAAATATTATCTCGCGAGAAGAAGATACCACTCATAAGGTTTCCATAATTTTTAATTTACCATCAAAGATGTTTAAAAGAACACCATTTACAGTCAAATATGTTTAAAAAAAAACAATAGTTTTTGATCCGAAATTTTGATTCTGATTCTTATTCCATGGATAGCTATTAATTTGAGATTCTTATTTCATTGAATACTAGTCTAATTTTTCAAGCTTATTGAGAGCTTGATTTAGAGAAGTTGTTAATATGTAGATAATATAATCCAATCTGCTTAGCGTGCTCCTTAGTAAGACCTATATATGCCTCCTACTCCATCAAGTACTCCTCCTACCCACTACGTGCTATAGGGTAGAACCAGTTTAGGTTGGCCATCGACAAAGGATATGTATTTTCTTACTGAGGAGGCATGAACGAAGGAACCTTGCATTACGAAATAGATGAAGGGAATACAGGATCATAACAATGAGAAAGGACTTGGTGTGACCAACATTTAAAAACTCAGATTCAATTCAAAGATGGTCAAAATGCCTTTTAAAAACTCTAATTCAAGTCAAAGGCTGTCGAAGTGCCCCAAAAATGGTTGAGAATCCATGACATGAAAATTTGACTAGGGATCATAATAATGATGAACCTTAAAATTTAACCAATGTGATCAACTTCGATACCAAAGTTACGCCATGGCTTTGGGAGAAGTTTCGTGGAGCGTTAAATGTCTTAAAAGTATTTACCACCGGGCCACGTGGTATTCATATGCATTATAGATGTACCGAGAATGATTTCCGTGGTTAACTCAACCAACCAATGCAGGGATTATTTTTGATGCTTTAGGAAACTTGTTGAACCAGTGACCCCTGTGATTGGCATGAGAGAGAAGGCACCACTAGTAGCATTATGTTACCAATTTACATAAAATTGGTATGAGAGCCAATAGTCTAGTCGCTGACTAGAAGTGTGTAATCTGGTTCATGAAAAGGTCAGTACTTAAAATCCTCTCTCTTTATAGAATATAATGGACTCAATGAAGAAGTCAGTTTCTTTCCGAGAATTAGAAGAACAAGAAAGGGCTGTGCAAGACCCTCTCAGATAAATGCTTGCTAATTCCTCTACTATAGTTTTAAATCAGTTAGAACTTTTGTATGAAGAGGTGGAGCCTCAAGCCAAATGGGTTCTTCCCAAGATCAATGCGTTTGAGGCATATTCAGATCTTGGAGTCTGGAATCTTAAAGCTGCCACCATAATAACCATTAAGGAATCCATAAGTTCAATCGAAGAAAATTCTGACTGTGTACAAAGTATTCCTCTGTTAGATCCGAAACAACTCCAAGCAGAAGCTGCTATATTGGGGAAAAAATATTTGCATCTAGGATGCATACGGGTGGGAATCCATGCCTTAACTCATAAAGGCCTGAATACCTATGTGTTAGCCACTGTCAGAGATCTAACACATAATAAATATACTGATTCCCTAATAGGAGGTATTGTTTCCCCTCTGTCAGATTGACCAATTTGGTTTGATTGTTATCCTAATTTCCCAGTGTATGTCTATGATGAAACCTTAGCCGATATTCTTCAGCTTCAAATCCAAACCTCAGGATTTGACATGAAAAGGAAACAAAATAATATCTCCATTCAAACCAGGGGATGTTTCCGTCACACCAGTACTCTTTACCCTGCAGTCCTCCATGCCCCCAGTAGAGATTCAAAGACCAGTGTCATTGTCATAACAGACTCTAAGAATCAGAAGGTCGAACATCAAGCCATAAGATGGGAAGACCTTACTTTTCCTGAACACTGGGTAGTTCCAAATCCTAAACCCATCTCTGCATGTAACATCACTTCTGCAAGTATTTCTGAGAATCAATCCACTTCTACTTTTTCCTTCCCTTGAAGATCTACTATTGACAGGCGTCGGATTGAAGAAATGTGTAAAAAGTCACTGCTGTATATATCTCCTGATATTTCTGACACTGTAAGTTCTAGTATTGTACATTCTTCCTGTCAACATATTGCTTTATTTGAATTTTCCCAGTTGGTAAATTTCCAACCTATTCAAGTCTCATGTCCACAATGTAACATCCTTATAAATCTTAGTCATCTTGCTTACATGGTCATCCATCAGAACCACAATCCAAGGGCCGTAGAAGCACCAGCCTCCACCTTTGTTAGTCCTTGTCCTAATCCCAAATGTTCTGATATTCCATTTCCCCATTAAGATGAGCATGTTCTCATGATGCATTTAGTGCCCACATTAGAAGATGAATATCCTAGGCTGAATACTATATTTAGTGACATGAAACCTGCCAATTCACAAAAATATGGACTTGGCTATCCCTGAGTGCAGATTCAGAGATCTGCCAGCTGACACCAAAAGGCCATTAGTCATGGAGATTCAAAAATTTTATACCTTAATGGATGGATGTCAGAAACATCTTGTCCCAGCTCAGTGGATGTAACAAACACTGAATTAGGATATTTATACACATCCAGAGGCTGACACTTTTGGTTCTACACATACTCCTGAGGAGAAAGTTAGATTAGCCAATGAATGGAAATAATATATGGAGAAAAAGAATGTTTGTATCTCTTTTTACTCCTGGAAGAAGGCTAAAGGGTCAGAAGTGGTTTTAATGACTGACTCTGCATCATCCTCCTCTCATTCATGGACATCTATTGATGGTAGCACGATTGAAAAATCCACCACATATCCACCCTTCAAAGGCATTGTCCTAGGAGAAGGAAAAAATTTAGCAAAAGCTTTTCCTTTGATCCAAAAGGATGATACAACTACTGGGGTTGAAGGTAGAATTCAAAAAGCTAGTGAACAAATCAATTGGACCAATACTGCTCTCACTGTTTTAGAAAATAATGTTGCTAAATCTGTCACAGTTAAAGATCAGATTGACAAAGTCCAAGTGTCCATAAATGATGTAAATAGAGTATTAAATTCTGTACAATACAATTCTTCATTAGCTAAAGATCTTTCTTTACAGTCTTTGAAGAAAATTGATGAAGTAGAGAATTGTATTATAGACCAGTCTATCTCTACTCGGAAAATTGTTTCAAATATGTCTGATAAAGTTGATAAGATAAATCAAGAAAAAGATAGATAAGCCTATTCCAGCTTCTTTTCTTCAAAAGGGAAAACCTGTACAAATCCAGAAAACTGTTGATAGATTTCCCAGTATTTTCCCCAAAGAAGCTGCACCAGAATTGCCAAAATATAAGGTCACTATTGCTTCTCTTTTCCAAGAGTCAAACCTTGAGACTCAAGTTCTTCCTGTGTATGAACCACTTGAATCACAGTTTACTAGGTATCCTGCACCTGATCTAAATGGTCTAGGAAAGATCCCTCCAAGAGAAACATTTTATGAGGGTAGTCATAAGGAATGGAATATTGATAATCTATCTACAACTTAGATTAGACAGATATTAGAACAGATGATCACAGAATACAAGCTTATGTGTGTAAATGGAAAATCAAAAGTTGAAGCAAGTAAAACTTTGATTCAATGTTTCACTGGCACATTGGCCCGTTGGTGGGAGTTGGAGTCATCTCCAACTTTAATAGAGAAAATGGAAAAAGAATTAGTTAAAGATGAGAATGGCGATGTTGAGTTCCATCCTGATGGAACACCAATTAACAATATGATAGGTGCTCTAACAACACTTATCCAAGAGCATTTTTGTGGTGCCGAGGCCATACTTTCAGATAAACAAGAAATGATCCTCATGAATCTGAAATGTAGAAACATTAACCAGTATGAAGACTTCCACAGAGATTGGATGCAGAGAATCTTCCTGGTTAAAGATCCAAAGAATCTATTATGGAAATAGATTTACTTTGCAGCCCTGCCTTCCAAATTAGTTGACATCCTTAAGCTGCAAGAAGCATTTCAGTTGCCCCTTGAAGTTTATTTCTGGGGAGAAATATATTCCATTATTACTAAAGTCTTAATCACTCTGTGTACCAGATCCAAAATGCATAAGTCTATCGATAAATTGAATAGACTCCCTGGTACCAAGTATTTTTGTAGTAAATATGGAATTACTATAGATGATCCTTTGGTTACACGCATAAAATCTAGAAAGAAGGCAAAGAAAATCCAAAGGAGAAATAAGGCTTACACATATCATTTGAGTTCTAAAAAGAGGAGTGAACTCATACCCTCTAAGCCAAAGAAAAGACCATCCAGAAGAGGATATTATAAATATATCCCTAAGACTCATTTCTATGAACCAATATATATTCATCCTTGATCCCAAAAGGTTGAAAGAATGAAAGGAGTAGTTTGTTGGTTATGTGGCAAGACATGACATACATGAAATCTTTGTCCTGATGCCAAAGAGTTAAAAGGAACTGTGGCAGTAAAACTCAGCAGCAACACAAAAGCCAATCCTCTGGTAAAATAGAAACTAAATGTACAAAGTGTGGTTCCTCTTTCCATAACACAGAAGATTGCCATCGGTTAGCTATCCAACAAGCAAAAGAACAATTTTCTTCTGATTCTAATTCTGAATCTTCTTCCTCCTCTTCTCAAGAAGAAGTCAATGCCTATTGTCAGTGTTCTGATTCAGAAAATTGTAAATGTCATTGTTCCTCTTCTGATTCAGATTTTTCCTCTGACAGTCCTCTTGATGAAGAATTTTCAGAAAGCTTAAAGTTCTTATGGCTCAGTCTTCTAAAGATGAGATGAAAGTTTTTTCCCAAATCAGAGCCATGGAAGAAAGTGATTTGAAAACGTGCCTGCTAGAAACCTTCAGGCAAACCAGCTATGGCACATCCAACGCTCATTCCTCTAAGAAGCCCACTTTTGTCAATGCTTCTTATGAGAAAAACACCAAAAGTTATCTCCAACAGCAACAGGCAAGAAAAGTTCGTACACTCACTTTGGGGGAGGTGATTAAGGAGATACACTTGATGAAAGCCGAAATTTTTGCTCTAAAATTGCAAGTCTCATGACTTGAAAAAGAAAAACAGGAAGTAGCCTCTCCTGTTTTAGGCAGAAATACTAGATATACTATACATACTGCTCCTGTCCAGTCTAAATTAGAAATTGCAGAAGGAAAACCTGATCCTACTATAGGATTCAGAGAAATGCAGATTCTCGCAATTGAGTATCAACAACACCATGTGAAAATCAATGTCTATATTCAAAATGAAATGTTATCCTTGACTGCATTGCTTGATTCAGGTGAAAATGTTAACATCATTTCTAAGAAGGCTGTTCCCTCTAAATTCTGGGTCTCTGCTACTAGAAAAGTTGTAGGATTGGGAAATAAGACCCTAGAATATGAAGTTCCAAAATTTGCTGTATGTTTTGATTCTTACTACATTAAGCTCAAATTTGCAGTAGGAGACATTCCAATTGATTGTATTTTAGGGAATGTATTTTTAGCAGCATTTGAACCCCATGGATCTATCAAAATCCCAGATTATAAAGCGAGGTATTTTATCACTATACCTGTTAGCACCCAATCTCAACCTTAGGCTGAAAAGGGCAAATT
Source organism: Pinus albicaulis (assembly GCA_034641835.2). Taxonomy (NCBI): domain Eukaryota; kingdom Viridiplantae; phylum Streptophyta; class Pinopsida; order Pinales; family Pinaceae; genus Pinus; species Pinus albicaulis. The sequence goes on along the minus strand of CM076578.1, from coordinate 1,069,382,504 downwards.
AGGGTAACAACTAAGCCACGCTCAGCCTTGTAGCTAGGCCTACAAGGACAGGAGAGGACTCTCTCCGTAGAATATATACTCAATAAAATAATAAAGAACTAATTTTAGGCTAGATATATAAATGGGAAAATGGATTTTAATAAATGAGAGAATTTTCAGTGATGTATGGGGCAAAAGGATAGCATGCGCTGAGGAATTAAATCAAGGACACAAAATATTTCACGGGGAAAGGTAGGTAGGAGATTTAGCAATCAAATTGAGATAAGATGGAGTGGAAAGACTGTTGAAAAGCTGAAAAGGGCATAATGAATGAATCCTTTTCAAACAGAAGAAAACACACAGAGTATGAATGATTCCCCAAGGCAGAGCATATAAAATGGATTCTACCTTTCTAACTTGAAAACATTCAAACTGGAAATTTTTATGAATGAATGGTGAAACATAAAAATGTACATATGAAACACAAAGGACAGACATATGCTAAACTCATACCACATGAATCCCACAAATAAGAGCTGCATCACTTTATTAATTTCCTGCCAAACTGTACAATGGAGCGCAGAGCTCACTGCCACACTATTCCCCTATTTCTGAGTTTTTAGACTTCAGATTTTTCCAGCCCTTACAAATGATTAGCATTTATAATAAATAGATATATTTTGTGGGAATACAAATCGATGGGAAGAGGAGAAATCATAACTGAAGATGGAAGACCAAGAGCCAACAATCTCTCAGTAAAGGGAGAGCAGCGTTACTTTGTTCCACTTGAAATTCACTGATAACCAATGGGAAGGCGAAACCTGTAGTGTGGATCCCTTTGAACCATAAATAAAGACAAAATAGGAAATCTGATCCTATTTTCCTGCTGTTGTAGATATATTTGTTGTATTTTGAGCTCTCAGCCTTTGATTTTTCGCTTTCCATTTGCTATTCGAATAAAACCAACTTTTTTAATAAACATTCCTTTGAAATGAAACTTTGCCTTTAGTGAAGGGAATTTTTTTTTTAAATGGAAAAAAGGGAAGGGAAATAGGGCAGAAATCATATTAATCACAATCGGAATCGGAGCAGGAGCAGAAGGAAATAACATATTGTTATAGCATCATTTCTCACTTTCACATGATCCATGATTGCTTTGATGGTTTTGGGCACCCATTCCTACAGACTTGGACAAATTCACTTAAAAACAGTGTAAAAATCCCCATACGCGACTATGCTCGTACTTTTCCGCGTGTATACGCGAGTCCAGCTGCACTTTTCCGCGTATGCCATTAAAATTATGAAAAAATATATAAAAATTCCCTATTTTCGGGCTGGGTTGATGGTTACTCGGGTAGTTCAACCACCCCAGCACGTGGCCAACTGTTTCCAACTGTTGAAACTACTTGGAGGGAGTATAAAAACCCCTCATGTGTATGGCCTAAGGGAGAGAGAGAATTTATTGATATTATACTCTGTTGGTATTCCCTATCCAAGTTTGATTCCCCGTGCCTCCTGCACTTTCCCAGTTCATTACAGGAAACCCTTGTTTCCTTGAGATGCTCATCTCCCTATATGTCATCTCGTATGCACCAGTTTGGAAGGAGTCTTAGCAAGGCAAGGGCGGGACGGATCCGGACGACGGTCTGCTCGAAGATCGTGGAAGGATTCAGGTGATCTCTCCACTCGTTACTTTTGTACATGCTATTTATAATACAGAAGTACCATCTTGTTCCCGAAATATACGTGTTAGTGTCTGCTTACATATATGAGAAAATTGTTATTTAAGCATTCATTATGGTTTATTTAATGTTTTATATGGATTTCACTAACATTTAGAGTAGATATATGCTGTACAACCATTTCTTCGTGCTTGTTTCTTCTTGTCTTTCAGGTTAAGAAGGAAGGACGGTTGCTGGGGGTTTGGACCCTACGGGATCTGCTTCAACCGTAGGACCTACGGGTAACTTCCTCGATCTACTCTATTTAGTTTTTCATGAACATGTATGGTTGTGTGAGTCCTTCTTAAGTAGCATGCCCTTCTCTGTGGAGGTTTAAACCCAACAAACCTCTAGGGTGATTTTCCCCGAAACACACATATTTTATTGAAACACGTTGTAATATAATAAAATGCCTTAATATGATAAAACATATTGTAATGTTTATCACAATCGGCGATAAGAAGGACCAGAGAAAGGGAGATGGAGCCCACATAATCGCAATCACGATCGAGGAGCGGGCGGAGATAATGGTAAGCAGGTTGAACATAATAATATAATCACAATCGGAGCTCGGGGAATAGGGAGGAATCAAAAATCTTCCGATGCGATTGGGGAGAAAGGCCTTTGTATATAATCAAATATAACCAAAGTTTTGGATTAACAAAGGGCAAGGCCTTTTTATTTATGAACGGGCAAGAGTATTGTATGGTGGGCCCAAGGGGTCAATCACAATCGCAATATCGGAGAGGAGCGGGGGTAATCGCATTGGGAGAAATGGATGTGTGATGCGATCGGAGGAGAAACTTGTGATTGATCGCATCACAGTAATAGGAAAGGGACTTGCGATTGGTCAATCGGAGGAGGAATGCGATCGGAGGATCGTGCGATCGGAATATCGGAGGAAGTGATGCGATCGGGAAATCGGAGGGAGGGACGCGATCGGGAGATCGGAGGAAAGACTTGCGATTAGTAAATCGGCGGGATGGCAATCGGAAGCGCCAATCGCATCGGAGCTTGCGATGGGCCGATCGCATCGCATATTTAACATTTGCGATGGGAATGTTGCGATCACGATGGGTTTTATTATAATAAACCTTCAAGTTTAATATAAAGTTTAAAGGTTTGTGGAAAAGGGGAAGTGGTTATGGAATAAATCGCCATTTATTTAAAGATTTATAATGAGTTTTTATAATCGGAAAGGGGGGAAAGGGATTTTATTAAAGAAATATAAAACTTTAATAAAACAAAGTTTAAGGAAAAATGGGAAATAGGGGGTATATGGGCTTTTACTTCACTTAAGCATAAATTTCAATCCAGAAGTCAGGTTTGAGAGTGTAGTATACCGTTGGAAAGATTTTTCCGGGCTCTTTCTGATGGATCTACTTGGAAGATGCTCTGGCATTGAATATGCTGTGGAAAACTTCTCTGAAAGGCAGGGACTTCACTTTGTGGAGATGAAAACTTCTGAATTGTGACTGAAAGGAAAAGTATTATGTTTTCACCTCAAAACATGGTTTTGAAGTGAAAATTACATCAAATTGAATGAATGATATCTCTGATCCTCCTGGTGCTATAATTTTGAGTTTATTGATTTCCTCATGACCTTGCTGATCTTTATTGACACTTGACTCATTAATTTGACCATGGTGAAACCTTAGAGACTAATGAGACCCATCCTATGACCTACTGATATGATTTTGAGAATGAAAGTGACTAATGACTGAAGACCATAGGGAGGAAAATCAGCAAGTAGCTCATGAGGGAAAACTGATAAAAAATTACTACCATCAATGAATGCATGACCTAGCTGAATGGTGAAATTGATTATTATGGGACTCCTAATATGAAAATTCAAAGAGAAATTTTGATCACTGATGGAAGTATGACTAGACTGACACTAACAGTACCAACATCTGATAAAAGGGGGAAAAGGATAGAATTGCCTTATATTTCTAATCCTCGAGTGTCTACTATGATACAGGCGATGTAAGAACTTCATAAAGCAGAAAATAGACTGATGGAACTCAAAGATCAAAAAATTCTTATTCATATTGAAGACCAATTGAGTTCTCCAGGTATTCAGAGACAAATCTCTGAATTACAGAAACAATTTGAAGACACATGTTGCTCAGAAGAACCAAATGCATTCTGGCATCGCAAGCAGCACTGTGTTGAGCTGCCTTATAAAGAAGGATATAAAGGCAGACCATGAAAGTCCAGAGCTATACCCATGAGCAAAGAATATAGATAGCTCTGCGAAAAATAAATCAATCATATTCTAGAAAGAAAGCTGATCCGGGAGTCTAGCAGCCCTTGGAACTGCTATGGCTTCTATGTGAACAAAAGAAGTGAACAGATAAGAGGTGTTAGGAATCTGTAATTTTAGCAGATTGGTAAGACTAAAACTGTAGAAGCAACATCATTTCAACCAACTTTGGGATTCTAGGATCTAGCCCTCCTCAATCCAGAGAGGTATCTCTCTATGAATGGGTTCAAAAGATATCATCTTTTAATAACTGAAAATTGTGATATTAGGCTAGTTATGAAGAGCTTGGGTCATGTTTTGTTTGTTTTGGTTGGGCAAGGACATGATGAAGGTGAAGGCAGTTTCAAAATAAAGGGTGAAGGTGTTTTCCGGTGAAGGAATGATTTGGCTGACAGAAGGGCAAAGACAATTTTAACCCATTGGGCTATGGAGTCATAGGAGGATTTTAATTGGACAACAAGGTTCAAGCAGGATCCATGGGGCAAGTCACTTATGTCAAAGGATCTCTTAAGGTGATTTTATGGAATGGAGAAGATAGGACATGAAGAACAAACAAATGAAGATATAGTAAAACAGCCTAAGATCAAGTAAGTTCTTTTAAACTATCTTGCTTCAGCATGTACTTAAAGAAAAACATAAGAGTATTCTGAGATTAGGTTAATACCTTTAAACTAGCCTGCTTTGAAGTACTTTCAGTTAGAAAAAATTAAAATACATTTGAACAACTTAAGATCAGGTAAATGCCTTTAAACTACCCTGCTTTCAGCATATTCAATGAGAGAAACATAAAAGTATTATGAGATCAGGTTAGTGCCTTTAAACCAGCCTGCATTGAAGTACTTTTAATAAGAGAACATTTACAAAATAGTTGAAAAGCTTAAGATCAGGTAAGTGCCTTTAAACTACCCTGCTTTCAGCATATTCAATAAGAAAACCACATATAACAGTGACAAAGAGAAATTTAGATCAGGAAAGTGCCTTTAAACCAACCTGCATTAATGTACTCTTCAAAGAGAACTTTCAAATGAAGAAAACATAGAAAATAAAGCCTTCAGTAAGAGTAGGGTACTGTTGAGAGTAAATCCTAGCTCTATGTTTGCTGCTCTTTATTAGAGAAAATGAAAAGAATGAAAACATTAAGAAAAATAACAATTGACAGTGAGGAACACATCACCATTGACAAAAATCAGGATCCCATAAATCAGCAGCTTGTATTTGATGTTCAAACCAGTTACAATCAGCAAGCCCGGTGAATCTCTACAACTTTGAACTTCTCATATCAGCTTATGTATCTTTAAGTTGCAAACAGGGCATCAGTAGCTTCAGAATAACTATTACATGCATTCAAATGTCTAGAGACCAACCTTTTCTCATCTTCTACAGAAGTATTTATAGAAGAATGAAGAGGTGGGAGGATTTCCCAGACGTCAAGTATTATTAATTATGTAATCAATGCAATTCCTAGCCTTTGGGAACCAGGCAAGGCATAAGGTGGGAATGTAATCGTTTATAACTCTGCTTCATAACTCTGTTTGTGTCATTTGAGGCCTAATGATTGAAAAGATCTGCTTCTGGACTATTCTTTAACCTTTAAAATAGTTTTTTCGACAATTGGGAGATAAGACCCTTGATTAGTATTTATTAGTTCGACAACCTTTGATTTTCTGTGAGGCTGTAGGTTCCTGATCAATAAATTCAGCTTCTGATTGAATATTCTGAGGCACAGGTGGCGTCGTGATAACTAAAGGGATCAATTTTCCTCAATTTGTGGTGGTGGGGGGTTTCTGTTGGTGAAACCCTTTAGATTTTTTTTTAAACTCTGTTTTAAATCGGGGATTAGGTTTTTAATGATCATCCTTAGCCATAATCCCCCCAAAACAGTCCATTAATCCTCTTCTTTGGTTCATTTTGGTCTTCGGCACTATACTCTTTGACTGTGCCAATTCATGGCTTTCTGCTGTGTGCAGGGCTTATAAGGAATCCATGCCTGAGGAAACACTGAGAAAACGTGCATTTCCACCTTGTGGATGATTTCCTTTGATGAATCGAAGACGGGAGGGTCGTCACCCTCCGCCTCTAAATCTTCTTTGAAAATTGCGAGAAAATGATTTAAAACCCTGCAAAATACAAATAATATTATAAAATACTGCTTTTATAGGTTAACTGCATCGGAAGGCGTGTGAAGAGAGCGGGGCCGTTGGATGGCATCATCCAACAGTCAGGATTGATCGGGAGAGATCGTAGAATGAGTGAAAGAAAAATTAAATCTGAGCCGTCGATCGTGCAAAGATCGACGGTCGAGATTGAACGAGGAGGCAGAGGAGTAGGATGAATCTGAGTCGTCGATCACGCAGAGATCGACGGTCGGGATTGGAGGTGTGAAAGTCAAATAGAGAGGTCGGGCGATGAATTATGGGTCGTCGATCTACAGATCAGATCGACGGTGAAGATGTCATTGCCGCATGTACGGTAGCCCGGTTATTGTGTGCGCATCTTTGTTAACCATTAGACAGCTTCGGCAAGCGATCACCGTTGGATGAGCGGGCCCAGATCGGACGGCGCACAACAATATTGTTGGGCGTCCTGGTCCGAACGATAATGTGCGATGGACGGTGGTTTCCAAAACAGTGTCCAGGACGCGTGTCATGCGATGTATGGAATCACTGGCCATCGGGTGAAAACCGCCCTCCACTCGAAGGCGGTGCGATGAAAACCATATGGTTTTGGGAAAACAGCGCATGGCTGGCGGGGTCCACCAGGTTTGATAGGTTCTGCACCGTCGGATCTGTAGATTGAATTCAACGGTGGAGATTGCTCCCACTTCGGACCGACGAAAAAACCTTTAGAAAACCATAAAAACCCAAAGTTTAAATATAAAACAATGATTTCTGCTTTGGGTGGAGGAAAAGTGGCTTGGCGCCCGATTGCTGGGCGGTTGGGCGGATGGAGAAACATATGGCCGGGGCTTTGTATGACAAGGGCCAATTGCACATTGGAAGTTTGGACATGGGATTTTCAATCTACCCATTGTATTTTCTGTGATTGCGATCACGTGATCAACTCTTTTCAATCTACCCATTGTATTTAACATATGACTTGGGTTTTTAGACCAAACTTTGGAAAAGTGGGTTTTTGGATTTTACAAAGGAAAACGTGGATCAAGAATGGAAATATTATAAGGTTTAAAGCGCCAAAGGCGGGCCCACAGATATCTATAAAATGCGATGCAATCGAGGATTTATAATACAAGCATGATCGCATCATAAGTTTTTAAAATATGTGAAACAATTTTGCGCGCTGGGTTTTTGCGATGCGATCGGGAAGATTTGTATAAAAAGAGTTTATCGCATCGCAAGTTTTTAAAAGGAACAAAAGACTTGCGCACTTTGAATTTGTGCGATGCGATGAGCGCCAGGAGGGGTTAGCGCTTGGTCTTTACAACATGGGCACCTGGTGGGGAAGTGGTTGAGACTTGGCCAAAAGGGGCTTAAACCCTTAACAAGAAATGGGTTTTTTCATTGATTTTCAATGTTTTTTTAAGGGTTTTAGGGGTTTCGATAAGGCAAAGAATGAGTCTTTGAACCTTAGAAAATGGATTTTCATGAATGGAAGAAGAGAACTCATGAAAAAATATATTTTTATGGAGAAGAAGGGAAACAAATGAAGGTTAGTTTTGAGTGGGAGAAGGGGAAAATGATGGCTTTGAAGCAGTATTTTGGCTAGGAAAACAGCAGGATTTCTGAGTCTTGATGGGAAACAGTGGCGAAGATCTTTAGACATGGGCATGAGAGCTTCCAGAGGCTTCAAGAGATAACATTTTAGCAATAAAACTGTCTCTTGGAGGTTGAACAAGTGTTTTGGCCACCTTTTGATAGAACAAATTTTATAGGTGGCCAACAAGAGGTATACCCAGACTTGTAATAAATTACAAACCTCTAAATTATGTATTGGCTAATGACACATATCCTATCCCTCACAAAGGAGATCTTTTGGGTAGGATATCAGGAGAAAAAATATTTTCCAAGTTTGACTTAAAATCAAGATTTTGGCAAGTGGCAATTGCAGAACATGATAAGTTCAAAACTACATTCAGCATTCCTGCAGGCCACTATGAGTGGAATGTAATGCCATTTGGTTTGAAACATGCACCTTCAAAGTTTCAGAAGGTAATGGATTCTATTTTCAAACCATATGCAGAATGGCTATTAGCCTATACTGATGATCTCCTAATTTTCTCAAAAAATCTACAAGACCACTTCAGACATCTAATTTTTTTTATGAAGTTGGTCAAGAAAAATGGTCTAGTCCTAAAGAAAATGGAGCTTTACAAGACTAAAATCAAATTCCTCGGACATACAATAGAAAATGGCCAAATTTCTCTCCAGAATCACGCCATGGAATTTGCAGATAAGTTTCCAGATGTCATTCTGGATAAGACACAGTTACAAAGATTTCTTGGCTGTCTAAACTATGTGAGAAATTTTTATGAAGATTGTGCCATTGACAGATCTCTGTTGAATTAGGGACTGAGGAAAAATCCAAAGCCTTGGACTGAATAACATACAGAAACTATAAGGAAAATCAAGGCTAAGGTTCATAATCTCCCTATTCTTTATGTTGCTGACAATGAATACTTTAAGATTTTTGAATCAGATGCAAGTGACATTGGTTGGGGAGGTGTTCTCAAGAAAAAGCTAGATGAGAAAGATGCAAAGGATAAAGAACAGATAGTGTAGTATGCATCAGGCACTTGGAATAAAGCTGAAAAGAATTATTCCACAATTGAGAAAGAAGTGAAGGCTGCTTGGAAATGCATAAGCAAGTTTTCTATTCATCTGGTAAATAAATTATTTTTGTTAAGAAAAAATGCTTAGACCCTTGGCAAAGTTTTGTCAAAAAACATTAAAAAACCAGAAGAGGCAAATTTTGCAAGATGGCAAGCCTTGTTTGCAAATTTTGATTTCAGGGTTGAGCACATTAAGGGTATTTCTCCAGCATCAAGAACAAGTTGCAGAAGATCATGAAGACCATATAATGGTCATCATAATAGAATGGGATCAAGTCCATCAGAGAGAAACTCTGAGGACTATACCAGATACAAAACCATGGGCTGAATACAGAGATGAGTGGAGGCCTACTTGGAAACTCCACAACACCAAGGTACTAGATGCACATCTTCAGAATCATTCAGACATATTGCATCTTGTACCAGAAAGAAGGATACATCCACGAGGTAGCAGATGGATACATGATATGATGTATTCTACCAGCATGACAGCTTCCCATGAAGCTGAAAGATCCCTTTCAGAATATTTTTGTGATCTTAATGTCATCTATACTGGTGGCAGCGATAGAACAAAAATATATTACAAATCCTTTGCCATAAATAGGACACGGTACCCTGGGTGGAACTGGTCAGAAAGGTTCAGAATGTGGCCAGGAGACAATCCTGAATTTTTCTTCCCAGATACTATATATGATTTCAAAGGATACAAAAATCCGTGGTGGAATTCGATGAATAAGGATGGTAGAAATGAAACACATTATACCAAAATAAAATTTGGCTCCACCTGGATTAACCAAGAAAACCAGCAACCACCATGGCTGACAGAATGGTGGAAATATTATGGGTTAAGTAGTTACAGCATGGACCCACAATTCTATGAGTCCTATTTCCAAAGCCAATGTAACTGGTGCATAGAAGAAGGCAGACATGAATGCTTCCATACCCCATGTCAAATTGTCCGAGAACTTAATCAATTAGGAGTTATTTACATGAGGGATAATCCTATTTTAGAAATGTATATGCGAATGCATCACCAGTGGTTAGTAATGACCAAAATAAAGCACCAAGTCATTCTCAATAAACCCATGATTGTACACCAGATTTATACAAAAGCTTGGGATGATGCCACCTATCCAAGGTTAAAATTTCCCGGCATCAAAATTTTAGAGAATCCTGCAGAAAGCAATACAAGTGGTTCATTAGGACTCCAATAATCAAAAGTCTCCTCTTTTTCATGATACCCAGTCACGGGTCTATAGTGACCAGATTTTCTCGAGGGATTTTCTCGGTTAAAAAGCATCCTTAGTGTAAATAATCATGTCTATTTCTTCGTGGGCCTTTGTACTTAAAGGTATCCACTGTGTACATCACACACTATCACATACATGTGTCCGGAGAAAGGAATCTCTGCGCGGATGTCACCTCGGTGTTACTTGAAAGCAATGATTCCTCCTCCACGTCAATATACATAGGATGATCCGAATTGATTGGTTGTTCTCCCTCTCTTCCTATAAAAGGAGGGTTAGGCTCATTCATTTGGGCATTCGGAGTTAGAGTGTCTTAGAGTCTTTTTGGTTTGGATTCAAGAGTTTGAGCTCTCCCTACCCTGCATCTGCGAGTTCCATCTCGATCTTCTTGCATCACGGAGATCAGCCTCAAGTCTGTTAGGTGATCAGAGAAGCCTGCACATCTGTGTGCTCGGCACAGGTGAGAACCTAAACTGGCATGATCAATAGATAGAGTTTGTTTATAAGTCTGTGTGGTTAAAATTTCTGATACAGAGTTTGCATATATCCAGGAAGCCTCCAGTGAGCTATCTCATTTATTCAGAAGCACAAATCTGGTAAATGCTAGTGCAGTTGATATCTGGAAGGAAATTTTGAGTCCAGAAATCCCTGATGTAATATCATTTTGAAATTAACAAAGAGAGAAGTTTTCATTCCACATTTTTTAGTACTGTTCACTCTGAGCTACATTATTGTCTACTAAGGTAGTATTGTCTCTTTCAAGTTCACTGAAATTTCGCCATAGGTTCGCCAAATCCGAAGGGACGCCAAGGCCGTTGAAGGCGATGAAATGCCGTGTTGAGGCTGCGAGAGCGTGAAAGGAAAGTAGGTTTGTGTATGGGTTCACATAAGGAACTTTGAAAGATCAAATACAAGAAGAGACTCAGTAAGGCCAGCCAGCGGTGTGAGCTGTTGCAGTGCAAGCTTGTGTGAGAAGCCCCTGCGTAAAATTGGTATCATAATAAGCAGAGGCCTCTGTACTGTATCTTAAACTTTTTATTTTTATTTTTGTGTTGGAATTGTAAGCAAGAAAACAAAGCGACATGTTAGGCTATAGTAGCTTAAGGAATATCAGGATCAAACGCTATTTAAAAGTAGTTGTGAAGGTAAGTTGTTGACTGCCTAGATTTCGATTTAGTCTCCACCCTAGTTGTGTTGCCACTGGGGCTACTGGTTTTTTTATCTTGAAGTTATAGGGACATTCAATTCTAGTTTCATCTTTGGACTTGGAACCTCATTTTCCCACTTCATTTACTGTAATAGTGGTCTTGGGCTCAAGCTCATCTTTCTTGTCCAGTACATTGATTGATAGAACCCTCACATCCCGATGTGACTATCAACGTTTCATTGAGACTTGGTTTCTCATGGAGGGAACAATTTTGGCATAATTAATTTTGAACTTGTTAATGAATAATATTTATTATAAAAGTAATTTAAATATTATAAAAAAAATTAAGTTACATTTATTTAATAAAGGGTTAATGAGATTTCATTTTGTTATTATTTTTTTTTTGGCAAGGCAAGACTCTCTTGTTTACCACTTTTAGTTTAACTTTGACCAATGTGAATAAAACATATTTTAATACTTGCAAATCAATGTGAAGTGAGTGACAAAGTTCTTGATCTCCAAACTAAATTTAACAAAGTTATGTAACCCTAGAAATCTAAATTTGACATAATAAACTTGTTTCTAGGTTGTTCCTCTAATTTCATCATGTAGATCAATACCAATTGCGTTATTCCACAAGTTCATAATTATATTATCCTCTTTTTTGGTGGGGATTTAATGTATATATTAGCATAAATTTAAAATGATAAAAGGAAAAATTAAGAATCAACCATTGCACACATTTGAAGGATTAAGCATCAAAGTGACAATAATGTACAATATTCTATAATTTCTGACATATTATGTTGATACATAATCTCATTCAAACACCATTATTTTAACTAAAATTTGCAATAATTTTCGTATTGTACAATACAAAAATATTGGTTCTTTGCTTTAGAATAGTAGTAACCTTTCTGCTTTTTTAAAGAAATTGGGTTTTGCATATTTTTAGTTTTCATTTCAAGAATTACTTTCCATTTCGTGCATAATATTACTTGCATTGAAAGGCTAGCTTTTGAAATTTCTTATTGGAAATAGATTACATTTTTTCAACAATTGAAAGCTTAAAAGTGTGTTAGATGCATTAAGTGCATTTCATCATTCGAAGCAAAAAAGAAAATAAAAATTAAATGCATCTTGGTGAAAGTAGAAATCATTTTACTTTTGAATGAGTTTCATTTGGGATAGTGAAAGTGATCTAGTTAAGAAATCTTTTCTTGTTGCATTATTTTTTACTGCATCATTGTTTTAAACTCTTCTCTTAACTAGATAGAATTCATTGAATTGAAAGAATCATTTTCTCATGCTAGTTTCATTATACACGTTCTGGTGACATCTCTTTGAGCCCCAAAATCGAAACTTAATTCAAGATAAACATCAAAATTTACCTCAATTAACCTAAGGAGAATATGCAATTAATGCAAACATTCTAGAGGTATAGGCTAGAGACGTGTTTCGACATCGTTAAGCATAGAAATTTTTGCTAACATCCTGTGTTGCATCTTGGGGGTGATATCCCGTTCCACGTATGGATGTATATAGGACTATGATCCACGAATGGTAAGTATATGGGGAAGTTCTCATAGAACGGTCACACATTAGACAACGCTACTGTTACACCATTTTTTGGTCATCTAACCTACTATCATTAGATGGACCCAAGTACACCATGTAAGACCAATTTTACCCTAAGTAAAATTGCTTTCACTATGTAAAATAACTTAATAAACCACATTTATTAGGTTGTTTGTGGTCTAAACAGGAAACCCCAAAAGGAAATATTAAACAAATCTATATTTGTTTGATTTTCCTCATGGAATAATTAATTAAACAATAATTTAATTATTATTCCTCATCATATTTAACCCAAAACAAAGAAATTAATTAGATAAATCTCTATTTATCTTATTATTTTCTAGGAATAATTATTTAAATCTTATTTAAATAATATTCCTTATTAAATATGACTAAATCACCCACAAATAATTAAATAAATCATTATTTATTTGATTATCATTCAACCACTTCCTTAAAATGATAAATAAATCATTTATTTATTTATTATTTACAAATAAAGGGATTTGACCCAAGTCAAATACCTTTTCCCTCCAACAAATATAATAAAATATTTCCATAAAAGGTGGATCTAGATTTGGTTAACGTTATTTTAATCATGCACCAAGATCTAGAATGACCCAATATTTTGTTATAAATAGGAGGGTTTTTCCTACCATTCTTCACCTTTTGTTGCCTATTGGATCACTGTGGATCTAAACTCTTGGTCTGACTTTGAGCCATTATCATTGTCATATTTTCCATTATTTGCTGTGTGAGCTCCCTTTGAGTTCTATCTTTGTCTGGGTTTTCTACAGCAACAGGAGAGAGAAATGCTAGATCTGAAGTGCTGAGGACTTCCAAGAACCCATCCCATTGAGGAGAATTGGAAACATCTTCTTGTTTTCCTCCTAGGTGCCCTTAATACAAAAAATTCTTTCAAAAAATTGCTCTTGTCTTGTCTATTGGATATATGGAGCAAACCCTTCTTTTTACTGCTTAATGTCTTTCTATGCATAGATCTGGTTTTTGCAGCTCTTTTCTTGATCAACTAACTACAGATCTGAAGATATTGACAGCCTTATTTGATGTTAGGGCTATTAGTTATGCGTAGCTAAAGTGGTCTTTTTTCGTACACTTCGACAAAGGATTCATACTAACAATTGGCGACTCCACACGGGTTTTCAATTACGACCGTTGTTGTTTTTCATATTCCTGCATATCCAGCTACTTCAGACCCTAGGGTTTCTTTTCAGCTTTTTGTTTTTCCTATTTTCATGTTGTTTTTCACCTATAAAACCCTAAAACATTAAAATTTCTAACTTCCGCGTGTTTCTGGCCCTATTGCGTAGGTGACAGACATCAGCCGCAACTGAGATGACAACTTTTCCGCAAATCTGCCGTCGGGACAACCGAAGTTGGAGGTCGCACTTTTCAGCCCAAAAACTACGACCTAGACTCCAGGTCGCACTTTTCAGCCCCTTTTCTATGACCTGAACAGGAAAACAGGTCAAAAACTGCGACCTGTGCTTTTTTCTGCTGTTTTTTTGCAATTTTTTTGGGTTTTGCTGAAGCTTCTGTCAGGGTTTTCCAGCCTCTGTCTCCACCCGTTTGGACCTGTTTCTGATCTGTTTTGCTCATCTAAGTGGGAACCTAGCCCCTTAGGGCTTCAATACCCTCCACTTTTGGTGGAAGAGTTTTAGCTGTTTCAGGTGTCTGATTTTTCAGAGTTTCAGCCTTCCCTTTTCCAGATCTGATGCCTTCAGATCCCTTTTCATCAGCTCTCCTCCCTTTCAAATCACCTCTTGTAGTTTTTTTTGGACTTCCCTTTAGGACCTCCTCCCTGTCCTTCTCGATTTTTGCTGATTTCCTCCTTTTTTCCAGCCACCTTGCCTCTGCCTCTTGGCTGTGATCTGCACCTCTTTTCAGCAGCTTTATCCTTTAGATCCCTATCCCTATTGACCCTAGATCTATTGGCCTCTTTTTAGTGTGTTTTGACTAGATTTTTTCCCTCTCTTAGATTAGTTTTGAGAGACCCGCCTTCTTGGGTTGAATCGATGCACTAGTAGCCGTTAATTTTTTGTTATTTCAACATTATATACTGTTTTTGCAACATTATTTTCAGTTACGTAGCACACTTTTTCTCTTGCTCTCAAAACAAAAAGGGTTTAAAAATTAAAATTAACGCATGCCACACACTCACCCTAAGCGAAGAAGAGCCTGGTTTACACCGCCAGGAAAAGACTTTAAAATCAATTGACACTGCACCTTTTTGCCCTTGTTTCGACATTGTAATCACTGGATTCTGCACCTCCCTTCTTTTGTCAGTCATTCTTCTTCCCCTCGTGCCGTGTTTGTGTTGTCACCATTGCGCCCCCAAGACGTGCCTCCCGGAGACTTCTTGGCCTTCACCCTCAGTTTCCAGTCGATCGACCTGCTCCGTCCCGCCATCGTCGAGCCAGTCCTCCTCTGAGTCCGCACTCCGACTCCTCTTCTGATTCATTGGGTTCTCCTTTTACTTCTGGTCCTCCCGCTGTCACCTTCACTATGTATGGTCCAGGGCCTAACGCTAGCGGTACTCCCGGCCCTAATGCCGGAACTACTACTAGTGGAACTGCCACAGGAACTACCTCGGCTGCACCCTTGCTACCGTACATCGTAGGCCTCAGCCTCCCTGATTTCAATCAATTGATCAATGACCCTATCCGCCACGATGTTGGTTGGCCTACTATGCCAAACAAGCTCCCCTCTGACATCCCTAAGTTCGAAGGCCTTGCTGGAGAAGATCCAACCAACCATGTCCGATCTTTCCACATGTGGTGTTCCTCCAATTCCATTACCGATGATTCCATCCGTCTTCGGTTGTTCCAACGTACGCTTACCATTGCCCAAGCCTTTTTATCTTATTTCCAGCTCCCTCTCTGATACGATACTGGTACGGAGCTCTTGACTTCTTTCAAGCAAACCTCTTCAACCCGCCTTTCCACTCATGTCCAGGAATGGCGAAGAAGACAGAGCTTATGTCGAGCTCCCCCCTTCGAAGATCGGGTTTATATGGACTGGTTCCTTCGCACTCTCTTATCTCCCATTGGCAAAGATGTCGCCTCCCATTTCCCTCAAACCGAAGAAGCCACCCTCCAAATAGCCTTGAAATATGACCTAATCTACGCTCAGTCTTGTTATGTTTATACCGTCCTTCCTGACCTCCCCAGGCCCGGTGGTGCTAACGCCCCGGGGGCATCTCATTCCGCCGACGGTATCGTTGGAGCCCTTTCTCATCCGTATGATCAACCTCCTATGGGCTATGGTCTCCCTTAGGGAGGGGCCAGCACCTCTAGCACTTTTCCCCCTCCAGGTAGCATGTATCCAGGATACGGCATGCCTCATCCTTTTGCCCAACCTCCTGCTTACCTCATTGTTGCCCAACCTAACCATTACCCTTACCCGTAGCCTGGTGCGCCAGCTCCTCCAACATATGCATTTCCACCTCCCTTGCCTCCTCCAACCCTGCAACAACACCTACAGCAACCTCCAGGGCAAGTATTTGCACAACAAGGTGCGACTAATCCCCCTTCTCAAAGAAGGTGGAGAGGCAATCCAAATCAATCCGCCCCTGGTATGCGTGGACCCAATCCTCAAGGTACTGACCCTAACACTGCTAACCAGCAATAGGGCACTCAACCTAAGCTGGACAGGCCTCTTCGCACCAACAAGCCTTGTTCCTGTTGCGGTGTTTACGGTCATTATACCCACGATTGTCCCCTCTTACCACAAATGCGGCAGATGTGGGAGTTTCAAGCCACATTGCGAGGATGACATGCCTCCCCTCATGCTCCCCCTAATGTGGCCACTACTCAACCAGCTGTGTTTACTGATCCTTTCCCTCAACAAGGATTCGTGGCTGCCCAACCACCTGACGGCCAGATTGCCACTCAACCTCCCCCTTCTGGTTCCTCTGATTACCAGATCCTTATGATGAACTCTGAGCCATCCCCAACCGTCGACCTTAACCTTCAAACTCGGTCTCGCCAGTACCCCAAGCCTCCCGCTCAGTCTGCCCCCGAGTCCCCTTCTTCAGGTTCTACAGAGCCTCTTTCGACACCCAATGGTCCCTTACATATCCCTCAACCCAAAGTTGAGGTTCATACAGATTCTCTGAGATTCCATTACTCCATGATACTGCTCCTGATCATTGCTGCTGCGTACTCTTTATAGTTCTTGATTTGGCTGTAATCTCTCTGCCATTTCCACATTGGAACTCCTCCAGTCGTGCCCTTCCCAAAAGAAGGCTCTGCTATCTGTCGTGGGCGCTGCAGATCCTACCGATGACCAAATGATTGTTTTCGACGCTCATCAATCAGACCATCCTCCCCTTCCTGTTTCCGTCGCCTTCCAAATCCCAGTTAAAATCCAGAATGCCAACGTTTCTCGGTGCATAATTGATGAGGGGGCATCCACCCGTGTGATGTCCACTTCAATTTGGAAGCAACTCGGATCTCCTGAGTTGGCCCCTTCCACAATCACTCTTTGAGCGTGGGACGACCACGCCTCCCAGTCCATTGGCCTTTTCCGTAATTGTCCTATCACCCTTGTCGGTAAGACTGTTTGCGTTGACGTCGAAGTCATTGACACCCCTCTAGACTACAACATTCTATTGGGGTGAAGCTACACCTATGCCATGTCTGCTGTCCCATCCGCGGTTTTTCGCAAGATGTCTTTTCCTCACAATGGAAAGATAGTCACCATCGACCAGTTGACCTACCATGAGCCGTCGTCTCAGACCTCCCCGGAGACGACCATCTCTTCTGTAGCCAATAAGCAAACCGTCGATTCCTTGACCAGTGTCTCCCCCGGCGTCTACAAAGATTCCTCCCTGCTTGGAAATTTTCCTGGTCTCCCCCCTCCTCATATCTCTAATCCCAGCTTATCGAATGTTTGCATGATGAAATCATCTCGGGCTACCCTTAAGCGACCCACTTTGGCTAGTCAGCAACGTCTGACTCAACCTCGCCCACCGCAACTCGCTCCTAGCCCCTCATCTCCACCAGCCAGATCTCCTCCTTTTGGCCCTTCTCCTACAGCTGGTATCCCTGAACCCCTTTATCCCCCTGGATCGGTTCCCCCAGGCCTTAACCATCTCAGAGCCGTCCCTCCTGGCCATTATCCCGCTGGTTAGATACCATTCTTGGCTCCCCCTCCCGGAGTCTATTATGTCCCCGTCATGGCCACCCTCTCTCTCCCTAACTTGACCCTGGGTATACCCGTCTAGTACCTTGACCCTCCAGCCGCTACCCCTCCTGGTCACCCCAAACCCTATCTTGCTTTGACACTGGTTCAATCGGTCCCCCTCGCTTCCTCCATTGATACCATGCCCCCAGCACCTCCCCAGGACCCTACCCCTATGGTGACAGCTCCAGGAAAGAAAGGCAAAGCTTGCAAGGGGGCATCCAAAGACAAGATCACCCCGACTGACCCGGTCCCTCCTCCGCCCGCAAAGCCTTGCGCCTTGTGTGATGTCATCGGTCATGCCACACATACTTGTCCTGAATTGCCCCGTATTCAACCCATGGTTAAAGTCATGTTCCCTGAGTCTACGGTCCCTGACCCCTCTCTCCCGTCCTCGTCCGTAACCAAGAACCCAAAAACTATTCGCACCAGCAAACCCTGTGCTTTGTGCGGTGTCCATGGCCATTATTCCCACCATTTTCCTCACTTGACACATTACCACTCCTCTTTAGAACTAGTTCGAGAGTATGAGGTTGAACAAAATCAGTTCGCCTCTCCCATACTTGCGCAGTATGCTTTAGGACAGCTTGAGGATCCCCCCGCTCCCATTGACATCCCCCCCCTTGATGTCCAGATGACGGAGTCTACTACCACCATCCTTTACCTATCATCCTCTGTGAGACCCTTGGAGAACATTCCCCTTGAATCCTCCCCTATTTTTTCGCTTGATCCTCCTTTAGTGACCACCCTGGGCTCACCATCTTTTAACCATTCATTTCCCTGTTCTTCTGCCATTCCCCGTGACGATCCGTATGCAAGCCTTTCTTCCCCTACGGATGATTTAGGTAACTTTTTCGTGTCATGTGGTGTCTTTTCCACCCCTGACCCCCTCTTTTCTGCCCCTACATGAGACCTCCGCAGCCCGAGTCCCTGCCATACCTCCTATAGCCCTCATATACCACCCTCTAGTTTGTATATGAGTCATAGCCATCCTGCTCATCGCACTCCCTCCTGCAGTTGCCGCTCGATGTCTTCTGTACGCTCACACTGCCCTCACTGTCCCTCCTCCCCCCATTTGTTGTCTTGTAACACTATTCAGCAGGACCTCCCGTCCCCACCCTATATCGGTTACGACGATGGTGCAAGTCGTTACTCCCAGAATCTAGCCTCGGCAGGTTGGGCCATTTTCACCCCCTTGCATGCCCTTGTGCTCTCAAATGGGATCTGCGTTGGTACTGCCACCAACAATCAGGCCGAATATGATGCAGTGCGTGGTCTCTTAGCCGATGCCATATTTCATCGCATCCTCCATATGCATGTTCTTTTGGATTCCCTACTTCTTGTCATGCAACTAAATGGTATTTATCGTGTGTGTAACCCTGTGCTGTTTAGACGATATTTACGAGTGAAACTCTTGATACATGAATTTGAAACCATAACTTTCAACCATGTACCTTGAGAATAGAATCACTATGTAGATCGTATTGCAAACCATGTTCTAGATTGGCATTTATCACACGCACTTCATACAAGAAAATGACATTCATAATCATTAAAAAATATGCATATCCATAATATGTGTCGCAAAACATGTGTTTAGAGTCCATCTACTCTGATACATATGACATGCCCATCGGATGTTACAAAAAATCAAAACTCGGGGCACCACCTGCCCCTACATACACACTAGGGGGCACCACATGCCCCACACCTAATCACTATCTAGCGGACCCCAAGCCAATGGCTCTGCTCCTGCAGCTCGTAGATCACGTATGCCTTGACCGGCCATCGCCATGCGCTACATGACACCTCGCCATTCCGAGGGTAGACCAATACACGGCTCTACTTACTGGTCGTCTAAGTCTTGCCACCCACGCTCTGAAACTCTGGTCAGCAACCTTTCGCATCTATGGTGGATGTCCTCCAGAAGGGCGGTCGCATCCTCATTGCGCGCTGCTCTCGACCCACTCGGCCCTGTAGCTCCAGATGCTGTCGGTCGTCCCATATATCCGGCTGGTTTTACCGGAGCTATATCTTCATACCAAAAGTACATGAATCAGTACCCTATCTACTATTCAATAACTTTAACATGCCCATAAAAGAATAGTCATTTGTCACTTACCATCGGCCCCCCAAACTCGACCAGGCGGAAGTGGCAGGTCCGGATCTCCACAATAACTCATCCCACTATAGGGATAGTCGTCTATGTATAGCAGCATCTGATCCCAATGGGAAAAAAACTCAGGACGAAACACCCATCTGACCGCCCCACCTCCTCCTCTGCACAGTAGGCGCCCCCACCGGCGCATCTTGGGCTCTCTCGGGCCCCCATCTGGGAGCTATATACGAGGTCGTAGGGTCAGGATCTTCTCAAAAAAGAAGGAACACAATAAAGTCCCATACGAGCAATCATGGTTCACTTGCCGCTTGCAAAGCAACAGCTGTCGTTTTAACGACACCAACATCATTTGGGCCCACCCATAGTAGGTCCCACTCAACACACTCTCTACGATCATCTCCTTTGATGATGTGATGGAATGCACAGTTACACAGGATCACACTCAGCACCTTGCGGCACTCCCAAGTTTCAGGTCTCTAGGTCTAGATCCCGGTATGCGTACCTTGACTTGGAACCAGGTCGTGATGCAACTCCATACTCCATGATGTTACCTTGTGATGTAACATTGGTAGTATTTCCCACCATCCAAAGTGGCAGGAGACTGTCGAGAGATACACATCTGGGTGTCGATTCGATCTGTGCCTGCTACAAAGACCTCATGCTCTGGATCCCAATAACTGATAATCCGGGCCAACAAGGGCTCTCCAACTCTCATCAAAGGGTTCTCCAAAAACTTCAGAACCCCAAACCTGGCCAACACACGACAGACACCCTGATCTGCCTGGATCTCTGTCCGTAATGTAACCAGGTCTCTCTCTCTCTAGTTCAATCGTATATCTACCATATCTGCACAAAAACATCATCTTTGTCAGCGTACAGATAGGGAATACTGTAACCAACCACAAAAAACCCAACTCTCAGCCATCAAACAACACTAAAACCCCCTCATCTTCCACGTCGCACTTTTCTGCCAATTCCTGGGATAGGTCACACCTTTTTGCTCAAAACCTGCATCCCAGGTCACAGATTTTGGCCCAGAAAGTGCGACCCGGCTTAAAATATGCAAGAGGTCTATTCCTGAGATTCTGGGCCCTAATCTGAACTTTCAATCCATCAAAATGAAAGAGTAAGGTTAGGCCTCTTACCTGCAACTGACAGATCTCAATTCCAATGGTCGGTTTGTCCGCTATGCTCGCCGCAAGATTTAGGGCCTTCTCTCCTCTCTACACTCACCACAACAACACTAGCAAATGAGTGGATTTGGAGGGAAAACTACCTTATTAAAAGAGAACCCTTGTTTCTTCTTTCGCCTGCTGCGACCATTCCGTAGCTCCGTTTGACAAACCGTCTGCACCGTTGGAAAGCTCCCATTGAGCCCCCAAATGGGTATCTGTTAGTGTTTTGTGATTTGATACTTCACCAGGACACATTTTGTCCAAGATAGGTCACTTCACCTCTCCTTAAAATCACATTTCTTCACTTACAACACTTGTACTTGAGGCACCACTTTGCCTCCTTACTTGTCTTTGTTCGTGTTGATTTTTGTCATGAGTTACCATCTTGTACTCATGTTTTCATGGTCCCCCTTTGGACCTTTACTGTGTGGTAGCACCATCGAGTCGCCCTTTCTTAGAGCATCCAAGTGGAGTCATCATCGCATTCATGGAGTCTATCCCGAGTCTCTTTGTCCCCCGATATAGTCCTCCATCCCTCATTGCTTGGTTTCTCTCTTGTGTCGCACATTATGGCCTTCAGTCCCACTGTCCCTTATCCCTAATGATCTTGTCTCAGTCTCTGCCATGTCATTCATGCCCTTTATGCTATAGCAAGGGAAGTCGTCCATTCGCTACTCTGTCCCCTCCATTCCACCATCATCATTGGTATTAGTCTGTCCGTCGCTCTACTATTTTCTCTCGTGCCTTAGTTGAGGATCTCTCATTGCCTCACCTATGGTGGACCTCCTTCTGTCGACCTCAGCTCCTTCATTCCAGAAGACAGGTCTAGAGGGTGGTGTACCTTGGTTCCAGCTTCCACTCTTGTTCGGTGCCTCGGATCAGGCAAAGGGATCTCTCATTTCCCTTTGACTTGATTGTTTCTCCACTCCAGCTCCTTTTAGCATGATCGAGATCCGTATACTTGATGGTTCAGTGATGCAGCAACAGCTCTTGGTGATTCCCGGGTGTGTGTGAGATGTCTCAGCCCTCATGAGGGGGTGGTCCTGCTTGATCCTTCCCATTCCCGGATATTCTCTGTTCACGGCCCTCGTGGCTCCATATATTTCGCGTCTCGATATGCTTCATGCAGCGCCTCTTTGATTTGCATGTATCGAGTCGATTTTGTAGGCCTTCCCGCTTATAGGGAGGCATTTGGGTTTGTATTTGTGTCTCATGTACTCGAGATATTGTGTGTATAAGTCACATTTTGTTATCCCGGAGCTGTATGTGGGATTCCTCATTGTATTTTTATCTGGCTCATGTTTATGCCGGCTGTACTTTATGGTTCGGTCCCTTGTTTACTGGACACACTATTCTTTTGTACTTTGTCTTGGTGGGCATAGGTATGCCTCCCCCGCCGCCTTTAGCACAGGTACCCTCTCATAAAAAGAGACTTGTTGCACCTGTAAGTCTCGTCTCCTCAGGGTCTAGTTCTTCAGCACATTAGTCTACCTCACATTTCTCTCTTTGACTTCCCTTTTGATGTCTGGTGATTGAGTTCTTACAACGTACTTCGGTCATACGATTTGCTCCTAACACTCGCACGCTGGGGGGCAATCTGTTACACCATTTTTTGGTCATCTAACCTACTGTCATTAGATGGACCCAAGTACACCATGTAAGACCAATTTTACCCTAAGTAAAATTGCTTTCACTATGTAAAATAACTTAATAAACCACATTTATTAGGTTGTTTATAGTCTAAACAGGAAACCCCAAAAGGAAATATTAAACAAGTCTATATTTGTTTGATTTTTTTCATGGAATAATTAATTAAACAATAATTTAATTATTATTCCTCATCATGTTTAACCCAAAACAAAGAAATTAATTAGATAAATCTTTATTTATCTTATTATTTTCTAGGAATAATTATTTAAATCTTATTTAAATAATATTCCTTGTTAAATATGACTAAATCACCCACAAATAATTAAATAAATCATTATTTATTTGATTATCATTCAACCACTTTCTTAAAATGATAAATAAATCATTTATTTATTTATTATTTACAAATAAAGGGATTTGACCCAAGTCAAATACCTTTTCCCTCCAACAAATATAATAAAATATTCCATAAAAAGGTGGATCTAGATTTGGTTAATGTTATTTTAATCATGCACCAAGATCTAGAATGACCCAATATTTTGTTATAAATAGGAGGGTTTTCCCTACCATTCTTCACCTTTTGTTGCCTATTGGATCACTCTGGATCTAAACTCTTGGTCTGACTTTGAGCCATTATCATTGTCATATTTTCCATTATTTGTTGTGTGAGCTCCCTTTGAGTTCTATCTTTGTCTGGGTTTTCTACACCAACAGAAGAGAGAAATGCTAGATCTGAAGTGCTGAGGACTTCCAAGAACCCATCCCATTGAGGAGAATTGGAAACATCTTCTTGTTTTCCTCCCAGGTGCCCTTAATAAAAAAAATTCTTTCAAAAATTGTTCTTGTCTTGTCTATTGGATATATGGAGCAAAACCTTCTTTTTACTGCTTAATGTCTTTCTATGCATAGATCTAGTTTTTGCAGCTCTTGTCTTGATCAACTAACTACAGATCTGAAGATATTGGCAGCCTTATTTGATGTTAGGGCTATTAGTTATGCGTAGCTAAAGTGGTCTTTTTTCGTACACTTCGACAAAGGATTCATACTAACAGCTACTACGGATTGAGCTCCCATGTACTGTCGCGTATATTTTGGGAGACCCCACTAGCTTGAAAACCTACAATATGTAACCAAGTCAGCCGACTTGTAGATGTGATACACCAAAAAAATGATTCAGGGAGATTGGTTGTTGTACGTCAAGTCCTTGGTTCGCCAAGGTGTATATTGTCGTTCACGGATAGTTGATAATCCATTTTTCCTAGATTATCGTTTCTAATTTATTTTGTTTATTTCTAAAATTTACTACCCATGGAATAACATTGTACTCGTGTACAACTCCTTAGAAAATCTTAGGTTGATACTAATGGCAACAGTTCCTGAGTTTACCAATCAAGGAATCCCCTCAGATGGGTATCTTATCCTTTTCCTTCTTTTGGAAATTTTGGTGGTTCCTATATGGAAATGTTGTCCCTACCAAGATTAACCATTAGTTTTCTAGTTTTCTTATTTTCAACCCCCATGGTTCCAAATATCCAAACTACTTCTCAACCAAGTTCGCTTCCACCTGAATAGTGTCAACCTCATGTTAATACTAAAGTCGACCCCTCGCCTTCTTCACCTATTTCTTCACTCCGCTCTTCTTCTTTGCCTGGTGAAAGTCTGGAGTCTAGTAACCACGAAGCTAAGAAGAAGAAGAATAAGATGAAGAAGAAAAAGAAAAATAAGGAAGGGGGAAACTAAGCAACCATTACTTCTAATGCAACTGATGTTGAAAAACCTTCCAATCTATCCCACAAAGTCAAATTCCTTTGCAAGTTATGTAAGGGTGACCACCTTCTTAGAGATTGTCCTAGGATTCGCAGGGTATTAGAAGTAGGGTCCACTGGCTCACATAAAACTTTGTCATCGACCTCTCGAGATCATGCTGGTGACAAACCCTCAGGTAGTGATAGTAAGACCCATGGGAAAAAAGGGTAAAGTCAAATTTCCCTGTAAGTTATGTGAAGGGAATCATCCCATTCACCTTTGTCCTTATATGGATGAAGCCTCCAAAGTGTTGGATAACCTTACAGCTTCTCAGCCTCGTCTTCCTCTTAGCTGCCGAAAGATTTCCTCTGATCCTCCACTAGTTGATCAAGTGATTGATCAAAAGCCATCTATGGTCAATCCCACTGTCTCCAAAAGTGAATCCCATGAGTCCGTTCCCAACCAACTATTCTTTGAGAAAACGGTTGACCTGGTTCCACATTCGAGGGATCGTCATTTTCCCATAGAGAGTGAACCCCATACCAATCAACTTATTTTTTTCTTCATATTCTCATGAATTGGATGAAAATACTCCCATTTCCACAGTACAAGAGGGAGGTCCTCCTGTTCCCATAACACAAAGGGGGAATTCTCTCATTCCCAAAACACCCCCTCCAAGTTGTTTAGCATCTTCTTTTGATTGGAGTCTATTGATAGGATATTGTCTTCCTTCTTACGTTCCCTTTGAGATCACGATACAAGCTTATAATGTGGACATATATAGAAAAATAATAGGTGAAGGCACATTTGTTAGTATTCTGTCCTCAAATTCTTGGCAAGCTTTAGGTTTTCCATAGCTTGTGCCCGTCACCCAAAATCTGTTGGCTTTTAAGAGAGGAAACAAACAACCGTTAGGGATCCTTCCTAAGTTTCCTATTACTTTGGGAGGAAAGAATTTCTATATAGATGTGATGGTTGTCCAAGGCCCCTTGGATTTTAACTTACTCCTTGGATGTGACTATACTTATGGCATAGGAGCTCTTGTCTCTTCTCTCTTTCACGTGATGTGTTTCCTACATGAAGGAATAATTGTGACTGTTGATAAGTTGTCATTCATTGGTCCTAATTTGGCTCCCAATGAACCATAATCCCTATATGGTCCTTACATGCAAGTGGTATCTTCCCCACCATAGGTTATTTATGTGGAAACCTGCTCCATGCCTGCGTCCATTGATGATCTAGTTAGTGATACAATGCGTCATGTACTGGGGGCATTAGACCTTGATTTCCAGAGTGTTGTTCTCCCATCTGATGAGAACCTATTGGAAGCCATGGCCTCTTATGGGACATGATCAAGGTCTTCGGAGCATATATACTTGTCTTGAGTCAAGCTCCTTAAAAAATGAAACAAAGTCCCAAAGCATAGTTCCTTGTCTTGTGTCAAGCTCCTCAAAAAATGAAACAAGGTGTCGAGAGCAAAGTTCCTTTTCTTGTGTCAAGCTCGTTAAAAAATGAAACTAGGTGTTTTGAGCATGATTACTTTAATATGTCAAGATCATTAAAAAATGAAAAAATTCCCCTTACAATTCAAGTTCTTGATTATATGTCGTAAATTCCCAGCTGATTCTTTCACTTGATCTTGTAAATGAACCTTCATTCCATCCACCTGTTAGTAACCAGTAGTCTACTTAGGTGAATGAGATGAAGCTTAGGGGGCATGCACCTCAGATTGAGTCATTATGTTGGGGGCATGAAAAATTTCAAGCATATTTTTTCTCTATTTCAAGCTTGTGTAAAAATGAAACCACTCTCAAGCATAGTTTTTTCTCATGTTTCAAGCTTGTGAAAAAATAAAACCATTTTCAAGCATAGTTTTCCATGTTTCGAGCTTCTTTAAAATGAAACCATTTCTATCCTATCTCTCAAGATTTCCATTTTATCTACCTCTTCTATCATATGAGCCTTTTATTTCTCATTCCATCGTCACCATCTTCTTGGCCGATCATATGCTCTCACTTGGTTGTTTTACCCTTGCCTGGGGAACCGCTGTGATGAGTGGTCTTAATATCCAACCTATTGACCTTTACTTTTTTTGAGCAGTTCCATCATCACCGGACCCAGTTTCTACCCTTTATACCAATCATTCCTCCATGATGAGTCCTCTTTCAAATCTTTTTAGACTCCAAAAATATCAAAATACTATCGATCACTTGTCCTTTCGAGCTCATTAAAATAAATGAATTGACGTCGTCTTAGTATACATTTACCCCTTTTTTGGGCTCAGGTTGACTAATTGCAAAAATGGAATACCTTGATCAAACATGATTAGGAGGTTCTCTTAGATATTTTTTTCTACTTTTTCGGATTTGAGGGACTATATATGAAAAGGGACCTTTTGGAGTTTTATTTTTCGTCTCTTTTTAAAACACCCTAAACATGAAAAGATACTAAGCTATCCCTCTGTCGGACTCGTAAAAATTAAACGAAGAAGGAATTGTCACCATGAGAAGACTGCATTACTCCTTCCTAGGAATCATTAAACTTTCTAGGATGTATTCATCCAAAGGGTGAACATATACACCAAGCATATGGTATCCTCTTCAAGATTTCTATAAAAAATAAAGAGGTACTCTCTAGAAATAGTAGAGGAAAATGGAAGTAAACCATGCTTTCTATTTTTTACCAAAGGAAACATGTCACTCTTGAACATGACACTAATCCTCATTTCGTGTTGGGTTGGGGATATCCCTCATTCGTCATTTTATTTCCTGGGTTTTGGAAATCCATTTGTCTCTCATTCGATTATTATCTTATCTCACCATGACATTTGATCCCATTTTGAGTCAAATGTTTCCAAACTCTAGAGTCGTGTCATCGATGTGTTCAAGAAAAGTATTATTGGTAAAATTCAAACATTGTCTGCTTATTACCCTCTCTGCAATAATCTTGAATCAATAATATCATCTTGAGAAATACTTTTTTTCATGTCGATGATGTGGTAATCATTATGGCCCTCCATCAATGGATAATTTTCTCTCTACTTCAACTCATTATCCAGGAAGGTGGTCTAGAAACTCCTTTTCAATACCTTGTACCTTGCATGCCTCAATGGAAAGTTATTCATTCCATCCACCTGTTAGTAATTGTTAGTCTACTTAGGTGAATGAGATGAAGCTTATGAGGCAGGTACCTCGGATGGAGTCATTATGATAGGGGCATGCAAACTTTAAAGCATATTTTTTCTCTATTTTAAGCTTGTGTAAAAATGAAACCACTCTCAAGCATAGTTTTTTCTCATGTTTCAAGCTTGTGAAAAAATGAAACCATTTTCAAGCATAGTTTCCCATGTTTCAAGATTCTATAAAAATTAAACCATTTTTAACCTATCTCTTGCAATTTATTTTTTATCTGCCTCTTCTGTCAGATGAGCCTTGGTTTCTGATTTCATTGTCACCATCTTCTTAACCAATCATACATTCTCACTTGGTTGTGTTACCCTTGCCCAAGTAACCACTGCGATGAGTGGTATTATTAGCTAGCCTCTTGACCTTTACTTGTTTTGAGCAGTTCCATCATCACCAAAAGTAATTGCTACCATTTATACCACTCATTCCTCCAGGAGGAGTCCTCTTTTAGCTCTTTGTAGATTCCAAAAATATTAAAATATTGCAGAGCACTTGTGCCTTCGAGCTCGTTAAAATAAATGAATTGATGATGTCTCATTATATGTTTATACCTTTTTTGGGCTGAGGTTGACTAATTACGATAAATTAATACCTTGATAAAACGTGATCAAGACATTCTCTCACATATTGTTTTCTACCTTTTCGGATTCGAGGGACTATCTATGAAAAGGGACCTTTTGGATTTTTATTTTCCATCTCTTTTTCAAACTCCCTCTGTCGGACTTGTAAACTTAAACGATGAAGGAATTTTCACCATGACAAGATAGAGTTGCTCCTTCCTAGGACTCATTAAACTCACTAGGATGTATTCATCAGAAGGGTAAATTTATACGCTAAGCATATGGTATCCTCTTCAAGATTGATATTAAAAATAAAGAGGCACTCAATAGAAATAGCGAGGGAAAATGTAAGTAAAGCATGTTTTGTATTCTGTACCAAAGGTAGCATGTCACTCTTGAACATGACACTCATCCATTTTTCGTGTCGGGTTAGGGATATCCCTCGTTCGTAATTTTCTTTCCTGGGTTTTGGAAATCCATTTTCATCTCATTTGATAATCATATGTTGTCACCATGACCTTTAATCCCATCTTGAGTCAAATTTTTCCAAACTCCGGATTCGTGTCACCGATGTGTTCAAGAGAAGTCCTATTTGTAAAATTCAAACATTTTCTACTTATTTGACCCTCTCTGCAACAATCCTGAATCAATCCTATCCTCTTGAGAAATCCTTTATTTCATGTCAATTATGTGGGAATCATTATGGCCCTCCTTCGATGGATCACTTCCTATCAACTTCAGCTCATTATCTAGGAAGATGGTCTAGAAAATCATTATCAATACCTTGGAGCTTGCATGCCTCAATGGAAAGTTCTTTGCGTTCGACGATTGGTTCACATCATTGGGATTTGATCAAATGATTCTGCAAATGTTCGAATTCAGCTCATTCATTTACACTTGTAGATTGTGTTGTCATATTTTGGGGGCCATTGTCATTATTGGTGGTTTCTCTCGCACTTGTTAATGGTTTACCTCATCGACTGGTAATCAGTGGATTGTACCATGTTTGACATCAACACATATATTCACATGGTTATATTTGTACAGTGGGTATATCAAGATAGAGACAAAGACCCTGGATCACATCTATTATTATCCAGACTGCGTGGAGTTATTGAGTATTAATTATTTTATTTATGATTGTTTCTGTACGGATGGTTGCGATCATACCATGGATCCATTTCCACGATATATTTGAGGATGGTTGCGTCCATGCCATGGTTTCATGCCTATTCAGAGATATTTTATTAGGCATGTTTATATAAGAGATGTCATAAATTTTATTTTTTTGATTGGTAGGTTTCCTGACAGTGGTTTTCGAAAGTCCTTGCCATGGCTGATAAAGTGATTCAAGCATCACTTCTAGTTTTTCTTTCATGCTTTAGGGGGCATATGTTACACGGTATTTTTTCTCATTCCTTATTTCTTATCATAAGTTTCGTCTTTTGTGTTTCTCATGCCACAAATGTCGCAAAGTGACAAATGCTGTGAAAAATTATTCATCTTGGATAACATGCTTAAAATATCACTGAAGACCTAAAAGAGAAATGCCTTGAAGCCTTTCTGCAAAAGTTTGTAAAAAACCATAATATACAAGCCCAACGTGGTTCTCTACTAAAAAACCTTGCGCTTGTCACTCTGTCCCTAACCTAATAAAAGTGTTGGCAACATGGAAATTCAACAATAAAGCTGTGTTGGTCCTCTTTAGGCAGGTTCTCCAAAAATGGAGCAGAAGCTTTGTCCTCTAGAACTCTCGATAACGAAGATCTGGTACTTGTTGGTTGAGGATATGGTTGAATACTAACATTTTTTATCCTTGATTTTATCTCCAAATATTTTTCCCTCTGAGATAAGGCCTTTCCCCCTCATTTTTGGATCCATATCCTCTCCAACTCTGCTATAAAATAGTGCCATGTTAATGGGTCTTTATTGGTCATTGCTAGATTCCATTCTTTTGCCTGATTGTGCCTACATTTTATCAATTTGATGAGGAAGCAGAAGAGACTTAAGAGCTTGGCTTGGAATTGGATTTACATTCTGAAGGAGGCCTCCAATATCAAGGCACCAGTTGTAAGCTTCCCTTTGTTTATTTAATAATACAAAGTATGCTTTTCTTCCATTGAAATTGTTGATATTAATTGGTTTAACATGATACTCCTTGATTTGTCATGTGGTTTGATTTGAAATACATATATTCTATGTATCTTTCATTTGTTATCACATGATATTTCTTACAGGTATTCGAATGCGGAAGGTATATCAAGGAGCGAGCCTGAAAGCGAAAGGATCAATAACGACATCAAGGAAAAAAGCGCATAGGAGTGAGGTAGGAAATTTCCCTCTCTTGTATTATTTCTATGTTAAACTATGAAAGCTTGTATTCTTTGTCACAGTTGTTACTATATCCACTCAATGGGCTAGAGGGATCTCTTCTTTCTGAAGAAGGGATTTTCCTGCACAACACAATCGGTCACATGTATTATGACTGGTGTTTCGGAACCATCGATATTATGGCTAACCCTTATCTGCCTATTCGCTGAGACTTTAGGTAATCATAAAATATGGTTGTGGTGTATATGTTACATTGTCGTCAATTGCAAAATTTGGTTTACTACATTTGATATGTTAGCGCTGGAATCAATACTTGGACTGCTTCAAGTGCTTGACCAGTCACATCCTAAGCTCTAGGGAAATTTAATGATTTTAATTATATAATTGGAAGGTGGTTAAAGATCTCAATCACTAAAAAGGGTTTCAGAAAAATTCATTTTCACACCAATGAGGGTATTTAGGCCTGATATGGTAGCATAAGATAAGTTTGTAATGTATGGCAGGAAGAAAGTATGGAATAACCGAAGGGATAGTGTGTCCGCAAGGCAAAAATCCACCGCTTTGATGAAAAACAACACAAGAACTAGTCTGATAATATATCGATAAGAGAAGGCTATCATAAGACTTACAATAATCTTATTGAACATGATTAAAAGTCACTTTCATAAGGAATGCTCTTTAACCAGATATATGCACATCTCATCAAGAAAGCTTACTAAGTAAGATTGATAAAAATTGATAAGGTACATAAACACATCAAGAGGCTCATAAAAACATATAAAAAAATTGAAACTACAAACTGGAACTGAAGATATTTAGGTATGGAAACACATAAGAAGGACCAACAATACACATATCAAGATAGTAATAAGTCCTCAAAAGTGTTTTTCAATATCATTAACTAAAAGAGTACACTGATCACATGAGTATAAGATTCACAAACCATGAACCTTTTCTCTATTGAGTTTCATCATATATATACAAGATATGTTATGCTGATATTTCCACAAAAAGTGTGAATCTGTTATGGAGGAGTTATCATATTCCTATACATAAGGTGAAGCTTATCCTTAACCATAATAAAAAATAGTGCAACATAATAAAGACAAAAAACATGATGGAATATAGTTTGAAGTGGATGGAGTGATGTGGCAAATTGCTCCTCTTTTCTGGTATAACCACTTCCTCAAAAAGTGCAACTAACAACTGAACATGACATCTGGCTCTTTCCCCCAAAAGTGAAAAAATTGTCAACTGAATATAAGATCTGGAAGAGAACTTGATTAATTGACACTTGGCAACAAATAATTCTATTGATATTGCATGTATGTAATTACCCCTTAGTATCATCCTTCAAGATTTGAACAAAAACTCCCTCCACATCCTTTATACAAAAATTTAGGAAATAATAGATACCTTTCAAAAATAGGTAGCTATTATTGGAAACCCTGTAAATAGCTACATTTGTTTATTAAGATAAAAATGTATGCTTCTTCTTCTTTGATTTTGATTAAATTTTTAAATAAAATTAAGCACAAAAGCTAAGATTTTGAGGGACTCTGCCTTATAGAGTATTTTAGCTTTTCCTTTTTCTGCATGTTTATGTTTTTGGGATCTAGTCTTCTTGGCTTCATTTGTTGGGCTTTAATCAAAATTTATAATTTCATCTCTCAGACTAGGATTATTAGTGAGTTTGTTGTTCAATATTAGCTTGTTTTTAGGCCTAGTGTGAGGTCTTATGAGGTATCGGTTAGGAATATAAGATACCTCTCTTCTTCTCTGCATGATACTACTAGATTGGCCCGCCTCATAGTCTGTCTCTTAGAAATCATCTTCAGTACTGTCTTCTTCGAAAGATGAATATGAGCGAATAATGCTCTTGCAATTTCTTCTGGTAGATGTATTGGATGTCTTAAGAGATGAAAATAATTGACCTAATGTTGGTTCTCCTGTTGAAGGGGTATCACTTTTTTCTTCTTGCTCTCCTGCAATTTTTGGAACAAAGTGTTGAATTGGTACTTCAGGGCTGACTTCTTCTAAAGTTTCTTCGGTTAAGATCAATTTCATTTTACCTTTATGTCTTGAGGAAGAGGCTATGTTTTCCTCACCTATATATTTAACCTATTTATTAGGCAGAGTATTCCCTTGATTGAATATAATTTCATGTTCTCTTCTGAATGATTCTAAAGTTTGGGGTTCTCTAGAAGTTTTCCTTGTATAAAATTTTTTTGCTTGTTGTACCATTGCTTTGGGAGTGACAGATTCAGTTCTGGCTCTTTTTGCTGAACTTCTGCTTTGTATACTCGTTGATGGAATAGACTAAGCTGCTTGTGAACTATTTGGCACAGGTTTTGAGCCAGTTTTTTCTTCTTGGACATTTTGTTTCTTAGGTCTCCCTACCCTCCTCCTAGAATTGATACTACCAAATCCTTCATCTGTTAGAAATTTATCTCAAGTAGTTCTTTTTTTCTTAACGTGATATAACACCAACATCTTGATTAAGCCTCTATGATAGAGGTTATGTAGGGAATAATTAGGGTTCTTCTGTAACTTCAAAGACATTTTTAACAAGGATTTGTAGAGAAAGAAAGGCAAATTCATAGGTTTGGCACTTGAGATGTGAGATATAAATCTCACTTGATATTGATGAACAATAGAGAATATACCCTCACAAGTTATATAACATTGCACAATGGTTATGAAATGCTACCATTCTGGCCTAAAACAGGAAATATGCACAAAAGGAGTCCAATTGACATTTTCATGTTCAGGTTTGAGGAAATAATTTACATCCGCTTGAACCATTTTCTTTTTGAACCAACATTCTCCTGAAGCTGAAGTCTGAGTAGCCCTGGCTATAATGGTCTCGGTGATTTTGAAGGTTTTGCTTCCAAGCTTGACTTTCTCCCCGTCAAATCTTTCCGCAAATTCTTGTGCAACAACTACGTTTTACCCTGAAAACATTTTTAGAAACCTGTACCAGCCTGTTGCTTGAAATTAGGGCTTTTCTCTATGGTCAAAAAATCTGGTATTCACTGTCTCAGAGTGGTAAAATTTTCCACCTTTACCCATCCTTCTTAACACCTAAGCTCAACCTTTATGCACAGTTTTTCAAACTAGAGACAAAAACCCTACACACAACCTTCATTTCTTGCTTGAGATGAGAAGCTGTTTGCTGGAAAATGTAACACTATTAGCTGTAACCTTCTTGGATAACTTGGTCATGAAAAATAATGAACGTAATCCTCTGGAGTATGCGCACCTTTGATCATGGGGTGGTTTAATTTACATGATTTGAAATGATTCAAATCTGAGCGCCAAGTCACCCCATAAAATATCTCACTCCTCCCCATCATTAATAAATTGATACTTTGTACCTCATTTTCCGCTTCAACTATAATGAGTAGCTATATGTTAGCTCCATCAATAATATAATAATTCCCTTATAAAATTTCTTCTAATTTAGAAATAATTACCCTTTTAAAAAGAATAATATATCATAATATGTAAGATATTCAATTGATTTCAAAGGAGAATCATCTTTTTTATGAATAATGCTCCTTGTAGCTCCATATGCAATTTCATGGAAATAACTACTTTTATCTCAATGTCACCAATGAAACCAAACTCTTGAAGAAATATCTTCCTTTTCAGAAAGAGTAGCTATTATTTCAGAAATAGTAGCTATTATTTTATTATTACTAAATGACCAATAACTTTGACTCCAAGCTAAGTTAAAACAGTGGCCTTAACTTTTTATGAATCTATGACACAACACCACCTATAAAACTGAAAATATTTTTGGTTTTGAGACTCATTTTGGATTTTATTGAAGATGATTAGAACTTTGACATAGGCTAGGGAACAAGAAAAAATTAAAAAATAGTAATATAATGGTGGTCATACTATTAACATTTATAGTGCTAACAGTGGCTCCTATTAGGGATGAAGTCCTCCCTATGAGGCTTCAAGGACAGTAGACTCAGCGCCTTAAAACTTTCAAGACTTAGAAAAATTTAGGAACTTATGACTAAAACTGAACTTTCATTGACTGGACTCAATACTGACTATATTTACAGACACAAGTACCATTGGGCATGAAGTTTTATTGACACATCACTCTGGATATTTACAATGGAATGAATAACTAACTTATAAAACATGCAACTTTTTAAGAAAATGACCATTAATTGGACCTCCAGTCAACTGATCATCATCTAGATGTTTGAGCAGGAATGTGTTGTTTTCCAAAAATTGAGCAATTCGGAATGGCCCGAACCATAAATTATCAAACTTACCATGATTTCCATGGTATTACCTTCTGACATCCCAGTGCAACACTAAATCATTTTCTTGGAATAACTGTTGATTTTCTCTTTTGTCAAAAACACATTTGACTTTAGTTTGGTATTTTTGTACTTTGTCCATCAGTGATTCTCGGATTTGATGAGCTTCTATCAGCTGCATCATTCTTCTTTGAATTGGATTTGCATGATCAATTTCATATTGTAGAAACTTCATAATAGGAAGGGCTAATTGTAATGGAATTACAACATCAGTGCCATAAAAAAGTTGAAAGGGAGACATTCCAATTGACCTTTTGCTAGTTACCCTATTTGCCCAAAGAGCATGAACTAGATGAGAGTCCCAATTTCTCTTATTTTCAGGAAACATCTTCTTAATGATTCTCACCAAGATTTTATTGGATGACCGTAGCTAACCCATTACCTTGAGGGTAATAAGGTGTTGAATAAGTCAAATCAATACCATATTTCTGACAAAAACTATTCATTTTGTTATATTTAAAAGACATTACATTGTGAGTCACCAATTTATGAGGACAACCAAATCTAGACATAATATTTTCCAAAAAAAAATTGATTATTTCCATGTCAGTGGCATTCCTAGTTGGAAAAAATTCAATCCACTTAGTAAAATAGTCTGTAGCTATAAGAATCTACCTATGCTCTCATGATGATGACAG
Source organism: Pinus albicaulis (assembly GCA_034641835.2). NCBI lineage: Eukaryota > Viridiplantae > Streptophyta > Pinopsida > Pinales > Pinaceae > Pinus > Pinus albicaulis. The sequence goes on along the minus strand of CM076578.1, from coordinate 1,069,346,825 downwards.
ATGAATTTCGTCGATGATGTCTAAACCCCATTGCTGGAAAGGAAAATCTGCTGAGATAGGAATAAGAGGTAATGGAAGTAGCTTCTACTTCCCAGCAAAATTTTGACATTCAACACAAGTCCTGACTTTGGAAAAAACATTCGAGAAAGAGTTGGCCAATAATATCCAACTCTTAAAATTTTGTTTGCAGTAGATTTCCAATACAAATGTCCACCACACACCCATGCATGTATCTCTGACATAATTTTTTGTGACTCAGCTTCATCCACACATCTTAATAAGACTCCCACGGGGTATTTCCAATAAAGATAATTTTCTAATATTCAATACTTAACAACTTTCAACTTAAAATCCCTTCTTTTTGACTTCTCCATTTCTGGGGGACAGGTGAAGTTTAACAAAAAGTACACTATATCCTTATACCAATTTGAATGAAATATTTCAGGATAATCAGATATACCTTCTCCATATTTTTCTTCAGCTACCTCCATGTTTAGATTTAGATCTTTGCAATTTGATTTAGCCATCAAGTGAGCTAAGCCTTGTCCTTTTATCAATTTAGTAGGTCTGATATCAATATCAAATTCCAAAATCTTGGTTAACCATATGCCCCTCCCGCCATCTGTGTCTGGTTGCAACAATACATCTTTGACAGTAATATTTGGTACAAAAGAAACAATTTTTTAATGTAACACATAAACTCGAAAAGACTTTAAAGCCTTAACTAGTTCATATGATTGTTTTTCAATCAAGCTATACTTTAACTCAACATATCTTAAAGCACGACTGAAAAAGGAAATAGGTTGTTCTAAGCCTTCTTTTTTATTTTGTAACAAAACTACTGCAATTGTTTCTTCAGAAGCATATGAAAAAATGAAAAAATATTTTTCAAAATCAGGGCTGATTAAAAATGGAGCTTCAATCAAGGCAGATTTGATTGCTGAAAAATATTTTTTTGCTTGATCTTGCCACTTGAATTATGAATCTATCTTCAGCAAGACATTTATGTGTTTGATTAGCTCTGCAAAATTTGGGACAAAACGCCTGAGAAAATTAATTTTCCCCCAAAATGACTGTAATTCTTTTTTATTCCTTGGTAAACCAATCTTCTGAATAGCCTTAACTCTCCCTAGATCAATACAAATACCACTTTCTGTCACAATGTGCCCCAATAATTTTCCTTCTTAAACAACAAAGCATGAATTCTTTGGGTTCAAGGACAAACCAAATTTTCTACATTTGTCAAAAACTTGTTTCAAATGATCTTCATCAGATTTTTAAAAGATTGTAATGTCATCCAAGTAAATGACTACAAATTTGTCTTTTTCTCCTGCAATGGCAATATCCATTTCCCGTTGAAATTTTGTGCCTCCATTCATTAGACCAAATGGCATCTTGTTGTACATGAATATTCCCCAGGGTGTCGTAAATGTTGTCTTCTCTTTGTCTTGTTTAGCAATTGATATTTTATTATACTTTGAAAATCCATCTATCATTGACAATCTCTTAGAGCCTAAAAATTTCTGCAAAATATAATCCATTTTGGGTAATGGATAGTTATCCTTCAATGAACATCGGTTCAAATTGTGAAAATCAACACAAATTCTAATTTCACCATTCTTCTTTCGAACCGGGACTATATTAGCTACCCAATTGGAAAATCATAAAGAAAGAATTATTTTTACTTCCCATAATTTCCTGATCTCTTTTTCAATAATAGGGAGCAACATGGGATTGATATGCCTTATCTTCTATGCTATAGGCTTTGCTTCTACTTTCAGAGGAATTTTATGTTTCATTATACCTCTATCATATGTCTTCAAATCACTGTAGGACCATGCAAAAATGTCTGCATATTGTTTCATCAGCTTGACATATTTAGTTTTAGTTTCTTGAGAAAGAAATTTGGAAACTTTAAGTAATTTACGCTGATCTTGTGTACCAATATTGTAGTCAATTGTACTCTCTCCATCTGTTTTAATTCCAGGCTTTAAAAATACAAAAACCTCTCTAAAGGAACTAGGACTTTAGGAATGTAGTTATTTTTCAGATCAATAATGCCTTTCCCAGCCATGGTCTTTTTGAATGACTTACTATTTTGATTTTCAATAATGTCCTGCTCATTATCAATTTGGATGTCTACAAACTCTTCTACACATTCCAAAAAATTTTGAATTTCTTTTTCATCTTCAAATACTTGCCAGTATTTGATATTATTAGGAATGGAAGGTATTTTTTTTATTTGAACATTATATGTTTCCTTGACATCAAGAGGAACTTTAAAATTACTAGCAGCTATAGCTAGCGAATCTGCCATTTGATTTTTCTCTCTAGTAACAAAATTTAAATTGAATGCTGAAAAGTAATGCTCAATAAAATCCCACACTTAATTTCTATAATTCTTCAATTTGAAAATTTTCACTTGATAGTTATTTCTCACCTACCTTATCACCAATTCTGAATCACCAAAAGAAATTAGCTATTCAACTCCCAAAACGTTTGTTGCCTTCATACCCAAAACAAGCGCCTCATACTTAAGAATGTTGTTAGTGGTGGAAAATTGCAGTTTATATGATAAATTTACCATTTTCTAAGTGGGAGTAATGATAACTACACCAGCTCCTGATCCTTCTCTTGATGAGGCTCCATCAAAGTATAATTTCCAGATTTGTCCTCCTTCTAAATGCTGCTTATTTGTATCTTGAAAATGTTGTTTTTCACTAATTTTAGGCTAGAATTTGTTGTCATCAGCAGTAAGGTGTAATATGGATGACCCTAATTCCTTTTCCTATGCATATATAGGATTATTTGAGGGATTATGTTGATCACTTATGATATAGGCCATTTGGGTTTTCCTATACAACCTCCTGAATTCTCCTCCAAACACAGGGATTGTGGCATATGACATATCCATTTGAAGAGAGCCTCCCAATTTTTTGGACCAAGATCTGGAAAGAAGCATCCAAAATCTAGAAGGTATGTCTGCAACTACTATGTCCATCACTAAAATTTTCATAGGAAGCTGGGTAAGAGAAACAACCAATTCTTTAATCACTCCTAAACACTTGACTCTTTTAGAATCAAAAGTGTATAGGTCATGGTATTTCTTAGTGATTTATAATCCTAATTCATTCATCACTTTCTTTGGCATTGGATTGTGAGAGGCCCCAGAATCTAATAAACAATTATGCAACAATTTTTCATGTATATTGGGTGAAAGATAGAAAGGTGGTGAATTATCATCATTTTGGTCTTGGACATGGTTGCCTAAGTAGATAGTAGGATGTTCATCTTCAAGATTGACTTAATCAGGAGCGAGAGGTGGTTGCAAAATAATTTTAAATGACTCTTTGTATGCTGGATTTTTCAACAATTCAAGAAGTGGAACTGGGATCTTGATTTTATTTAGCTCTAATTTGAAATTAAAATAAATAGATGTCAATTCTTTATTTTTTGTAGAAATTTTTGATGATTGGGGTAGGATTAGGAGGCGGAGGGACATCATAGAATTTTTCCTTTTGTTTAGGTGCTTGCTTGTAAGAATCTGATTTTTGTTGAGGTTGTTGGACAAGACCCTTTGACCTCAGAGGATAATTTCTTGTTGTTTTTTCTCGTTTTGTACATGAATTTGAGCATTCTCATCATCTGAAAAGAGATTTATCCTGGACTTATATTCATATTCTTGCAATGTCAAACAAGTTGAATGTGATGTTTCTCCTACAAGATTTATGTCTTCATTTTCTTCGTCATGTTCTTGTTGCTCTTCTTCAGCAAAATTATTTAGTGGAGGCTGAACATTTTGATCATCAGCATTCCTCCTTCAACACTATTACACAATATTTTGTCACCTTCCCTGCATTCCCCATTCTGAATACTGGAGGACTATCAACATGACCCCTGTGTATTGTAATACATCATAATGAATGTTATTGCATCTCTTAAAATGTCAATAACAAATTCTCTTTTGACTATTACAGAATTTGACCCTTTAAAACATCTATTTTTGGGTCGGTGCAGTTGTGTAGTTATAACCCTCACGCCGATGGTCAGATTAACACTATGCCTCACACCATGGTCACTCTGTCTCTGAAGGGCAGCCATGCTAAGCTACTTTTGGAAAGTTTTTTAAAATGGAACCGAAGCTTCCATGATGTAACAACTTCATGAGCGAAGTCATGGATGTTTTTTCGACTGGATGAGGTCGAGTTTCTCCCTTTGGCCTTCGAGTTCCTATAAAAGTGAAACTTCCTGAAGGGATAAGGCCTTCCCTCCGCCATATGTGGATCCCAAAGCTCATCCTCCACTCCTATAAATCCCTCTTCATTCCATTGAACCAACTAGCCAGACATAGCTAGAATAGACAAGGAGCTAATAGCAGAGAATAGTCCATAGCTGTAAGAGAGAGTTTGAACCTTTCACCTCTTCGCGATGAACTAACGAACAAATGCTTTGATATGTGCTCAACTAAACCCATCGAAGGAGGTCTACATCATCAAGGTGCAGGTTGTAAAATTCTTTCTTTATTCATCAATATGACATGACTGATTTCTAGTTCCAACTTTTTTGTGTTAATGATTAAAGTTTCTAACTCTCCTTGACTATTTGGATAGTTATAAATGAATTTATATGCCTGTATATTGTTAGTGTTTGTTTGATCTTTGTGCAGGTGTAAATGTCGCTACCAAAGGAGCGTGAGACTTGAAGAAAGAGGATCAAAGGATCGCTCCAACACGCCACATCAAAAGCATTGGATTGACGTAGGACACCCATCTAATCCTCATTTAATTTATGAGCTAGGAACCTAGGAACCATCATGCTCCCTTGTTGTAAGAATCACCCTAGGGCTAGAGGGATCACCTCTATCCACAAAGGGGATTTTCCTTCACAACAAGTCGGTGACTCCATTGGTGATAGTTACTCGCGCTCTTGGAGAGAGCATGGGTATGTTGATAGATAGAGTCTGTCCCGGAGCAAAGAAAGCATATAAGAGTGGCAAGGTAGACATTCAAACAATGCATGATTTGGCATTGCGGGTAGTGCTACATAATATTACTCGGGCTGCTAGATATCAGGCTCCCCATGAAGCTACAAAGACACAACTTCAAATACCCGTAGATTGCATGGCTCCAACAATATTCAATTGGGTAGAAGTAGTGACAATCAACTTGAAACGTTAGTTAACCAAATGCAAAAATGGTAAGATGAAATATTTTGGATACAGGTCCATATTGATACCATTCATCTTGGAACGGTTTTCGATATTCCAACACTAGGAGGTGGTTGTACCTATGCCACCAACATGAGAGCCACGAATGGTCCATTGGGAGGATTTGATGCCTCGATCAGGAGTTGGAAAACACATGTCGTGGAGACTAGAATTCTTCGACTAGTTACACCGACAACTCATCATGGTAGAGGACTAGCCGTATACCGGCACTGATTTCAGGGGAGATCTGGACCTTCCACTTTCTGAAGGGGATGACTAGGAAAAGGATTTAGGTAAAAACTCATTTTTTGGATTTTTATGAGTATTATGATTTTTTTGCATATGTGTTTTGATATTTACTCATGTGTTGCAGATCTTGGACCAGAGAGACCCGCCAGGATGTCCCCATAGCTCAGAGGGTCCCACGCGATTTTGAAGCTGCCCCTCATGGTGAGGGAAGCGGCGAGGAAGAAATCGCGCACAACTTGGAGGGACTCACAAGTGGGATCCAAAACTATGTGAGATTCGAGGACATTCCTTGTTCTTATCAGAGGCACACCGCAGGAGTTTCTAAACACATCCATTACTGAGGTGGGTCGTATGGGCAGTGATGTGCTATCATGAGCACCATGCAGATTAGACTCGTAGGTTTCATTTCTGCATTTTTTTTGAGAGACATGGCGTCTCAGGATGTACCCAAAACACATATATTTTTTGAACTATGATATATCCGTGGATGTAAACAATTGACCTATATATATATATATATGCTTATTTTCCTATTTAAATCTTACTATGTGATGATGATTGCTTTTACAAATTTTGCAAATGGTCTATCTAATACAATATTGGCTACTGCATCAGTTAACATATTCATTCTTCTAAAAATATGTTGATATGTGATATAATCAAAATTCCTTTCTAACAAATGAACACGCAAATACATCCTTAAAATCTGAGGTTTTCTGACAGAATAACGCTCATTGAGCTAGAGAACAACAAGTTGAGAGTCTAGATTTATAATTAATTCATGAATGTGGAGGGAAATAGCTTCAGTAAGAAGTTAGATAACTTCACTGTATTCAACGACATTGTTAGTTGCACATCCTAGACAAATGCCTTGATCATCTACTAACTCACCGTTAGGATCATAAATTACCCAAGCCACAGAGGATAGGTTTTAGGTATTGTGGGAGGCATCGTCATCGAAACCGACATAAGGAGTGATAGACATCTGCATAGTTACCAAAGACATAATACGCAGGAAAAACTGCTCGCAAAGCACACCAAGCCAAAAATGTACAAAAATGAAAAACACACTTATGTACAAAAGAAAATGCATGAGAAACTCATGCATAATATTTTTTGAGATACAACCCATTTCGGGGCTGATCCAAGGGATAGCCTTCTTAATCAATAAGCTCGTAGGCCCCATTATGCAGAACACACTTGATGATATAGGGCCCATGCCACATGGGTTTGAATTTTCCTTCCCCCATCTTATCATGAGCTTAGTCATACAAGAGGACTAGGTCTCCTTCTATGAAGGTATGAGGGGAAATCATCTGGTCAAAGTGGGCTTTGAACCACTTTTTCTGTGCTTCTATGACTAGAGCAGCGAAGCGGCGAGTTTTATCAAGCCTCTCCAAATATAGAAGATTCTCTTCCTCTGACGAGGTATTCAACAGCAATTCGACAACTATTTTGAGTGAAGGAATTTCACATTCAATCGGAAGGGTAGCTTCCAGACCATAACCAAGCTGAAATGGGGTGAATCTGATTTCATCCTTCACCGAGGTTCAGTAAGTCCATAGAGTTGAAAAAAACATGAGATGCCAATTGGAATTTGTGCATCCCAATAGTACGTTGAAGCATGGTGACTAAAACTTTGTTCACAACTTCAACCTGGCTATTGGCCCGGGGGTAGTACGACGTTGAGCTGTCATGATGCAGACCCAACTTAGTATTCAACTCAGCCATCATATAATGGTGAAAATGGGAGCCATGATCATTGAAAATGGCTTGAGGGACTCCAAACCTGATAATCACATGATTGAAAATAAATTGGGCAGTCATCTTACCGTCAGTTGTGATTGTAGGAATTTCTTTAGCCCATTTAGTGAAGTAGTCCACGATTATGATAATATAACCATGCCCCCTGGCTGAGCGAGGGTTACACATCATAAAATCGATACCCCAAAGGGACCAATGGTAATGATGGGATGAAGTTGAGAGGGTGTTGTGTGCATCTTGCGCTGATAGATATGGCACTCGTGACATTTACGGACAACGAGAATACAATATTTAAATATGGTAGGCTATAAATATCCAACACGAAGGATTTTTTGAGCAGTAGCATACCCAGACATGTGACTGCTGCAAGTGCCAGAATGGCAGTCATTAAGGAAATTTTCATCTTCCTCGAGGGTAAAACACCAGCGGAGGATGGAATCAACTCCAATGTGGTATAAAGTATCTCTGACTATACGATAAGGTTGTGAATGATGACAGATACGTCGATGAGCATATTTTGTCAATTCAGATTAGAGGGTAGAATTCTGGAGATAAACGATGATATCACCGTACCATGGATCGAGGGTTTTAATATGAAAAGGAGTGTCATCTGGAATGCGTTCCTGAAAACCAGAGGGAGCAGGGGCAGAGGGTAAAGAGAAGATTAACTCTGCAAAAACCAACGAATTCTTCGATTTGGCGGTGGTGAACTCCAAATCGAACTCTTGGAGGATGAATATCCACTTCAATTATTTTCCCTTGATAAAATTTCGAGTTAAAATATAGGTCATGTGGTTGCAATCAGAAATCATGGTTGTAGTGCGGAGTAAAATATAACGGCGGAAATGTTGGATGGCTTGAACAACTGCCAATGCTAATTTTTAGACATGAGCATAACGCGTTTTAGTGTCAAGAAGATTGTGACTAAGATAATAAATTACATGCTCATCACCATCGTCATCATCCAATACCAGAACCATGGCAATTGTGCTAAAAGCGGTAGCCAAATAGAGTGAATAACGATGATGATAACTTGGGGGAAAAAAAAGAGCAACATTGACAAGCAAAGTCTTCAGTTCATCGAAATATTTTTGGGAAATTTCATCCCATAAGAACGGGACGCCCTGCTTAACCAATCACGTGAACCCTTTAGCTACTTCGGGATAGTTTGATATAAAATGATGAAGGAAATTAGCTTTCCCTTGCAAACTCTGCAACTGGTGTAAAGAGGAAAGGGAGGGGAGATTAATGATAGCTTCGACCTTAAGAGGATCGAGACGAATCTCATATTTATAAATGAAAAACCAAAGGATTCTATTGGAATTTTCGCAGAAGACACATTTGTGCAGGTTAAGTCGAATGTTATAGCGTCTACAAAGAAGAAATTTTTTACGGAAGTGTTACGTGTGGTCCCAACGCTTAGCAGAATGAGCCAGAAGGTCATCCAGGTAAGGTTGAACAATGTTCTTAATATCATTAAAAGCACATGAAATTTCTCATTGGAATGTGGCACCATCATTCTTAAGACCAAAATGGAGCTTCTTGTACACGAAAGTGCCCCATGGACAGATGAAGGCAGTTTTATGTTGATCAGCCGGTAGTATATTGATCTAGTTGTAACCAGAGAACCTGTCCATAAGGGAAATCATCTCACTCCCAACACATTCATCAATTATCTAGTTGATGAAGGGAGTGGGATAGTTATCCTTGGCACAGGCACGATTGATATCGTTGTATGTAATATCCCAAAATCGGGACTGCTAGCAAGGCATGTCTGAAAAACACATTTTTTCGGAATGGCTGCTACAGATCTTGAAATCAACCCTTGGATCCCTTAGATCTATGTATCTAAGTCCTAAATCCAATAGGAGATCAGAAACAAATCTTTCTAGGTGGGTTAAAGAGATATCCCACACCTAGGAAGGCTTGAAAATTGCCCAAAGAGGGGACTGCAGCAATACAAAGAACACTGCTGGAAAATAACGCAGTTCATCCCAGTACTTGCAGTATATTAGTATTGAGGCTCACATATAATATGTACAACAAAAAATCAGATTTATATTACATCCCATACAGTGTACAAGAGAAAGTAGAAGACTTAAACAGAAATAACCCTTAGAAATGAGGTGCTACAGCCACAAGAAAAGTCTGCATAAACTTGAAAGAATTATTTTAATGGGGCTAAAGCAGCAGTATATTATAACTCAGATATAGAGAATATCTGTACATAAAAATATAGATCTAATTCAGATTTGTGTACAAGAAGAGGTCATTTATACATTCCCCTTGGGGTTTTGTGCAAAACATGAGTGTACATGAGTAGATCTAAGATCTAGATTTGCAGATCTACAGAAATATTCAGAAATTACTAAATCATATAATAGAATAGCAGATTAGTTCTGAAACAAACATGGATTGGATGGCCAATCCATGGATCACCACAGTGAGAGGAAGATTCCTAACACCAGATATCTCTCCTCCAAAATGCAGACAAAACAACCTGCAACTACAAACTTGCAAATAACGCAGTTCAGGGATAGAAACTGTGCTATAAGCTCTGAGAATGAGTTGGCTTGATGCCAATGTCTAGATATATATCTCAAAGGATCTAGGACACTCTTACCAATGGGATAGTAGACTTTCCCAGTGAAAAGAGAGGCTAGATATGCATAGATTTGAGAAGATCTATCTCCCATTTGCTGCAACTCACAAGGACAACCTAACCCTCAATAGGATCAGTGCTGTAGGTGTAAGGTGAAGCTTGGCCCAAGCCTGATAGTGGGCAAGACAAGCACAACTCCTCCAAGAGCTACTCAAGGAAGGAGGTGGGATTCTTGCTCAGGAACACCCAATGCTAAACAACATTATTCTCAACTAAACAACTAGAGAATGAGAAATGTCTAAGCAGACAAATTCTTCTGAAATAATATCTTCAACAACCCCTTTCATGCTACTCTCCTCTCCCTTTTATAAGATAGGAGTCTTTTCAAACCCTAAACCACTTCATCAATTTAGCTCCATTCACATGTAGAGTCTTCGTCTAGAACTGTGTTGTGCCTCAAGGAGGTTCAATGCATCTAGACTGTGCTGTAGATATGGTCATGGTTGACTTGGTCAAGTGATCAACCTCTTTCACACTCAAGTATGTTTTATAAAGTGGCCCAGATTTAGCCTTGTTTACATTGGGAATTGATTTATTTTGATGTTTTTAGGAGTTTTACATGTCTTCCTTTACATTTTATTCATCAACATGAAAATCAAAACATGACAAAGAAAAATTGAATATTCCCATTAGCTTGGGCTAAGTGGGAATATTACAGTCCTCCCCTCCAAAATGTTGCTTGTCCTCAAGCAACTGATAAGGTGAGTGCTGCAAAATCTCCCCTCCTTCTCTTGTGGCCTCCTCATCCAATAGTCTCCACCATTGCTTCAGAATTCCTACAAAAATTTCATCTCCCAATGGTTCCTCTCAAGTGTGCAAGTTGGCCTTTGGTGAATAAACCCAATGGCCTTCCTCATGAAATAATGGAAGGTCTATGTGGAAACCTTCTTGCTGATCCATGGCCTCATCCAGATAGAAGTGATGACAATCATGGGGAATTTTAACATCGATGAAGGTCTCCCACCTCCATGCTATCATCCAAATAAAAAGAATCACTTTCCAACTTGGTAATTCATAGAAAAGCTCCTCCCAATTTCTCATGAGAGGCATGCCCCAAGTGCTCCAACCAATAATATTGTCCACAACATAAAGAAACAAGTGGTATACAACAGTGTCCATATAGTTCCCCATGCTCCCCTTAGAACATGCAGTGTAGAAAATGTAGGGAATTTATTTCCCCAAGGACACATCCAACAAATGTGTCTCTCCCCCAACCATGTTCCCAACAAAGATAAGAACATCTTCAGCATATGGAATCATAGTTAGAGTCACGCTATCTCCCATATGCAATAATGGAGAAGGGAAATGGTCCCTCAAGTGCAACCAACATAGTTTTACTCCTAACTGCCTCAGAATATGATAAGACAAGTGTTTTCCCCAACACTTGTTTGCTGCCCCATCCTTCCTGCATGCTTGGAGAAGGTGCATAATAATTTTTGTAAAGGAATCACACCATGAAGAGTATATCATCTCTCCAAGACCCTTCAAGGAATGGCCAAAATCATCATTGTTCATAGCCCCAAGTGGCCTATGAAACCCATCAGAAATAATGCTCCCTCTTGGAGTAAAGCCTTGCACATGAGTGTTAGAAAAATACAAGCATATAATAGATACATCAAGATATTCAGAGATACAAGTTCCTCCATATACTTGTCTTGCATTAGTGAGGTAACTCATGGGTGAGTCCCCTCTCACACTCAATGAATAAGGAGGTGTTGAGGATGTCTTCACCCAAGAGCTATGTTCCTCCTCAACCAAAAAATGATCTATGCACTTCCTCATATGAGAGTGCATCTCCTTATTGAAATCTTCCCACATGAATCCATCTAGGATAGTATGATATGTTCTAATGAAACCAATGGGGTTTGAAAGAAAGACCTCATATGTTGTATTAAGTATTTTATTATTGAGTTTGGAATCTTTGGTTAAGTAGATCTGATCATGAACATAAATGATTCAATTAACTACCTTATACTTCCCATCCATTTCTTGCCCATCAAGAACCTTACATGTGAAAAGGTCCTTGGAATATTCCATCGAGATTTGGGACTCCTAGTAAGGATCTAGGCTCCCTAACATTGACAACACTGTGGTAGTATGAAATGAAGAATCTATCATATGATGGCTCTCCTCCTTGACATGCTTGATGTCAGAGTCACATGTTGGAGTACTATCAACTTCATTTTGCTACCTCCTTTGCAGCTGATCTTGCTCAAGACAAGATTGAAGTAGATGGAAGTCAACCTCTCCTTGGAAAGTTCTTGTCTTCCAAAACTTTCTCAATGTAGCCCATGCATGCAAGAGTGTTGATATCCTCTTGTCATGTTCAGAAATATCATTTTTTAGTGCAAATAACTGAGAGGGAGATAGCAATGTCCAATTCAGAAAATTGTTGATCTCTCTTTTGAATCCATGAAATATTCTCCGTGATGTTCTAGTTTCTCCCAAAGCTCCCTCCTTCGCCAAGTAAGCATATGCTACCCATAGTTGAGAGAACACTTTATTTTTCCTCCCATCAGGAGGTCTTCCTGGTGGAATGCCTCCATGTAAGGAGACATCAAGGCATATAGCAAGATGTGTATGTGTGTGGAAAGATTTTTCCTTGCCTTCTTTGCATAGATGCCCTTGCCTTCTTTGTGAATCAAACTTCTGAAATAGAGAGATATATATGCTTCTCATCATGTGATGTTTTCCCCCCTCTTTTCCTTCTACTATCTTCAAGATCTCACCATTTGATGGTGATGGTACATGCTGCACATGGATTGTGCCATAATCTCCATATGTGAGATTCTTTGGAACTCCCTGCAAGCGTGCAAGAGTTTCTTCCCTTGGAGAAAATGCTCCACCTCCCTCTTCATGAGGTATTATATGTGCACTTGTCATGATTGTGTTATCATCTTCAGCCTTTTCTTCCTTGATATTTCAAGATCCTTGGAAGCTCAAGAGATTCTCTCTCTTTGACACATCTCCTTCCTTCCTCTTCATGAAGAAGTTTCTGACGGAATGTTGTAGATTTGATGATATGGCTGAGTGCTCATATCCATGAGATAAGGACTTAGAACCTTCCTCATGTATATATATTGTAGATCTGGTTGAGGGATCTCCATGATTTTCCCTCCTCATTTCTTTGATGTCCTTGCTGATATCCCACAGAACTTGAGATATAATTTTTTTGAACCTCTTCTCTCCAGAGAACAAGGGTTTTCTCTGATTCTTCTTGTAGACCTCCTCCTCCTCATGAGAAGACTCCATAATTCTTGAAACTCACAAGTTGAGCCAAGATTTCAGCTTTGATACCACTGTAATATCCCAAAATCAGGACTGCTAGCAAGGCATGCCTAAAAAACGCATTTTTCAGGAATGGCTGCTACAGATCTTGAAATCAACCCTTGGATCCCTTGTATATGTGTATCTGAGTCCTAAATCCAAGAAGAGATCAGAAACAAATCTTTCTAGGTGGGTTAAACAGATCTCCCACACCTAGGAAGGCTTGAAAACTACCCAAAGAGGGGACTGCAGCAATACAAAGAACACTGCTGGAAAATAACACAGTTCAGCCTAGTACTTGCAATATATCAGTATGGAGGCTCATATATCATATGTACAACAGAAAATCAGATTTATATAACAGCCCATACAGTGTACAAGAGAAAGTAGAAGACTTAAATAGAAATAACCCTCAGAAATGAGGTGCTATAGCCACAAGAAAAGTTTGCATAAACTTGACAGCGTTATTTTAATGGGGCTGAAGAAATAGTATATTATAACTCAGATCTAGAGAAGATATATACATAAAAATATATATCTAATTCATATCTATGTATAAAATATGTCATCTATACATTCCCCTTGGGGTTTTGTGCAAAACATGAGTGTACATGAGTAGATCTGAGATCTAGAGTTGCAGATCTGCAGAAATATTTAGAAATTATTGAATCATATAATAGAACAGAAGATCAGATCTGAAACAAACATGGATTGGATGGCCAATCCATGGATCACCACAGTGAGAGGAACATTCCTAACACCGAAGATATCTCCTCCAAAATGCAGAAAAAACACCCTGCAACTGAAAACTTGCAAATAACACAGTTCAGGGATAGAAACTACACTGTAAGCTCTGAGAATGATTTGGCCTGATGCCAAGGTATATATCTATAGCTCAAAGGATCTATGACACTCTTACCAATGGGATAACAGACTTTCCCAGTGAAAAGAGAGGCTAGATATGCATAGATCTAAGAAGATCTATCTCCCACTTGCTGCAACTCACAAGGACAACCTAACCCTCAACATGAGCAGTGTTGTAGGTGTAAGGTGAAGCTTGGCCCAAGCCTGATAGTGGTCAAGACAAGCACAACTCCTCCAAGAGCTGCTCAAGGAAGGAGGTGGGATTCTTGCTCAGGAACACCCAATGCTAAACAACATTATTCTCAGCTAAATAGCTAAAGAATGAGAAATGTCTAAGTAGCAAATTCTTCTAAAATAATATCTTCAACAACCCCTTTCATGCTACTCTCCTCTCCCTTTTATAAGATAGGAGTCTTGTCAAACCCTAAACCACTTCATCAATTTAGCTCCATTCACATGAAGAGCCTCCGTCTAGAATTGCGTTGTGCCTCAAGGAGGTTCAATGCATCTATACTTCACTGTAGATATGGTCATGGTTGACTTGGTCAAGTGATCAACCTCTTTCACACTCAAGTGTGTTTTATAAAGTGGCCTAGATTTAGCCTTGTTTACATTGGGCATTGATTTATTTTGATTTTTTTAGGAGTTTTACATGTCCTCCTTTAAATTTTATTCATCAACATGAAAATAAAAACAAGACAAAGAAAAATTGAATATTCCCATTAGCTTGGGCTAAGTGGGAATATTACATCGTAATCCACACAAACACGAATAATGCCTTGATTTTATCCATAGGGAAAATGTTAGAGACCTAATCTGTCAATGGGATCGGATAAATGAAGCCTGCTTTGAGAAGTTTTTCAACTTTTCCCTTTATGGTAGCTGCCTTTCTAGGGTGCACGAGACGAAGGTGTTGGAAAATAGGTTTCGCATCAGTGTAAGTAGGGATCTTGTGCATGACTATACTCGAATCAATTCTGGGCATTTCCTCATAGGACCAAGCGAAAACGTCTCAAAATTCTCAAAAGAGACTCTAATATTCCCAATTAGTCCTAAGCTAGTGGGAATATTCAATTTTTCTTTTGCTTTTCTGTTTTAAGAATAAAATTGTAAAGGAGGATCATAAAACTCCTAAACAGTGAATAAATCAATGCAACATGTGAACAAAGCTAAATATGGGCTATGTAAACAAGCACCCTTAGGTGTGAAAGGGGCTACATGTTTTGATTGGGTCAACCATGACCAAATCAACAACGCTGTCTTGGAGGAGTGGACATCAATGATGCACAACGCAGTTCTAGATGGAGATGGTTCATGTGAAAGGAGCCATTTCAATGAAGGTGGTTTAGGGTTTGCAAGCTCTCAAATTATAGAAGGGAGAGGATGGCAACATGAGAAGGTTGTTGATGTGATTACGTTTTCCAGAGTATATTGTCTCTTTAGACATATCTCATTCTCCTTGTTGTTTAGCAGAGAATAGTGTTGTTTAGCACAAGGATGTTTAGGAATCCCATCTCTTTCCTTGAGAGGCATCTTGGAAGAATATTGCATTACTTGTCCACTATCAGGCTAAAGGAAAAGCTTCTTCTTCCAACTACAATGCAGATCCTGTTGAGGGTTTGGTTGTCTTTGTAAGCTACAGCAAGTGGAGGCTAGATCTACTCAGATCTAGACCATTCTAACGCCTCTTTTCAGTGGGGAAGTCTTATATTCCACTAGAAAGAGAGTATTGTATCATTGAGCATTAGATCCAGATATTGGCATCAGGCCAAACTCATCTTAAACCCTACAACACAGTTTTATTTCCAAATCTGCATTTTTCTGTAGGTGCAGTTGCAGGGAATTTTGGCATAAAATTTTGGAGGAGTGTGTTTCATGTGTTGGGGATCTTCCCTTCACCTTTGAGATCCACTGAAGAGGATCATATTATTGTATACATCATATCAGATCTGAATATCACTGTAAATCTGAAGATTTGTGCAGATCTGCAGCTTTAGATCTCAGATCTACTTCATGTGCTTCATGTATTGCTGAACACCCCAAGGGGTATTTGAAGGATACCCTTTATAGTGTATGGATATATCATAGATATGAATTTTAATGCATTATTTTTCTCTAGATCTAAGTTGTAATCAACAGTTGTTGCAGCCTAATAAAAATAACACTGTCAAGGCAATTTTGGTTCATATGTCTGGTTGCTGCACCTCTTTCTGAGGATTTTTCTTTATTAGAGACTTCTATTCCCTCTTGCACATCTCATGGGATTCATTATACATATGATTTTCTATTATAATTTTTAAATAAGGGTCTCCATATTTTCCTCCTGCCCTTACTTGGCTAAACTACGTTATTTTCTACAGTATTGTTTAATATTGCTGCATGTTTCCCATTTGGGATATTACAGTGGTATTAGAGCATCATCTTGGAACAGCTTGTGCATTATAAGAAGCCTATATGTCATTTCAAGAAAATAAAAGACAAAATAAGAAGTTTTATTATAGTGAAGACAATGAAGACAAGGGTAAAACCCCTTCATCTGGAAGAATGAAAGGGAACGAGTTCTCAAAAACTCTGTTCCAAACTATGCATGAGCTGAAAAATGAAATTAGGGGAATGAGGAATGAAAGACATGCAGATCCTTTGTAGATATTTTCACATGAAGGAAGCCCCAGTTCTTCATATTATGTGTGTGAGCATTCAGCCACACAACCAGATATACAACGTTCTAGCATGCCTACATTCCTAGCAAGAGAAGAAGAAGAAGGAGAGATACCAAAAGAGAAGACTCTTGGTGACTATCTCCAAGAATATGAATCTCAGACTAAAAGATTCAAAGATCATATAAGCTTCCTAGAGTTTGGTCAACTTAAAGAAGAAAGAAGATCCAGCATATACAAGAGAAGAAGAGTGTGCATGCATTACACTTTGGGTAGGATCTTTCTACCTACTTTTGATGGATCACCTGAGAGCTCAGCCAAGTCTTGGGTAAAGAAACTTGACACACATTTCCAGCTGCATCAATTTTAAGAAGAAGAAGCCATTAAAGTAGCAGCGCTGCACCTCCAAGGTAAGGCTTATTCCTGTTGGTTATTTGAATCTTCTTCATTGAAAAATGTAAACATCTCTACTTATGCAAAGTTCACTAGGAGGTTAGTGAAAATATTTGATTTTAAGCCATCTGAAATTCCTTTGGGTAGGCAAAATGAGCCCAATAATTTAGAACCTTTGCATGATATAGAAGGATCCATGAAGATAGCTCCATTCCAAAACATTTTTGAGGGGGTTAAAGATCTGCTACATGATTTTCCAAGGGCAAAGACCCCACTTCAGCAAGAACATTCTTCTCAAGAAGTAGAAATTAGGGTTCTCTTTTCAATAGGAGATCAAGAGAAAGGTTCTCTTAATTATGAGGAATTATCTATTAATGAGGAGAAGAAAGAGGAAGAGCTAGAAAGATCCTCCAACACTATGACAGTAGGAGGAGATCTATTTTTATTGGGAGATGGAGGTGAAGCACTTTCTTCCACTAGGAGAGCTCTTGTATCTTTGCAAGAATCTCCCAAGGATATTACACATGAATAGAATGAGAAGCATGTGTCTATGATGATAGAAAATGAGACAAAAAAATGGAGGAAATGTGTTCCAAGATTGCATACAGTTTTGGGAACACACACTATGACAGATCAATCCATTGTGATCAAGAATATTGACACCAAGGAGATGATGGGTGTTCATGAGTTAACTACATGTAAAGGGAGCACCTTAGACTGTGAGATATTGAAGAAGGTAGGAGAAGAAGAATAGAGAAAGGATCACAGCACTGATATGATAGGAGGTGATCCACTATTACATGGAGGGAAAGATGGGGAAATTGCTCCAATCAGAAGCACTCTTGCATACATAAGAGTGATAACCCATTATCATGAGACTTCCACACAAAAATCAGAGATGGATTTGCACAGTGGAAGCAATCATAAGATGGTCCCATCTATTATTCACATGGGAATGAGCCATGAGACATCATTATCTTGTGGTAAACCACCTAGGAGACCACCTGATTTAGATTTGGTGAAAGATGTTTCATGCGTAGATGCTCCTTTCATAGATCCAAGGAGGAAGGGAGTACTAGAAGACCATACTATAGCGTTGAAAGTATGGGGAAAGCTCAAGGAGAGGGAAAGTATTTTTCCCTTATCACCATTATCCATTCTCTCATCTCATACTGCGCTAAGAAAGGATGTTGCAAGGATGAAGGATGACACCATCATGGAGCAAGGAAGGCAATCCTTGACTATGAAGAATTAGGAGGCAAACTCATTTGGAGAGCACTCTTTCATACATGATGAGAGATGGTGGTCACACATGCATACTTTGGAAAAATCAAGGAGGTTTTGGATATATTATAGCCTCCCATGGGAGACTAACTTCCAAGGACTTCCATTTTCTTTTGAGCATGTGCATATGCAAGAAGGGCAACAAGGGAGAGATAAAAACCTTCCTTTTTATACCTTTGGCATGGGAGATGTCAAGGAGGAGAGAAATGGGAGGCATGGCCTTCCCACATACACCTTTGACATGGGGAATTTCAAGGAGAAGAGAAACAACATGGAAGATATTTCAGTTGACACATTATCAATGCTGTCATTGTTGGGAAAATTAGATCCATATTGGAAATCCCAACTACTGGTGGACTATTCCAAGGATCTTCACACCTGCATGATTCTTGATGACTTGCTACATGATGAGGGTTATTCAATCCAAGATGGAGTCATCTATGATCGTGTTAGGATATTCTTTTCTAGAGCCTCCAAGCTCAAGGAGAAGCTACTACAAAGGGCTTATGAAGAGTTCTATTTCAGCCACACATACTCTAGGAAGCTCAACAACATCATCTTGAGGAGCTACTATTGGGAGGGATTTGAAAAATAACTATATCAGCATTTTCAAAGATGCATGAACCTTGCAAAGATGGAGCAGCAACATAAATCTATTAGAGAATTAAATCATCCCTCTCTTTCTCTCTTTGAGGGAGAAGATAAATCTATGCACCACTCCATTGATATGAGGAGGATAGTTTGTGAAGAACATGATGTTGTTACACATGTTTTAAACTCTGATTTTATGCATTATTTCACCAGTTTTATGCAGGCCATGAATCCAAAGAGGATTATTGTATCTTGTAAGCCTCATGGCAAATATGGGGCCACACAAATTTCTAAATTTGGCCACTCCCTTGGAGGAAAAAGGGAGATTTTGCAACATGATGGGTGCTTCCCTAAGGCACCAAATATATCTCACACTTTTAGCTATGGTGAGATGGTATGGATAGAAAGTAAGTGGTGGGAAAACCACTTACCATATCTATATCTGATGCAGGTAGGAGATGCACTGTGTTGGTTCCACATGTGGGACTATGACCCACGTCCATATGCACAAATTTATGTTTGTATGTACATTATTTTGATCCCATACATTGATGATGTACTTGTACTTTTTATGGGGATGTATGGAGGAAGGAAGGAAGGTACGCATGTTCCCTATGGGATGAATATTCTCCATGTACTTTATGTTTCATATTTCGGGGAGAGCATTGGGCAGACCATATTTGTTTCATGCGATATATTGTCTCCTTATGGGATGAGCTATTTGCATCTCTTGAGAACTTTGGAGGAGAAAGTCATGGATGGATGGTTTGGTGAACACTTGGCTTATGGAGGAAGCTTAACTCATGTTGGTGTCACCAATCAAGGAGGAGAAGTGTTGCAGCACTCACCTTATCAGTTGCTTGAGGACAAGCAACATTTTGTAGGGGAGGATTGTAATATTCCCAATTAGTCCTAAACTAGTGGGAATATTCAATTTTGCTTTTGATTTTCTGTTTCAAGAATAAAATTGTAAAGGAGGATCATAAATGTTGGGTTTGTGTTATATTCTTTCCACGACTAGTCATGCACGGGGGAGGGGGGGGGGGGGGGTAACAGGGGGGTCTGGGGCAGCACCCCAGAAAAATTTTTTGGTCATTATTTTCAGGTGGGTCGACCCGCTCGTGGTTTTGTGCATGGGTTTGCACATGGTTTTGGGGCATGATTGTTGGTCTCTTCTCGGGCTCAGAGATCCCAGTGGAACTACGGTTATGTTATAATCTCGGGTTAATGGTTTGGGGTTTATGTATGCTTCGGCACACACACACACACACACACACACACACACACACATATATATATATATATATATATATATATATATATATATATATATGTTGTAACACTAAAAGGAATATAATGAAAAATCAAGCTGGTCATCCCAATTTGGGATCCAGGGGAAAATCTTTGTGTTTGTCTGTTTTATGTTTTATGCTCTCACTATTGTTTATTTTCTGTTTTAAAGATTTGTTTGCAACTAATTTTTGTACAGGGTTAAAACCTACATTTGGTATTAGAGTAGTTTCAGCTTCAAGGGGATGCCTTTGTTGCTGAGGGGTTTTTTGCTCGGGCCTGAGGTAGATCCTATTCAGTGGGAGATTTGTGGGATCGATTCTTGCGATGAAAGAAGATGGCGAGCGGCGGGAAGATAGAGATCGAGAAATTTAATGGTCAGAGTTCTGATTTGTGGAAGCTCAAGATGGAGGATTTGTTGTGGATAAATATTAGTGGATTGCGGTAGATCTGGGTACTAAACGAACGACAATGCCAGATGAAGACTAGAAGAAGCTGGATCGGAAGGAAAAGAGCACAATACGGTTGTGTGTCTTATATTCAGAATTGTTGAATGTATTTGGGGAAGCTACGGTGAAGACCTTGTGGGACAAGCTAGGGAATTTGTACCAATCTAAGTCTCTAGTGAATAATTTGTTCCTACGGAAAAAGTTGTATAACTTGAGGATGAAGGATGGAGACTCGGTGACAGAGAATTTGAATGCCTTCAATACTGTGGTAAGTCAGCTGTCATATGTTGATATTAAAATCTCAAATGAAGATAACTGCATCTGCTTGTTGTGTTCTCTACCAGATTCATGGGACAGTCTGGTTATTGCAATAGGTAGTAATACACCTACCTTGAATTTTGATGGCATTGTCTTAGCCTTGCTGCCGGAGGAAATGAGACGGAGAAATATGGAGGGTCAGAATGGAGATGCCTTATTTGTACGAGGAAGGTCCTAGAACAGAAACAAGAATAATGTTTCTAGTGGGAGATCTAAATCTCCTGGAAAGTTTGTAAAGGTGTGCTGGAAATGCGGAAAGGAAAGGCACTACAAAAAGGACTGTAGATCTAAAGCTCCTGAGAAAGGAAAGGGATCTGATGATGCTCCTTCTGCAGAGGCAAAAACCACCTCGGATGAAGGTGGGGATCTGTATTTGGATTCTTCTTCAAATACACATGTAGATCATGAGTCATGGTTGATTGACTCAAGTGCATCCTTTCTCTTCACTCCCCATATGGAGTGGTTCTGTGAGTATGAGAAATATGATGCTGGTGATGTCTTCTTAGGTGATGATAGGAAGGCCAGAATCGTCGAATATTGAAAATTCAAGCTGAATCTACAAGGTGGAAGGATTAGAACACTTCTTGGTGTTCTGCACATTTCTGCATTGGCCAGAAATCTAATTTCTGTAAGCAAGATGGATGATGCAGGTGTAAAAACTGTGTTCGAAAAAGATACCTATAAGATGGTTCGGGGAGCACTAGTATTAATGCGGGGAGTTCGCATTGGAACTCTGTAAAAGCTTCAGGGAAGCACTATTATTGATGGGTGCAATAGTTCTGTGGTTCCCGAAAGTGGAGCGGAAAGCCTAGCAGTCTCTGGAGAAAATACCATGCTATGGCATCAAAGGCTTGGACATATTGGAGAGAAGGGCCTTCGGGTACTGCATGGAAATGGTATGGTAGAAGGTATGTCCAATATCTCTCTCGATTTCGATTTCTGTGAACATTGTGTGTATGGGAAGCATAATCGGGTGAGTTTTCCTTCTGGTGCTAAGAGGGTGAACAAGATATTAGAACTTGTGCCCAGTGACGTGTTTGGAACTGTGTCAGTTCCATCACTGGGTAAGTCTGTGTATTATGTTTCATTCATAGATGACTTCTCAAGGAATACATGGATATATTTCTTGAGGAATAAATCTGAATTCTTTGAAAGATTTAAAGAATTTAAGGCTCTGGTGGAAAACTAGACAGAGAAGAAGATAAAGGTGTTGAGGATAGATAATGGTGGGGAGTTCTACAAGAAGGAATTTGAAGAGTTCTGTAAGAAGTGTGGTATAGCACGGCAGAAGACTACTCCATACACACCTCAGCAAAACAGAGTTTCAGAAAGAATGAATAGGACGCTGATGGAAAAGGAAATAAGCATGCTCAGTGGTAATGGGTTAGGACAAGAATTCTGGGCAGAGGTAGTTGAGACTGCATGTTACTTGGTAAAAAGATCACCTTCATCAGCGTTGGAGGATAAGACTCCACATGAGGTATGGACTGGTAAGAAACCCTCTCTTTCACATATGAGGGTATTTGGATGTGATGCATATGTACATGTTCCAAAGGAGAAAAGGAGAAATTTGGATAATAAATTTGAAAGGTGCATCTTTATTGGGTATAAGGATGGTTTAAAGGGTTACAAGCTTTGGAACCCGGAAACAAGGAAGGTTGTGTACAACCGAGATGTGGTGTTTAGAGAGGTGGAATATATTATTAAACATGAAGTCCTACCAAAGGAACCTGAGAAGATAGACTTTGAGCTAAAGGAGGATGAATCGGACTCTACAACAGAAGAAGACTCAGAAGAGAAAGAGCCACAACCTCCAGCAGTGAGAAGATCAGTTCGGGAAAGAAGACAACTAGAAAGGTATAGTCCATCTACTTTCTGTTCAATTTTTTCTTTAACTATAACTGATGATGATCCCAGAACCATCATGGAGGCAGTAGATTCAGAGGATGGAAAACTCTGGAAGGAGGCCATGGTTGATGAAATGGCATCCTTGCATAAAAATGAGGCATGGGATCTGGTGGAGTTGCTGGCTGGAAGGAAGCCCATCATGAGGAAATGGGTGTTTAAGAAGAAGATGAAGGTAGAAGACAAGGTGGAGAAATACAAAGATCGGTTAGTAGCAAAAGGTTATTCCCAGGTGTTGGTAATTGATTTTGGAGATATTTTTTCTCCTGTTGCCAAAGTTACATCTATTATATTACTTTTATCTATTGCTGCTGCATTTGATTTTGAGGTAGAACAGATGGATGTGAAGACATCATTTCTTCATGGGGATCTGGACGAGGAGATCTACATGAAACAACTTGAAGGTTTTATGGTGAAGGGGAAGAAAGAGCTGGTATGCAGGTTAAAGAAGTCTTTGTATGGGTTAAAACAGTCACCAAGGATGTGGTATCAGAAATTTGATACCTATATACAGGGACTTGGCTTCACCAGAAGCAGGGAGGATCACCGTGTTTATTTTAAATTAATTGGTGACCATGTTATTTGGTCTTGTATGTGGATGATATGTTGTTGATTGGAAATGACAAAGAAATTATCCAATATTTGAAGACCCAACTGTTCTCCAAATTTTACATGAAGGATCTTGGTGCTGCAAACTATATTTTGGGCATGGAACTTAAGAGAGATTGGGCAAAGAGGAAGCTCTAGTTAAACCCAAGAAAGTATGTCGAGACTATATTGCAGAGGTTCAATATGTAGGATAGTAAACCAGTGAATGTTCTGATTCTTGTAGGTACAAAGATGTCTTCTGAACAGTGTCCCAAGATAGAAGAAGAAGAGGAGGATATGTCCCGTGTTCCATATGTAAGTGCAGTGGGTAGCCTGATGTATGCAATGGTCTGTACTAGACCAGACATTGCACATGCAGTGGGAGTATTGAGTAGGTTTATGTCAAACCCAGGGAAGGAGAATTGGACAACAGTGAAGCGGGTTTTTCAGATATTTGCGTGGCACTAGTGATTATGGCTTATGTTACCAGGGAAGACCAGGATTGGAAAGAGTGTTGGACATTTGTAGTTTTGTTGATGCAGACTGGGCTGGAGATTTGGTCGAAAGAAGATCTACAAGTGGGTAAGTGTTTAGCCTATTTGAAGGTGTAGTCAGTTGGATGAGTAAAAGACAGTTTGTAGTGGCTCTTTCAACTACAGAGGCATAATACATAGCAGCCACTCATGCAAGCAAGGAAGCAGTTTGGTTGCAGAGATTGTGTTCAAGTATGGGGTTGGTGCAAAAAGTTATAAGGATAGACTGTGATAGCCAAAGTGCAATTTTCTTGGCTAAGAACCCTGCTTATCATTCAAAGACAAAGCACATTGATGTTCAATATCACTTTGTGAGATATATGGTTGAGGCTAAAAGGGTGTTGCTGGTAAAGGTGGACACTTTGAAGAATGTTGCAAATGCATCGACAAAGTCCGTGAGCACTCATAATTTCTCTTGGTGTAGAGAAACAATGGGTGTTGCAAAGCTGGGGTAATAACTTAGCTCTGTTGTGGCCCCCTGCGGAAAGAAAACAACAAGTGGGAGAATTTTGGGTTGGTGTTATATTCTTTCCACGACTAGTCACATGCAGGGGGATAACAGGTGGGGCGATATCCCCCCCTGTACGTTGCACTGGGCGCAACGTATGGGGGGGTCATAGGGAAACGCCCCGGAAAAAAATTTTGGTCCTTATTTTCTGGTGGGTGGACCCGCCCATGGTTTTGTGCATGGGTTTGAACATGGGTTTGGGGCATGATGGTTTTCGGCCCCTGGTATTTTGTAGATCCGGTCAAGGGAAATATGGTTATGTTCTAATCCAGGGTTAATGGATTGGGGTTTATGTATGCTTTGGCATGTATATATATGTGTTGTAACACTAAAAGGAATATAATGAAAAATCAAGCTGGTTGTCCCGATTTGGGATCCACGGGAAAATCTCTGTTTTATCTTTTTTATGTTTTATGCTCTCGCTATTGTTTATTTTTTGTTTTAAAGATTCGTTTGCAGCTAATTTATGTACAGGGTTGAAACCTACAATAAAACTCCTAAACAGTGAATAAATCAATGCCACATGTGAACAAAGCTAAATATGGGCTATGTAAATAAGCACCCTTAGGTGTGAAAGGGGCTAAATGTTTTGACTGGGTCAACCTTGACCAAATCAATAGCGTTGTCTTGGAGGAGTGGCCATCAATGATGCACATCGCAGTTTTAGGTGGAGATGGTTCATGTGAAAAGAGCTATTTCAATGAAGTTGGTTTAGGGTTTGCAAGCTCTCAAATTATAAAAGGGAGAGGATAGCAGCATGAGAAGGTTGTTGATGTGATTACATTTTTCAAAGTATATTGTCTGTTTAGACATATCTCATTCTCCTTGCTGTTTAATAGAGAATAATGTTGTTTAGCACAAGGATTTCCTGTTTAGGGATCCCATCTCTTTCCTTGAGAGGCCTCTTGGAAGAATCTTTCATTACTTGTCCACTATCAGGCTAAAGGCCAAGCTTCTTCTTCCAACTACAACACAGATCCTATTGAGGGTTTGGTCATCCTTGTAAGCTGCAGTAGAGACTAGATCTACTCAGATATAGACCATTCTAGTGCCTCTTTTTAGTGGGGAAGTCTTCTATTACATTGGAAAGAGAGTATTGGATCATTGGAGCATCAGATCTAGATCTTGGCATAAGGCCAAACTCATCTTAAACCCTACAATGCTGTTTTATTTCCAGATCTGCATTTTTCTGTAGGTGATGTTGCAGGGAATTTTGGCATAACATTTTGGAGGAGTGTTTTTCATGTGTTGGGTATCTTCTCTTCACCTTTGAGATCCATTGAAGAGGATCATATTATTTTATACATCAGATCAGATCTGAATATCCCTGTAAATCTGAAGTTTTCTACAGATCTGTAGCTTGAGATCTCAGATCTACTCCACGTGCTTCATGTATTGCTGAAAACCCCAAGGGGTATTTGAAGGAGAGCCTTTATAGTGTATGGATCTGTCATAGATCTGACTTTTCATGCATTATTTTTCTCTAGATATAAGTTGTGATCAATAGCTGTTGCAGCCTAATAAAAATAACACTGTCAAGGCAGTTTTAGTTCATATGTCTGGTTGTTGCACCTCTTTCTGAGGATTTTTCTTCTTTGGAGACTTCTATTTCCTCTTGTACATCTCATGGGCTTCATTATACATTTGATTTTCTGTTATAATTGTTAAAGAAGGGTCTCCATATTGGCCTCCTTCTCTTACTTGGGTAAACTGCGTTATTTTCTGTAGTATTGTTTAATATTGCTGCATGTTTCCCATTTGGGATATTACAGAGACTATTATAGACCTTGATATTATCAAGAGAACAGGTCACCCCAATGTGGATGTTCTCGAAAACCCCCAGTTTAATGAATATGTCAATAGGAATTGTCTGAGTGATACTCCCCATGTTGCCTTCCGAAAAAACTTCATGTGTCAATATAGGCATTTGAAGCGGATGGGAAGGAGCTTGGGAAGAAAAATTCTCAAGACAAGTAGACATGGCCCCAAGACCAGGCAAAAAGGAGGAATGATGATCACTTTCATCCCAGGGTGGATCCTCTAGAAACATGGTTTCCAAGATGGCTTCATCAGTTGGAAACATATTGTTCAAGGGGTCTGGAGAATCCGAAGCACTGAGGCAAGGGGATTGAGAATACATGTTGAGAGACATACTTGAAGACGTATGATCAGAAAGAGGAGTTGAAGTAGAGATAACCTCACAATAGTCAATTTCTATCGGGCTTAACGGTGTCACGTCACAAACGAATCAACCTGATCAGGCGAAGGGATGACCAACGGATCAGAAGACGTGGAGATCATATTTACCTAAGCAGTGTTGGACGGAGGAAGAGAAAAGAGACCCATAAGGGCAGGATCTTTGAAAAGTCTCGGCCTCACACTTTCATAAGGTGTAGGAATGTGGTCTACATATGGAACGTTTCTCTCAGAAGAGGTAGAAGTGAAAAAGGATAATTGATCGACAGTGATGATATTTCCTTCGTGCGGAAACCTCAGAACATGAAAGAGAGTGGATGATACGCATAGCATGGTGTGAGTCCAATTGCGACTGAGGAGGAGATTATAGTTTATTTTGGCATCAACAACTTCAACCTCGACATTAACTATTTTTTCTTCCAACGTTATAGGTAAATTGGTGAGGACACATAGAGGATGTGATTCCCTTCCGTTGAAGGCTTCTCAAGTGTTTGGATATTGGTTAAGGGCCGGAGAGCCAATTTCTTTCCCGCATGCAACGGAAATGATGCAAGTAGATGCACCTTCATCCACGACTGCTCGATGGATATTCTTACCATTGATCCTAACTTGGATAATCAGACCAAGTTAGTGAGGGAGATGTGGGATGAAATTTTCCAGATCAAAAGTGATAAAGCTCGAATCTGTAGGGTCAACTCCTCTGATAGTGGATAGAAAAGCCTTTTTTTGTGATGAAAAACTTTGAAGTACCTCCAATGCAGATATAGCAGACGACACATGAGCCAAATCCTCAACAATACTGTAATGATGAGGGGCACTGGCATTCGAGTTATAGGAGGAATAATGGAGCATGCCTTTAGAGGGCAGTCGTACAATGGTCTCAGAACTAGGCCTTTCAATGTGAAGAGGGATAGAAGTAGGTGAGGGAGGAGGACTATCTGTGATCTCTTTCCCTGCCACCTAATGCGGTTCAGTATAATATTTTGATCTGGTAACAATAGGTATGGGTGTAGCACCATTCATCATGAAAACTTGAGAGCCAAAAGGGTTGGAAGACTGAGGTTGCTCCACCATTTGAGTTTGCTATGATGGGAACGATTCCTTAAGAATATTTGGAATTCCTTGGGTGCCTTTGAGTAGTCGAATCACCTCATCCCATTGTGGACAGTCCTTGGTGTAATGATCATCGTCACATATCAGAAAGGGATACTTCGTTTTGTGTTTCAAACCATCATTGGTATTGGTTTTAGGAGAATCTTGTTTCGGGGTATCGGCTTTGGCCTTTCCTTTACCCTTTTTCTTACCTTTGGAAGATTTTTCCGCCAGGGTAGACTGGATGACATTCACTTCCACGGTCTTGCTAGGATTGCAAGGTTTCTGAGAAGTAGTATCAATGGAAAGAGTATATTTTTACTTCGTAGGATTAGGAGAAGACTTACAGAAAGTCTGAGAAATGGAACCAATGATATCGTCGACAGATGGTGTCTTTGGTGCTTTGGAAGTTCCAGGTCGTGGAGCATCGGAAAGGAGTTCATAAAGTGTGCCAGATTGAGAGTATACGAGATTGAGGTACTAGGCACGAGCAATGGCCTGCTCCTCAGTAACACATGCCCCCATAGCGATGTCCTTAGCAATCAGGCCGATAAAAGAGGTAGTGAACCAATCAGTCAGAAGTTGATTAGGGATTTCAAACTTGATCAAATGATGACGCTACCTCCATTTATGAATATGATTGGAGATATGCATGGCCCGATATTTTTTCAAGGATGTTAAGAGGTGCGTTCCCGTTTCGTAATGAACCAGTAACCAAAAGTGTGTGAGAAATGCCATTGCAAGAGAGTTGAAATCTTGAAAGATGCTACGAGAGAGTTCAATGTACCACTTTGTAGCGACACCAGTGAGAGTCCTTTGGAAAAGACGTAAATGAATAGAATCATCAATCTAGGAGTTAGAGGAGCACCATAGGTGGTATGTCATAACATGCACCTGGGGGTCTTCTCCAGACTTAACTTCAAACTTGGGACAATCGCCAGGGATCTTGGTGGGAACTAGGGGCCAACACTACAAGGAAAAGACCCTCTAGCGGATGTTTTTGAGGAACCCCTTATAAAAATACCC
Organism: Pinus albicaulis; assembly: GCA_034641835.2. NCBI lineage: Eukaryota > Viridiplantae > Streptophyta > Pinopsida > Pinales > Pinaceae > Pinus > Pinus albicaulis. Next base: position 1,069,317,983 of record CM076578.1, on the reverse strand, counting down.
CAGACATCCGTTTCTAGCGAAGGTTACTAGAGGAGGTTGGCGGGTGGAGGTTATTGAAGATGTTTTTCGTTCGGTGCATTAATCATCCTAAACCACACCGGTGCGTTCAACAAGAAAAAGCACCGGTGCACACAAAAAATTGGCACACCGGACACTATGTGCTCCGCACACACCCACCTGATGCATCTTATTACTGTAGCGCACTGGTTCTTTACAAATATTCTGCACCAATGCATCATAAAACCCCGCACCAAAACAAAAACTGCCCAGTGCAGTCTTAAGAAACTGCACCGGTGCACCTACAAAACCCTACGCATCGGAGCAGGGTTAAATAAAAAAAATGATGGCCAAAAAATCGCATTCTTCACTTTTCTCAGTGCTCCAAAGCTCTCAAGCACCAGTGCAATTTATCCCCGTCTGAGCCGCCCTGACATCGGTGCTCCCATTGCACCCATTGCACACACTGCTGATGTGCATTGCTCACCAATCTCCAGCTTGAATTTTGCAAAACGATGGGAAAATTTTATTTTGCAAATTCTACAGCCAATATGCCTCCTCTACAGCCAAATGTACAAGTATTTTTCTTGTTTTTCCATAATTAAGCCTTGTAACAGATTAGAATTTAAATTTACCTTAAAATTAACCATTTAAAAGAAAAATAAAATAAAATTGTCATGCGGTGTGCTCGAGTCGTTCGGCTTGCATCGGTTCGTTGTGCTGCCTATAAATTTCAAAGTTGCACCGCAGCCGGTTCTACCGGTATCCGCACCGGTTCTGGGGCGGTACCGAAAGGCACACCGTGTTATTTTATAATTTTAAAAAAAGTGCAGTGTGGTTGGTTACCCGGTTGCACCATTGACCATGTGGAATAGCAGAAATGCAGTGCGTTGATTTAAATATCCACCTCAGGGTGGGTATTTTTTTCAGCGTACCACATTTGGCATTTAGACAGGGTCAACGGTGCGACTTGGTAAAATACTGCACCGTTGACTATGTAATGATGTGAGGAGGTCGGTGCGCTGACCAAACTATACATCTCGGGGCGTAAAGTTTAGTCAGTGCACCGCACTCATGACACCGTACATAGTCAATGGTGCACTGAAAATTTTCAAGTGCACCACCTCTAGTGCGTTGAATATTATCTGGTGGACCGGTGCCTGTGCGTGACAAAAAAAAGATGCACCAGGACCGATGCATGCCTATTTTTTGTGGTGCACCGATTGCTTTTTGTTTTCCAAAAAAAATTATATATGTATATTCCTAAATACATGTCTCATTTAATAAAAAATTGTATTTAATATTTCAATCATTCAAAGATGTGAAAGGAGAGAAGAGGGGGAACAATAGCAACAACAAGCGGACCAGTATAACATGGTTCACTTGTGGGAGGCACGAGAAAGGGAGAGAGATGCTTACCCTCGCCCTATTACAACAGCTACCCAGGGGCTCCTAAGGCAGGTAGGCCTCCTCAAGTTCTATGAGGAGGATAATTCCCTAAAGGGCCATGGTGTGTTTTTGAGACATCTTATCCCCAGGTGGAATGCCCACCGAAAAGCTTTCTAGGTTGGTCCTAACTAGTGGTACACGCCCACTGAGGAGGACATATATTTCATTACAGGGCTATAGAGGAGAGGGGTGGATTTTCCCTCATTCCTAGAGGTTCGAGTTGGCTATGCAGTAGGGAGTCAGTTGGTGTACTCCTAGAGATACATCAACGCAGATATACTATCTCCTTCATATTTTCAGGTCTCCGGAGGTCAGTTACGTATTGGCGCATTTGGTATTCAGGAGGTGAGGTGCCTCTCGCTTCTAATTTCGACCATTTCACAAAAAACCAGTGACGAACAATGCATTAGTTGCTCCCTTCTATACTATGTTGATTCTTTAGTACATGAGCCACAACTTACCAAGTGGTCTGCCATTTTTTTGCAGAAGTTCTGTACAGTCTTAGATATATGTCATGCTCATGCACAAGGGAGGGACAACTTCCCTTTTTGTTGAGAAATTTTTTGTTTATTTTTTTAGATTTTTCCAGAGAGGCCTAATTTTTCTCAGCAGGCTCGTAGGCCGATTTTCGAGGCACGGATGCACATGTTGGGACAGATGATGCCCAAGAGGAGCCAGACTATGCTTTCTGCGAGGATATCGCATGATGCACTGGAGTTTCTAGCCAATCTTGATGAGCATCCCTTTATTATGGTCCCCTATCCTTATGTTGGTTTGGATTGGCGAGGGTGTGCCAACATCCTCTTCACAGATGATGAGCCATCAGATGATAGAGGTAATATCACTATTTTATTTAAATTTATTCTAACATGTTCTTTAACTTGTTTTTATTAAATTGTGTAATGAAATTGTCTAATTATTGATGTGTGCTTGTATATATTTTGCATACATTGGGTCTTTTGATGGCGAGGACATGCCAACACCACCACATGATCTAGGTGTGGATCCTGATGATGATCAGGGTATGCCAGATGCCGAGGATCATCGGGAGGCCGATGCAGAGAGACTTGCTCCTGCTGGTGCGATGGAACCATCTTTTGCTAGGCATGGTCGACTTGATAGAAGATATAGGATGGAGTTGGGCACCCAACTCACTGCATTGATTGTTTAGGCGGGCATAAAGCTCGCCACTATGAGAGACATATAGGCCAATGGTAGGTTGTTACATATGTTGAGAGGCATGCCACATGACATGTATAGCCTGATGTAGCATGTCATAGGAGCTACGAACTTAGTTATGCAGCTGAGGAGGACCATTGCATGTTATAAGCATGATCGAGGACACAAGACATGATCGATAGTCTGCGAGCAGCGACGCATCATCTAATGATCATTCACCTTGCATAGTGCCAGATGAGTAGCCTCCACTAGCATCGAGTAGAAATCATCATGGAGAGCAGGTTCGACCATCGACCAGGTCTAGTCAGCAGCCTGCAACATCCAACAGTACTCATGATCATGAGCAGGCTGGACCATCGACCGTCGAGGCTGCACCATTGACTGAGCAAGCCTCAACTAGTATTGTTATTGATGATGTACCACTAGTTGATCCATGAAATTTATGTTACAATTGTTGTTACACCATTTTTTGGTCATTTAACCTGTTACTATTAGATGGACCTAAGTACACCATGTAAGACCAATTTTACCCTAAGTAAAATTGTTTTCACTATGAAAATAACTTAGTAAAACACCTTTATTAAGTTTTTTATGGTCTAAACAGGAAACCCCATGAGGAAATATTAAAGAAATCCATATTTGTTTGATTTTCCTCAAGGAATAATTAGTTAAACAACAGTTTAATTAATATTCCTGGTCATATTTAACCCAAAATAGGAAAATTAATTAGATAAATTATTATTTATCTTATTATTTTCTAGGATAATTATTTAAACTTTATTTAAATAATATTCCTTGTTAAATTTGATTAAATCACTAATAAATAATTAAATAAATCATTATTTATTTAATTATTACTCAACCACATCCTTAAAATGATAAATAAATAATTTATTTATTTATTATTTACCAATAAAGGGATTTGACCCAAGTCAAATTCCTTTTCCCTCCAACAAAAATAATAAAATATTCCATAAAAGTTGGATCTTGATTTGGTTAATAATATTTTAACTATGCACCAATATGTAGACTAAATCAATATTTTGTTATAAATAGAAGGCTTTTTCCATTCATTCATCACCTTTTATTGCCTAAAGATCACTCTGGATCTATACTTTTGGTCTGACTTTGATCCACCATCATTGTCATATTTTTCTATCTTTTTTCTTGTGAACTCCCTTTGAGTTCCATTTTTGTCTGTGTTTTCTACACCATAAAGAGAGAGGAATTTTAGATCTAAAGTGATGAGGATTTACAAGAACCCCTTCCATTAAGGAGAACTGGTAACATCCTTCTATGTTTTCCTCCCAGGTGCCCTTAATATAAAATTCATTCAACACATTCTTGTCATGTCTATTGGATGCATGGAGTATATCTCATTTTTATTTACTGCTTAATTTTTTGATGCATAGATATAGATTTTTGCAGCACTTGGCTTGATCAACTAAATGCAGATCTAAATTTATTGGCAGCCATCTCTGATGTTATGGCTGTTTGTTATGCACAGCTAAAGTGGTATTTTTTCGTACATTTGCAATTAAGATTCATACTAACAACTGGCGACTCCACACGGGTTTACGATTACGACCACTGTCGTTTTTCTGATCCCTGCATATCCAGCTGCTTCAAACCATAGGATTTCTCTTCAGCCTCTTTTTTTGATTTTCTTGATGTTTTTTTTAACCTATAAAACCCTAAAACATTAAAAATTTTAACTTCCGTGTGTTTTCAGACCTATTGCGTAGGTGACAAACATCAACCGCAGCCGAGACAACAATTTTTGCTGAATTTTTTTGTGGAGAGTGCTGGAAGTGAAGGTCGCACATTTTGGCCCTAAAACTGCGACCTGGAGCTTCAGGACGCACTTTTCAGCCCCAAAAATGCGACCTCTGCATAAAACAGGTCAGAAACTATGACCTAAAATTTTTGCGGGAGTTTTTATGAAAGTTTTCTGGGTTTGTCTTGGCCTATGTTTATGGTTTTCTAACCTCTGTCACCACCCATTTTGGACCTGTACTTGTTCTGTTTTACTCAACTAAGTGGGAACCTAACCCCTTAGGGCTTCAGTACCCTCCACTTTTGGTGGAAGAGTTTTAGCTGTTACAGGTTGTCTATAATTTTAGAGTCTTCAGCCATTTTTTCAGATCTGATATGTCACCTTAAGATGTGCTTCAGATTGGCTATTTATCCATCCAAATCACCTCATTTAGTTTTGTTTGGTTTTTCCTCTAGGGTCCACTCTGTTTCCCTCTAGGAGATAGCCTTTTGCCACCTCATTTACAACAATCTTTCCTCTAATTTTTCACTGGTTTTTGCATCACTTTCCAACATATTTAACCTTTAGATCCCTGTCCCTCATGACCTTAGATCTATTAGCTATTTTGGTGTGTTTTGACTAGTTTTGTGCCCACCTAAAGACTAATTTTTGAGAGGCCCGCCTGCTTAGGTTTAGATTATTGCATTATTATTTGTTTATTTACTGTTTTTTCAATTTCATATACTATTATCTGTAGGTTTATTTACAGTTATACAACACACATTTTATTTTTCTCTACAAATGTCTGGGTTTAAAAATTAAAATTTACACACTTTTCACACACCCTAAGTGAAGAAGAGCTCGGTTAACACCGCCAAGAAAATACTTTAACATTGAAATCAATTGATCCTGCACCTCTCTGCCCTTGTTTCAACATTGTAATCAGTTTATCCTGCACCTTTCCGCCCTTGTTGGTCTCTCTTACCTTTGTGTCATGTTTGCGTCGTCATCGTTGTGCCACCAAGGCATTTATCCCAAAGACTTCTTGGCCTTCATCCTCAGTTTCTGGTAGGAATAATTACTCCTCTGCGTAGGATTTAAGTTAGTCCTCCACCAAGTCCGCACTCCGACTCCTCTTCTGGTTTATTGGATTCTCCTTCTGGTTCCAGCCCCGGTTCTCCTCCTGTCACCTTCACCATGTCTAGTTCAAGACCTAATGTTGGTGGTAGCCCCTGCCCTAATGCAGGGAATACTACTAGTGGGACCACAACATGAACTAATTAAGCTGCTCCCTTGCTCCCCTATATGGCAGGCCTTAGTCTTCCTGATTTTAACCAGCTGATCAATGAACCTACACACCATGATGCTAGTTGGCTTGCTATGCTGACCAAGCTCCCTTTAGACATCCCCAATTTTGAAGGCCTTGTTGGAGAAGATCCTACAATAATTTTAGATCTTTCCACATGTGGTTTTCATCTAACTCCATTACCGATGACTTTTTTTGTCTTTGGTTATTCCAACGTACGCTTACAGGTGAAGCTTATAAGTGGTATTTTTATCAGGCCTCATCCTCTCATACAACCTTTGTGACTCTTTCTCAGGATTTTTTGTCTTATTTATAGCTTCCTCTTCATTATGACCTGAACTTTTGACTTCTTTCCGTCAATCATCTGCGACTCACCTATCTAATCCTGTCCAAGAATGGCGAAGAAGAAAGAGCCTATTTCGAGCCCCTACCATTGAATACTGTGTCTACATGGACTGGTTCCTTAGATCTCTCTTGCCTGCTATCGGCAAAGATGTCGCATCACATTTGCCTTAAACCGAAGAAGCTTCTCTCCAAATTATGTTAAATATGACCTGATCTATGGTAAGTCAGGTTATTTTTATACCATTCTACCTAATCTTCCTAGACCCGGGGGTGCCAACGCACCGGGGACATCCCATGCCACCGACGGTATCGTTGGAGCTCTCTCTCATCCATATGCTCAACCTCCCATGGGCTATGGTTTTCCTCGGGGAGGGGCCAACACCTCTTGCACTTTTCCCCCTCTCAGTAGCATGTATCTAGGATATGGCATGCCTCATCCTTTTGCCTAACCTCATGTTTACCAAACTGTTACCCAACCTCCTTATTACCCATATCCATAGCCTGGTGCTCCAGCTCCTCCAGCATTAGCACCTCCTCCTCCCTTGCCTTCTCAACCCCCGCACAGCAGCCACCGCCCCCTCACGGGTAGGTGTATTCACAACAGGGCACAATTAATCCACCTGCCTCAAAAAAGAAGAGGAAAGGCACTCAAAATCAATCTTCTCCTGGTAATCCTAGACCTAATCCTCAAAATAATGATCGTAACACTACTAACCAGCAACAGGGCACTCAACCCAAGAAGGACAGGCCTATTCGTACGAACAAGCCTTGTTCTTGTTGTGGTGTTTATGGTCATTACACGCATGATTGTCCTCTTTTACCATAGATGAAGCAGATGTGGGAGTCTCAAGCAACATTGTGAGGACAATAAGCCTTCCCTTTTGTCCCTCCTAGTGCTGCGCCTAGTCAGCCGACTGTGTTTACTAATCCTTGCCCTCAGTAAGGATTTGTGGCTACCCAACCACTTGAAGTTCAGGTGGCCACTCAACCTCTTCCATCTAGTACCTCCGATTACCAGATTCTCATGATGAATTCTGATCAACCTCTAACCATAGACATCAATCTTCAGACTCAGTCTCGTCAGTACAACAAGCCTCCCGCTACGTCTATCCCCAAGCCACCTCCTTTGGTCTCTATAGAGCCTCTTTCGACACCTAATGGTCATTTGAATATCCCTCAGCCTAAGGTAGAGGTTCATACCAAGATCCCTAAGGGACCACTATGTCAAAATGTTGCTTCTGGAAAAGCTGCCCATTCATATAGTATAGTATATGATTTGGCGCAATCTCCTACTGCCATTTCAACGCCGGAACTCCTCTAGTTGTGCCCTTCACAACGAAAAGCTCTACCATCTACCATGGGTGTTGTAGATCCTTTCGATGATCAATTGATTGTCTTCAATGTTGACCAGTCAGAACATCCTCCTCTCCCTGCTTCCGTCACCTTCCAAATCCCAGTCAAGATCTAGAACGCCAACGTTTCCCTATGCATTATGATGAGGGGCATCCACCTGTGTGATGTCTGCTGGTTTGGAAGAAACTCAGATCACCTGAGTTGGCTCCTTCCACAATCACTCTCTGAGCATGGGATGGCCATGCCTCCTAGCCCATTGGCTTATTCCAAGACTGTTTGCATTGACGTCGAATTCATAGATGCCCCCTTAGATTACAACATTCTATTCGGTCATAGCTACACCTATGGGATGTCTGCTATCCCATATTCAGTTCACCGCAAGATGTCCTTCCCTCATAACAGGAATATAGTCACCATTGACCAGTTGAGATATTACAAACCAAAGTCTTAGACCTCCCCTGAGTCCATAATTTCTTCGGTGGCCAATAAGCAAACCGTCGATCCTTTGACCAGTGTCTCACCCGGAGTCTACAAAGACTCCTCTCTTCTTGGTACATTCCCTGGTCTTCCTCCTCCTATCTCTGATCCAAGCTCATCGAATTTTTGCATGATGCAATCATCTCAGGCTACCCTCAAGCAGTCCACTTCGGCTAGTCAAAAACCTCCTCACCCTCCGCAACCTACTCCTAGCCCTTTGATTCATCCTTCTGGACCTACTTCTCCTGGCCTTTCACCTATAGCTGGTATCCATGAGCCTCTTTACCCTCCTGGAACGATTCCTCTTGGCCTCAACCATCTTGGAGCCATCCTACCTCGCCATTACCCCTCCAGTCAAATATCGTTCCTAGCTCCCCCCCCAAGAGTGTACACGGTACCTATCATGGATACCCTCTCTCTCCCTAACTTTACCTTGGGATTCTCGTCTGGTACCTTGATCCTCCAACTGCTACCTCTCCTGGTCAACCCAAACCTTATCTTGCTTTGACCCCGGTTCAACCAATCCCCATGACTTCTCCCGATGCTACAGTGCCTCAGCCACCTCAATAGGAACCACCTCCTGTTGCGACCTCTTCGGGTAAGAAGGTAAAATCTCACAAGAGGGACTCAAAGGACAAGGCTATCATGACTGACCCTACACCTCCCCCACCCCCAAAGCCCTGTGCTTTGTGTGATGTTGTCTACCATGCCACTCATAATTTTCCTAAACTGCCCTGTATCAAGCCCATGGTTAAAGTTGGATTCCCTGGGTCTATGGTCCCTGAAGCCTCTATTTCTTCCTTGACTGTAGCCAAGAACCCTAAAAATATTCACACTAATCAACCCTGTGCTTTGTATGATCTACATGGCCATTAGTCCCACCATTTTCCCTGCCTTACGCATTACCACACCTCTTTGGAGGTAGTTCGAGAGTACAAGGTTGAATAGAACCAATCTGCCTCTCCTGTACTTGCGCAGTATGCTGCAGGCCAGCTTGAGGATTTACCCACTCCCATTGGCATTTCCCCTCCTGATGTCGAGATGATGGAGCCTACGGTCACCATCCTATACCAATCATCATCCATGAGACCCTCAATAGAAGTTCCCTCTGCATATTCCCTTGTTTTTTCGCTTGAACTCCCTTCAGTGATCACCCTGGGTTCAACATTGGTAGATCCCTTATTTGCTTGTTCTTCCGTCACCCCCTGTGACGATGTGCATGTGAACATTTCTTCTCATGATGATGAGTCAGGTAGCTTTGCCGAGTCATATGGTCTCCCTTCCTCCAGTCACTCCATCTTCTAATTTAATGATGACATCGTGGAAGCCTTGTCCACCCCTGACTTCATATTTCCCGCCCATAAAAGGGATGGCACCATCCATGTCTATGGTGACTTTCGTAGCCTGAGCACAAGCTACAACTCTGGTAGCTCCCACACTCCACCTCACCTTTGGTGTGTGAGTAGTAGACATCCTAAAAATATCACTCCCTTTCACAGAGTGCGTTCGATTTCTACTTTGCGCTTAGGTTGCCAAAATTGTTCATCATCCTCCCATTTATTGTCTTGTGGCACCTTTCAGATGGACCTCCCATCCACACCTTATATCGGTTTCACCCATGGTGCAAGTTGCTACTCTTGGAATCTAGCCTCGGTAGGTTGGGCCATTTTTACCCCCTTGCATTCGCTTGTTCTCTCAAACGGTGTATGCATTGATATTGCTACCAATAATCAGGCCAAATATGATGCAGTGCAAGGTTTATTAGTTGATTCCCTTTCACATCGCATCCTCCACCTTCATGTTCATTTAGATTCCCTTCTTCTTGTCATGAAATTGAATGGTGTCTATCATGTGCACAATCTTATCCTTTCTAGAAGATATTTACGAGTGAAGCTTTTGATGCGTGAATTTGAAATCATTACATTCAGTCATGTACCTAGAGCACAAAATCACTATGTAGATAGCATTGCAAACCATATTCTATATTGGAATTTAGCACACACATTTAACACAAGAAAATAACATAAAACCATCAAAACGATGCATATCCATAATATGTGTCGTATAAAATGTTTTAGAGTCCATCAACTCTCATACATATGACATGCCCATAGCATGTTACAAAAACTCAAAAAACTTGGGGCACCACCTGACCCTACACACCTAATCACTGTTTGGAGGATCCCAAGCCAATGGCTCTGCTCCCGCAACTCATAGATCATGCATCCCCTGTCCGGCCATTTCCATGCACCGCATGACCCCTCGCCACTCCGAGGGTAGACAAATACATGTCTCTATGTACTGGTCCTCTAAGTCTTGCCAGCCACGCTTTGAAATACCGGTCAGAAGCCTCTCACATCTACGACGAATGTCCTCCAGGAGGGCTGCTGCATCCTCATTTTGTGGCGCTCTCAACCCACTAGGTCCTGCAGCTCCTGATACTGTAGGCTGTCCCATATACCTGGCTAGTTTTACCGGTGCTATATCTGCATACCAAAAGTGAAAGAATCAATACCATATACAATATTCTTAAACTTTACAATGCACATAAAATATTAGCAATTTTTCACTTACCATCAGGCCCCCATACTCAGCTAGGTGGTAGTGGCAAGTCCGGGTCTCCACGATAACTCATCCCACTAGAGGGATATTTGTCTCTGTACAATGGCATCTGATCCCAATGCGCAAAAAACTTGGGTCGAAAAACCCATCTGAGTATCCCACTTCCTCCTCTGCATAGTAATCGCCCCCACCGATGCATCCTGGGCTCTCTCGGGTCCCCATCTTGGAGCTGCATGCGAGGTTGAAGTGTCGGGATATTCTCAAAGAAGAGCAAGCACAAAAATGTACCATATGCATAACCATGGTTCACTTGCTGCTTGCATAGCAACAACTATCATTTCAATGAATACAGCATCATCTGGGCCCACCCATATTAGGTCCCACTCAACACACTCTCCACAAGCATCATCTGCCCTCCAGTGATGTGGTGGAGTTCCTGGTTGCCTAAGATCCGCAACACTGCTACAACTACAACATGGGTCTCTAACCTCTCTAGATACCCGATGGGTATCTATGTCCCTTTAACATGGAGACCTGGATGAAAATGACGCTCTACAAAATCCATGATGTTCTACCCTCGCGGTAACACTGGTTGAGTATTCTCTACCATCCCAAGTGGTGGGAGACTAGCCAGGAAATATATATCCTGGACTGTCAACTCGATCCGGTGCCCCTGCACTATAAAGACCTCATGGTTCGGGTCCCAATAGCTGACAATCCATGCCAATAAGGGATCTGCAGCTCTCATCAGAGGGTTCTCCACAAACTTTAGAACCCCAAACCTGGCCAATGCACTGTAGACACCCTGATCCTCCCGGATCTCCAACTGTAATGTGCCTAGGTCTCTCTCTCTGCAGTTGATCCGTAATTCTGCCATATATTCACAAAAACATCATATTTGTTAGTGTACAGATAGGAAATATTGTATCCAAACACAAAAACCTAGTTCTCAGCCAAAAAACAACATAGAAACACCCCTCCCTGTCAGGTCACACTTTTCAGGTGCAATCTCGGGACAGGTCGCAGTTTTCTGCCCAAAACCTGCTACCCAAGTCGCATTTTTTGCCCCAAAAAGTGTGACTCAGCCGTGAAGAGGATCAGGGGTCTGTTCCTGAGCTTTGGGGACCTAAAATGAACTTTCAATCCACTGAAACGAAAGAGTAAGATTAGGCATCTTACCTGCAACTAAAAAATCTCGATTCCAACGGTCGGTTTGTCCACTACGATCACCACAAGATTTAGGGCCTTCTCTCCTCTCTACATTCACCACAACTCCACATGCAAATTAGTGAATTTGGAGGGAAAATGCCTTATTAAAAGAGAAACCCCTGATTTCTCTTTCGCCTACTGCGGCCAAAGCATAGCTCAGTTTTAAAAACTGTCTGTACTGTTGGAAAGCTCTCATCAAGCCCTAAAATGGGTATATGTTAGTTTTTTGTGATTTGATACTTCACCATGACACATTTTGTCCAAGAAGGGTCACTTCACCACTCCTCAAAATCAAATTTATTCACCTGCAACACTTGTACTTGGGGCACCATTTTTCCTTCATACTTTTCCATGCTCGTGTTGATTTTCGTCATGAGTAACCATCATGTACTCATGTTTTTATGGTCCCCATTGGACCTTTTTTGTGTGGCATCATCATCGATTCGCCCTTGTTTAGAGCATCCAAGTTGAGTCATCATCGCATTCATGGAGTCTATCCCAATTCCCTTTATATCCCGCTATAGTCCTCCATCCTTCATTGCCTAGTTTCTCTCTCATGTCGTACATTATGGCCTTCAGTCCTATTGTCCCCTATCCCTCATGATATCGTGTCAGTCACTGCCAGGTCATCCAAGCCATTTACGCTCTAACAAGGGAAGTAGTCTATCCGCCACTCAGCACCCCCCATTTCATCATCATCCCTAGTGTCAGTCTGTTAGTCACTCTACTATTTTCTCTTGTGCCTTAGTTTAGGATCCCTTATTGCCTCACCTATGGCGGACCTCCTTCTGTCGACATCAGATCATTCATTCCAGAAGACAGGTCTAGAGGGCGATGTACCTTGGTTCCATCTTCCACTCTTGTTTGGTGCCTCAGATCAGGCAAAGGAACTCCTTATTTCCCTTTGACTTGATTGTTTCTCAGCTCCAGCTCCTTTCAGCATGATTGAGATATGTATACTTGATGGTTCAGTGATGCAACAGCTAATATCCGTGATTCCCGGGTGTGTGAGATGTTTTCAGCCCTCATGAGGGGGTGGCCCTACAGGTAGCACCCCACATACCTAGATGACCTCTTCATTATAGCCTTTGATGTAGCTCCATATATTTGATGATGTCGGCCTCAGCCGCTTGTAATGCATTTTTGTTTGCATGTATCCGTCATATTTTCAAAGCCCTTTCCTGTTTGTAGGGGCATTTAGGTTGTATTTGTATCTCATGTACTTAGATATTATTGTATAGGTCCTGGTTGTTATTCCAGGCACAATATGTATGTGGGATTCATTATCATTCTCTTACCTATCTCATGTTTATGCCAGCATGTACTATATTGTCTGGTCCCTTGCTTACTAGACGCATTATTCTTTGTACTTTGTCTCAGCAGGCATAGGTATGCCTCCCCCATTGCCTATAACACATGTACTCACTCATAAAAGAGACTTTTCACACCTATAAGTCTCACCTTCTCAGGGTCTAGTCCTTTAGTGCTTTGGTCTACCTTATATTTCTCTCTCTTTGACTTCCCCTTCAGTGTCTAGTGATTGAGTTATTACAATGTACTTCGGTCATACGATTATCTCCTAACGCTCGCACGCTGGGGGTCAATCTGTTACACCATTTTTTGGTCATCTAACTTGTTACTATTAGATGGACCTAAGTACACCATGTAAGACCAATTTTACCCTAAGTAAAATTTCTTTCACTATGAAAAATAACTTAGTAAAACACCTTTATTAAGTTGTTTATGGTCTAAATAGGAAACCCCATGAGGAAATATTAAATAAATCCACATTTGTTTGATTTTCCTCAAGGAATAATTAGTTAAACATCAGTTTAATTAATATTCATGGTCATATTTAACCCAAAACAGGAAAAATAATTAGATAAATTATTATTTTTCTTATTATTTTCTAGGAATAATTATTTAAACCTTATTTAAATAATATTCCTTGTTAAATTTGACTAAATCACTCATAAATAGTTAAATAAATCATTATTTATTTAATTATTACTCAACCACATCCTTAAAATGATAAATCAATTATTTATTTATTTATTATTTACTAATAAATGGATTTGACCCAAGTCAAATTCCTTTTTTCTCCAACAAAAATAATAAAATATTCCATAAAAGTTGGATCTTGATTTGGTTAATAATATTTTAATTATGCACCAATATCTAGACTAAATCAATCTTTTGTTATAAATAGAAGGGTTTTTCCATTCATTCATCACCTTTTGTTGCCTAAAGATCACTCTGGATCTATAATTTTGGTCTAACTTTGATCCACCATCATTGTCATATTTTTTTATGTTTTGCTTGTGAATTCCCTTTGAGTTCCATTTTTGTCTGGGTTTTCTACACCATTAAAAGAGAGGAATTTTAGATCTGAAGTGTTGAGGACTTACAAGAACCCATCCCATTGAGGAGAACTGGTAACATCCTTCTATGTTTTCCTCCCAGGTGCCCTTAATATAAAATTCATTCAACATATTCTTGTCTTGTCTATTGGATGCATGGAGTAAATCTCATTTTTATTTACTGCTTAATGTCTTTTGATGCATAGATCTAGATTTTTTCAGCATTTATCTTGATCAACTAACTACAGATCTGAAGATATTGGCAACCATATTTACTGTTAGGGTTGTTTGTTATGCACAACTAAAGTATTCTTTTTTCGTACACTTGCAATTAAGATTCATACTAACAGTTGCATATTTTTTACATTATCTATATATATATATATATATATATATATATGGTCCATGTATTTTATGTTCATGTTACAATTTTACTTAATTTACATGTTGGTGATCATCACGATGTGTATATTGTTAGGTCATGTTAGATATGCTCATTTAATGTGCAACTTTCAGATAGATGTGTGTGTGATAGAATGAGTTATTTGACATGAGATGTATATTTGATGTTTGTGTTGTCATGATGTTATGCCAAATGCTAATTGTGTTTTGTTAGATGATCATGATCACGATGTTAACGAATTTGAATGTGCTTTTTATTTAATATGATGTTTTTGACGATGGCTACTACGGATCGTGATAAGTTTATTAATTAATTAAATATTAAACTACCATCATATTTAATAAATACTATGTTGTGATTGTAATTGAAATTTTAATTTCAATTTTATGTAAAATTGCAAAAATTGTATTTGTATTTGTATTGTAATTTTAACTGTAATTGTATGTAAAATATTTGTAAAATTTTAATTGTATTAATGTGAAATGATTTTATTAAAATTTTTAAATTTGTAAATAATTGTAAAATAATAAATCTAGAATAATATGAATTTTTATAACATAATAAAATTTAGAAAATAATGCAAATACATTTATGTACTTTAGAATTATCATTATTTTATTATGATCTTACATACAAAAAAAAAAGAACTTTACACAGTACGTCATTTTTATTGAGATCAACATAATTGCAAATTATCAAGTGAAATATTTATTTTAGCATTAATTCAAAATACATATTATAGTGTTTCAAAAAAAAGAGCCTTATAAGTTATAAGGTAATTACGTCCTCTTATTTATAAATACCCATCTTAAAAAGTATAAATATTGATGAATTAATAACACATGTACCATTTCACATGTACTAATTCCATTGAACATATTTTAGAAGAATCTGAGTATATTACCATTGTGTTGCCCCTTATGGATGCTAATTCCATGAACATATTTTAGAAGAATTTGAGTGTCAAGAATGCAATAGAAAAAAAAAATTGGGCTATTTTTCATTTTATTAAAAGGTTTTTGGGATCTTTTGTGGGGTTTATGGGTTCATGGTATAGTAGACAGTATCGACCTTGCCGTATTGGTATTTCAGTTGAATTTTTCCTAGCAACGACATGACCGAATCTTGTAGCTATGCATTTAACAAAGAACCCGTATATTTTGAGAATATGATTGAATACTATTGTCATATACTTGAGCACTATTCCATTTATTCACCATATTAGCACAAAATAGAAAGAATAATTTCTTTCACCATAATAACACACAAATTTCAAAAAAGAAAACACTCCATTATGTGTTTCGAGGCATTTTACGCAAATGATAGGACTTTCTATGGAGTTTTATCCATATTCTGCAATTTAATTAGGGTTGGAGGGAGCTTACAATCCTGTGTTTGTTAGTAACTACACCCTTTGGTAGAACCAAAGAAAATTCAGGTAGATTCCTTAGCGAAGTAGACTGGTCATAATCAATTCCTTCGAGACCTCAACAGAAGAAATAGATATGCATGTCAGAGGCTCCTGTTGGCACCTTTTCTTGTTGCAGGTTGTGCAAAGGTTCTAGTTTCTTTTTCTGAAAGAAGAAGAGGTGTAGTTTTGAAAAGAAATGGCCCAAATATTTTCATAGCAAAATGTACATTTCCAACATGTCCAAAAGCTAAAATATCTCCAACTTCAATAAATTTCTCAGAAACAAAACTTTCCCAACCATTTGTGAAAACTACCCACGTCTTAGGCTAGCACAAGTTTACATGCCACAATTGCCCACTTGGGCCCTGTAGTATTGCATATTCACACGTCCCACATTGCATTCTCTCCACATAATTAGTGGGGACCTCCTCCAATAAACAAAATGCATTGGAAGAATAGTTATTTTCATCAAGAATTTATCCAATTCTAATTATAATTACAATTCTCAAGAATAAACAAAATTCTAATTCTAATTTCATATTTCCATCAAGAATAAACAAAATTCTAATTCTCAATTTCTATGGTTGAAGTTCACTAAATTTTGGTGTACACACCTAAAAGTAATTTCAGTGCCTTAACCGCAAATCAGTGATAATGTACATATAACCGCACCGGTGCGTCTTAGTTAATGCGCACTAGTGACGTGTTAGCAATGGACGCACCGGTGCGGTGCTATTAAGTGACGCACCGGTGATGAATAACCACAAATTAAAAAAAAAAGGCAACTCTATTTTCTTTAAGTGAAAAAAAAGCGGTAAATTGAAAAATGGGCAGAAAGATATTTTCGAAAATCTAATTTCATAAAACAATTCTTTAAATACTAAACACTTTTCATTATTTCACTATTTTTTCAAAACATTTTAGCCAGATATTTGCAGAAGACATACCTAAAGCAAGAGAGCACGAGAGCATTGTGGAATAGTGAAATACGTTCAAACAAAAGTATTCAGACAATCAGAATTCCAAACCTCTAGTGATTCAAACCATGTAGCATAGAATTTCAAATGATCTCGTGATTAAATTTAATTATTTTTTTTACTTTTCTGCAGTTTTTTTACGAAGTAAGAAATTTTTTTTTTTTCATTTTCAGAAACAAAAAGAAAAAAAAAATCCATTTTTACCCTAAAGCCTTTATTCTTTTTGTTTCTGCCCTT
This sequence comes from Pinus albicaulis, assembly GCA_034641835.2. Lineage (NCBI taxonomy): Eukaryota > Viridiplantae > Streptophyta > Pinopsida > Pinales > Pinaceae > Pinus > Pinus albicaulis. The sequence continues at coordinate 1,069,300,962 of CM076578.1, read as the reverse complement.
TCTTCTCCCTGTTTCTATGATTTTAGAATTAGGGTTTTTCATTTTAGATTGACATCCAACCCATGGGATGACTTGCATAGTCGGATCCTAATCCATGTCAGCCCTTGCGTGAATTTTTGAAAAAAAAAGATATATTTTTTTTTATCAGTGCGCCTGTGTAACCTAGCGCACCAGTGTGCTTTATTATCCCAACGCACCGCGAAAGTATTGTGTAATAAAAAATAAAAAATTAATCAATGTGCCATATGTAAAATAGGGCACCGATGCGCTAGGTTACGTAGGGTGCACCGTTAACGTGCTATTTCATTATGGTGCACCGTGAACGTGTTGTTTCAAAAAAAATTGTTTTAATGTGTTAATCGGTGCACCATGTAACATATAACACACCGCACCAAGTCTCCTAGTTGATAGAGAGCACCGTATGGTAGTCCCTTGTTTGCGCGGGGTGTTTATGCTACAAAAACTAGCACTAGACAATTTTTATTATTTTCTCTGTATTAATCAGTGTGGTGGTTAACATGTAACACACTGGTGATCCTTGTTGACATAGAGCACCATACGGTCTATTATACTATTTGTGCAGTGCGTTTATAAGACCCCCACGCACCAACGTTGGTGCGTACACCATGAATAGCGCACCAGTTTCTTGAGATTTTTTTTTTTTTACGTGAAAAGTTAACAATTTATTTATAAATATATTAATGAAAGATATGGTACAGGTTTCATATTGATAAAGAAATGACTGAGAAGACATCAAGTAACAAAAATACTAATAACACATCAAGAAAAGAAAAAAATGCAAGTTCTTTGTAAATTCTTTACAAAAAATGTTATTTTTGAACTATATGTAAGTTTAACTAATATGTATTGTTTACTGTGTATCATATAGAGCCACAAAATTATGAAGCTTGATAAGATTATTTCTGATCTAGGACTAGAAGAGCATAAAATCTTGATGGAAAAATTGCAAAAGGATGAATCAGGTGAATGAAAAATTACGATCGATTCAATATGAGTTTCTTTTTTTAATTTTCATTAATAATATACTTAAAATTATTAGATAGCATGTGTCAAACAATCTATTAATTCACATCTGTTTAATGTTCTATAGGGACCAACAACTCAGACAATGAATGTTGTTCTATGAGAAAAAAAAAAGAGAACATGCAAATGAAAATGAATTGCTCCTTAGCTCATTTGGAGTGGTGCTGGAGGTTAACGAAAGGAGTAAAAACTTTTACAAAAGTCTGAGGGATCTAGTGGAATGAATTTATAGACGCTCTTTGCACTTACTATACAAAAATCAATCCAATGATTCCAAGAACCAAATTTTATCTAAACTACAAGAAGAGTTTCCAGAGAATTGGTCAATGAGACATGTCAGACTTTTAATAGAAAAAATGTACAACAACAAAAAAGAAGGAATGAAAAAGTAATATTCCTTTAAATGTTTCTCAAGAATTATTTATAAATATCACTTTTGTTATATTTACTTTTCATATATCAATATAAAAATTAAATAGTTTATTGTCATGTTACATTTTCAGGAATATTATGAAAATTTAAAAATATGAACGAGATGATATCAGAAATATTCCAGTAGGAATGTCCAAAAAGGTGTACAAGGAGATGGTCAAAGAAATGGACAAAATTGCATCACAGGAGTAGCCATCTCAACAACAACGTGCTTCAAATGTGATATGTAATTATTGATTTTTTTTATCATTAGGTACAATAAATAAACAATTTAGCATTAAATATTAATTTTCAAGTATTTTCTTGCAGAAAAGTTAATAAAATGGAACCCATTCAGCACATAAAACAGGAAGACAAGGAAGAAAAGGGTTGATATCTAAGTTTGTGAGTAATTATCACTTCCTTATAACAACTTAACTAGATTTCATTTTGTTATTTTTTAAGTTGTTTTACAAAAATAATCATTGAATGTCTTCAAACAGGTGCTAACATAAGAAGAACCATCAGACGAATTTATTGAAATTGGGTTAAATATGGGTTGTGAGTATATGTTGGCATATCAGAAATTAATTGTGGAATTTGTAAGCATCTATCAATCTTGTTTTACTTAGCTCTATCTATAATTAATAGAAAAAAAAAATCTTTTATATTAAATATATGATTTGTTATGGGGTATAAAACTTGCAGGAAAAAAAGTATGGAACTGTGCTAATAGATGAAATCTTGAAAGATGGCATGGTACATGGTTAGAATGTCTATAGTTTGTTAGAATGTCTAGTTTATGAGGATGTGTCTAGTTTATGAGCCAATTGTTGCTATGGTATGCCATTAATTTTTGATTACTGATGTATATTATTTAATATTAATTTTATCATTATTCTCAACAATTACCAAACCATTATAGTTTATTTTTATGTCATAGATGGAAGGTGAAGAAGAAGAAAAACTTCAACACCTAACAAAACATTCTCGAAAATAACCTAAGTCATGGAAGTAGGCTCAAAGAAATAAAAATTACCAAGTGAAGAACATGATCACTATGTTTGGATATCAAAGGCATTGTATTTTTGAAAATATTTGTCCTGTTAAATATTTGTCCTGTGAAATCGTACATTTTGTTTAAATGTAATGACATAGTGTCCCAATTGAAAGACAAAGGGATACCAATAATTGTACCATTTTTTATGGAAAGACTATCTTATATATATATAAAAGACAATTGTTGCTATGGTATGTCATTTATTTTCGATTTACATTGATGTATATTATTTAATATTGCAATTTTCATTATTCTCACCAATGTATATACACTCATTACAATTTATTTTTATGTTTGTAGATGGAAGGTGAAGAAGAAGAAAAAAATCAACACCGTGAACAAAACATTCCTGAAAATAACCCAAGTCATGGAAGTAGCTCTAGCAGTGACAGCAGTTCAAGCGAAGAATGATGATCACTATGTTTGGATATCAAAGCAAGGCATTTTATTTTTTGAAATATGTCTGTGAAATCAGACATTTTGTTTAATGTAATGGACATAGTGTCCCAATTGAAAGACAAAGGGATACAAATAATTGTCCCATTTTGTATGATAAAGACTATCTTATATATATATATATATATATATATAAGTCAATTGGTTGCTATGGTATGTCATTTTTCTTTTTGATTTACATTGATGTATATTATTTAATATTGCAATTTTCATTATTCTCACCAATGTATATACACTCATTTCAGTTTATTTTTATGTTTGTAGATGGAAGGTGAAGAAGAAGAAAACAATCAACGTCGTGAACAAAACATTCCTGAAAATAACCCAAGTCATGGAAGTAGCTCTAGCAGTGACAACAGTTCAAGCAAAGAATGATGATCACTATGTTTGGATATCAAAGCAAGGTGTTGTATTTTTTGAAATATTTGTCTGTGAAATCAGACATTTTGTTTAATGTAATGGACATAGTGTCCCAATTGAAAGACAAAGGGATACCAATAACTATACCATTTTGTATGGAAAAGACTATCTTATATATATATATATATATATATGTTTTAATTTATTCTATTGTGTTCTCCATTGTCGTTGTGAAATGCAACACCACTAATTAAATTTATGGATGATTAAATATTATAATGAAGAGATATGAAATTTGATAATATGATATAACAAATTAATCCAAACATCACATTCAAATTCACTAATAAAAATTTAATTCATATGAATATTGTTATAAGATATATATGTGTTGACTTTTGATGAATAATAAATTTCAAAAAATCACAATAATTATGATATGATATAAAAAATTAATCTAAACATCACATTCAAATGCATTAATTAAAAATTAATTAATATGAATATTGTTATAATATGTGTTGACTTTTGATGAATAATGAATTTTAAAAAATCACAATAATTGCACTGTCACAGGTCGATGTTTCTAAAAAATACAAAATGAACACCGGTGCGTGTCGGTTACTGTACACCGATGCGTTTCTATGCTGTAGCGCACCGATGCATTTCTATGACCTATGGGAACCACACAAATATGAAAACCAATTAAAAATCTTGGTGCGTTTGTGTGATACTATGCACCAGTGCGTTTATGTGAGACTACACACCAATGCATTTGTACGACGTATGGGCACCACACAAATACCAATACCAATTATAAATCTCAGTGTGTTTGTCTGATATGGTGCACCGGTACGTTGAGACAACCTATGGGCACCGCACAAATCCCAAGACTAATTACAACGATCCCATGCGTTGTATCACCAACACTGCACCCAATGCGGTTTTATACCTTGACGGCCCAGTGCATGCACCTTTGACCGCCCCGGGGCCACCGTCTAGATGACACGCACCGGTGCATTGAAACCTTAGTAGTACAATAATGAAAAAAACATCCGTAATAACCTCTAACCACCGAGTTTTTTTAGTTGTGTTGAATTTTCATTAAAATCTCTGCCAAAACATCCGTAACCATAAATGTATGTTGTAGAAAATGTTTTTTTGACAATTTTGGCCAATGTTATAACACCAAAAACCTCCTTTATAACCTCCGCTAGAGGGTCTTTTCCTTGTAGTGCAATATGGATTATGAAGAATGGGATCATTCGTTAACTTCGACACATTAGGGAGTTCCAGTGTAGCAAGGAATGGCAATTGCGGATTGAAAGGCATCGCGGGCCTTTGATAAAGACCGACGTTGGAGTTCCAACCAGGTTCAGAGAAATTTTGAGCCAATATGTTCTGTCTAGGAGGATTTTGTCAGTAGGGGTTATAATTTGGGAAATTCTACCCTTATCCCATTTGAGGACCAGGGTATTGATTCTGAGTGAACCACTGAAGTCTAGCTTGAGAAACATATGTATTCTGTTGCGGGATGAAAGAAGTTCCCTGGGGTGGAACTTGTACCATTGAAGGTTAACCTTGAGGAATTAAAGGTTGCCCCTGAGGCTACACAGGTTGTCCCTGGGGTGCAGGTTGGCTTGGATACTGAGGCTGAATAGGTTGTCCCTGAAAACCGTGTTGGCTCGAAGGAAGTGATCAGCCGCCGTCCCCGAAAACTAGGCTTACAGCTGTCACCCGACTCCCGAGGGTTGGCCTTGTTGCACAAGAGATGGGCCTTGATGAACGTAAGGTTGATTTTGTTGCACACAATTTTGGTGTTGGGCGTGACTCCATGCCTAGAATTAACGTTGACCGTCGCGACCTCATTTTTTCAAACTCCTCCACAAATTCATTAAAACCATGAAACCAAGTAAAAAATGGCTTAAATTGAAGAAGAAGTTCAGAGCTCCTACCTGGAAAAAATAGATTCATAAATGCCCTCCTAGATTGCCTGCTGTCAGCTCCACAAATTCACAGTGGAAACCGATAAAAATGCTCACAAGAAGGTGAAAAGGTAAAAAATGATTTGTTTTTACTATTTGCATTGTTTTATAGCCTTTTATAAACCCTAATTAGGGTTTTGGACACCTTTTTATATTATTTTATTATTTTTTCTGGAAAAATGGGTTTTACGTTTATTCCTTGTGCAGCGACATGTCCTAAAAGATGACGACGATGAGGAAACAAGTTGTATTTTATTACTTTTTCGAACTCTGTAAAAATAGGAAAAAGTCACCTCCTGGAATCATCTTTCAGCTCTTTTCTGACTGTCAAAAATAGAAAATATTTCCGAGACTCTTATCATTTTGAACTCATTAAAGGTTGTGAAACGTCATCTGCCCAGTATATGTTTACCCCTTTTTTGGGCTGGGACAAATTATTTACGAAAAATGAATACCTTAGTTGAACATGGCTAAGAGGTTCTCTCAGATATTGTTTTCTACCTTTTCGAATCTGTGATATTACCTACGAAAAGGGACCTGTGGGAGTTTTCTTTTCCGTTTGCTTTCAAACTCTCTAAACATGAAAATACATCAAGTTTTCCCTTTTTCAAACTTGTTAAAACTAAATGACATCGAAAACTGTCACCATGACGTTACCGAGTTTCTCCTTCCTAGTGCTCGTAAAATGTACTAGGATTGATTTGTTCGAAGGAAAAAATTACATGACAAGCATATGCTATCCCCTTCAAGCTTGTTTCAAAAAATAATTGGGGTACTCGCCATAAATGGTGGGAGAAAATGGAACTAGTTCTCAGTTGTGTCAGCAATATGTCGCTCTTGAACATGACACTCATCTGCAGTTCGTGCGGGATGGGGACATCCCACATTCGTCATTTTTCCTCCATGGGTTTGGGTTATCTATTTTGACCTCTCATCTGTTCTTTTCCTCATCATCATGACCTCAAATCCCTTGATTTCAAATACTGCCAAATTTTGGAGTTGTGTCGCCAATATGTTCAAGAAAAGTTCCTTCTGCAATTTTCAACCCTTTATCCTCTGTTTAGTCCTGATTCACTATCATCTTATTCCTATGTCTCATGTCAATGATGTGGGAAACATTATGGCCCTCCTTCGACCAGTCACTTCCTTTCGAATTCAGCTCATTATCCAAGAAGTTGATCCAGAGACTCCCTTTTGGTACCTTAGAGCTTGCATGCCTCAATGGAAAGTTCTTCACATTCGATGACATGTTCTCATCATTCAACTTCGATCGAGTGATTTTGCGGCTGTTCGAATCCTTCTCATTGTTCACATTTCGTGGATTATACTAGTAGTACCTTGAGAACCATTTTCATTATTGACGGTCTCTCTCATACCTATTAATAGCTTTCATCATTGGCTGGTAATCAGGTGACTTTCTTGCATGTTCGACTTCAGCTCATTCATTCACATGCTTGAATTTGTACTTGTTCGGGTTGGGACGGAGCGTAAGACCATGGGTTTTGTCTGATAAAATCCAGGCTGCAAGATGATTTGATTTATCATGACTATATGCATGACTCTTCTGATTAGATGGCTGCGACCATATCTAAGTCTATTTTATGATCCTTCTCACTAGATGGCTTTGTCCATACCTTAGATCTTATTACATGTTCCCTTTGGCCTTCTAGTTCCTATAAAACTGCAACTTCCCGAAGGGATAAGGCCTTCCCTCCACCATATGTGGATCCCAAAGCTCATCCTCCACTCCTATAAATCCCTCTTCATTCCATTGAATCAACTAGCCAAATAAAGCTAGAATAGACCAAGAGTTGATAGCAAAGAATAGTACATAGTTGTGAGAGAGAGAGTTTGAACCTTTCACCTCTTCGAGTTGAACTGATGAAAAAATTCTTTGAGACGTGCTTTACTGAACCCTTCGAAGGAGGTCTACAACGTCAAGGCACAGGTTGTAAACTTCTTTCGTTATTTATCAATGACATGATTGATTTCTAGTTCCAACTTTGTTGTGTTAATGATTAAAGTTTCTAACTCTCCTTGACTAGTTGGATAGTTATAAATGAATGTATATGCTTGTATATTTTTAGTGCTTGTTTGATCTTTGTGCAGGTTTAAATGTTGCTACCAAATAATCGTGAGACTTGAAGAACCAGGATCGAAGGATCGCTGCAACACGCCACATCAAAAGCATTCGATTGAGGTAGGACACCTATCTAATCCTAATTTCATTTATAAGCTAGGAACCTAGGAACCAACATGATCCCCTGTTGCTAGACCCACCCTAGGGCTAAAGGGATCACCTCTGTCCGCAGAGGGGATTTTCATTCACAATAGGAGCTGTAATATTTTCTTAGGCTGAAAAGGTTTTCTGAAGGGAGCTTGATTTCGATTGGCTACATTTTGATTGGCTCTAGCACCAGGTTTGTTTTCTAACTCTAGTTTCATCATCTTAGAAGCAAGTTCTTTAATCAAATTAGACATTTGATCAATATTTTCTTCTGCTGTGAAAGTTTTGGAGGAAGAAAGTTTCTTCTTTCATTTTCTTTCTGTCCTTTGCTGCTTTCTCATCTTCCATTTTCAACATAAGATTAGACTGCACTCCAATTATAGCCTCTTGCATAGCCATCAATGTTTGTGCCTTCTCATATCTTAACCACAAAGAAAACTCAGAATCTAAAGAATTGGAAAAAGTTATCAGAGATGTGGTTTCAGGAGGTTTGATTTATTCATGAATTTTTTGATAAATTTTATTAAATCTCTTTGTAAAATCTGCCAATGGCTCATCAATATTATTTTTTAGAGTTCCAAACTCTGTAATATAGTATACATAATCTTTTCTATCACCACATTATTTCACAAATACTTCCTCCAATTCCTCTATTCTTATTATTGAGTTTGGTGGCAGACTTCTGAACCATTTATGAGCTTCTCCATCCAAGCTCTCAACAAAGAGTCTTGACTAGACATCTTCATGTTCAATGTTTTGGTTACCAGCATAAATATAGAAAGCAACCAAATTTTCCTCAATAGAAACTCCTTCTCCCTCTCTTGTGTGTTTTGGCAGATATTTTAGTTAATCCCCTTGAGGAAGAGGATGCAAAGGTTGAGGAAGAGCAAGTGGTGCATATCTCGTAGTAACTATCTACTGCATCCTTGTAAGGGTAGGCTGAGCCATGGCTTGCTGATGTACAATTGCTGGATGACTTCTTGATGTAGTTTTTTGGGAACTAGGAATTACAATCTGTGGAGTTTGAATTTTCTTTGGAATAGCAGAAGATTGGAATTCTTGGGCTATTTCTTCAAGATTTAGGATTGAAAACAGTGGATTTTCAAAGAGATGAACAGAGGAGATATTTGTTTCACCTTCTATAGAAGAATAAAATTCAGATGTAGTTCCCTGAGGGGATGACGTAACTTCGAATTTGTTTTTATGAGATAAAAAGTCAGATAGATTAAAACGTTAGGTCTTCAGGAGCATTCCCTTCTAATTGATGAGAAGAGGATAAACCAACACATGGATTTCAAGAAAAATGAAAATACTCGTGTTGAGGGGTATAAGAGGACTAATATTTAGGATGAGTTTGAAGAAAATTTAGAATGGTTTTAAAATATTCTTTAGTTAAAACAACCCTACCTAGTAAAGGTGCAATTTCCAATACTTGTTCTAATTCCCTTTCTTTCAACACAAAGTCTTTTGATTCCTTATTTTCTGCACTGACACTTAAAACCTCTAATTTTTCTTCTTTCATTGGGATAGTACTTTCAGCTAAACCTAGGTTAACATCATCTACTTGATTTTTTAGGGAAGCAGTTTCAACTTGTAATATTTCAGTAGAATATTTTGAAACTAAAACTTCTTTAGATTCTAAAGTAGATGAGGGTACCTTTTTCTTTGGAACGTACTTTGTATGTACCTTCTTCACTAACTGAGATGTAGCTTCAGCTAATTTCTGTTTCCCTTTTGCATCTTTTATGATCTTTTCTGGGTCAACAATTGGAGTCACAGTAGGTGATCTATGATTTCTTCTTGTAGTAGAAGGTCTTGAAACCCATATTCCTCTTTGTGGAGTTACCAGGTGAACCAATTTGCAGTCAATAAGAGAGACTAGTTTTTATTCACCTTTAAAAAATAGTACTAAGCATTCATGCAATAAATTCGGGAGAATACTGAATTCAGAATCTTCATCTCCTGACAAATGCACCAAAATATGTTAGCACTGGAATCAACACTTAAACTGCTTCAAGTGCTTGACCAATCACATCCTAAGCTCTAAGTCAATTTAATGGTTTGAATTGCATAATTGGTAGGTGGTTAAAGCTCTCAATCATTGGAAAGGGTTTCAAACTAATTTATTTTCACACCAATGAGGTTATTTAGGCCTGATATGATAGCATAAGATAAGTTTGTAATATATGGGAGGAATAAAGTATGGAATACCAGAAGGAACAGTGTGTCTGCAAGAAAAAAATCCACTGCTTTTATGAAAAACAACACAAGAACCAATTTGATAATATATCAATAAGAGAAGGCTATCATAAGACCTATAATAACTTTATTAAACATCATTAAAAGTCATTGTCATAATGAATGCTCTTTAACTAGCTATTATGCACATCTCATCAAGAAAGCTTACTAAGTAACAATGATAAAAATTGATAAGGTACATAAACACATCAAGAGGCTCCTGAAAACATATAACAACATTGGAACTAAAAACTGGAACTAAAGAGATTTAGGTATGGAAATATATAAGGACCAACAATACATAAGAAGGACCAAGATAGTAATAAGTGCTCAAAAGTGTTCTTCAATATCATTAACTGAAAGAGTACATTGATCACATGAGTATAAGATTCAGAAACCACGAAAAAATTCTCTATTGAGTTTCATCATATATATAAAAGAGATGTTATGCTGATATTTCAACAAAAAGTGTGAATTTGTTCTAGAGGAGTTATCATATTCCTATACATAAGGTGAAGCTTATCCTTACCATAATACAAAATAGTGCAACATAATAAAGACAAACAACATGATGGCATATATTTCGAAGTGGCTGGAGTGATGTGGAAACTTGTTCGCAAACTGCTTCTCTTTTATGGTATAATCACTTCCCTAAAAAGTGCAACGAACAATAGAAGATGACATCTGGCTCTTTTCCCCCCAAAGTGCAAAAATTGTCAATTTAATCTAAATCTGGAAAAGAACTTGATTAATTGACACTTGGTAGCAACTTCTTCTATTGATATTTCATGTATGTAATTACCCCTCAGTATCATCCTTCAAGATTTGAACAAAAATTCTCTCCACATCCTTTATACAAAAATTTAGGAAATAATAGCTACCTTTCAGAAATAGGTAGTTATTTTTGGAAACCCTGTAAATGGTTGCATTTGTTGATTAAGCTAAAAATGTATTCTTCTTCTTCTTCTTTGATTTTCCTTAAATGTTTAAATAAAATTAAGAATAGAAGCTAAGATTTTGAGGAACTCTGCCTTAGAGAGTCTTTTAGCTTTTTACTTTTCCTGCATGTTTCTTTTTCTGTGCTCTGGTCTTCTTGGCTTCATTTCTTGGGCTTTCATCAACATTTATAATTCCATCTCTCATACTAGGATTAGAAATGAGTTTTTTGTTTAGTCTTAACTTGTTTTTAGGCCTAGTGTGAGGTCTTATGAGGTATGGGTTAGGAATATAAGAGACCTCTCTTCTTCTCTACATGATACTGCTAGACTGGTCCACCTCATACTCTGTCTCTAAGAAATCCTCTTCAGTATTGTATTTTATGAAAGAAGAATAGGAGTGAATAATTTTATTGTCCTTTCTTCTGGTATATGTCTTGGATGTATTAAGAGAAGAAAATAATTGAGAAAATGTTGGTTCTCCCATTGAAGGGGTGTCATTGTTTTCATCTTTCTCTCCTGCAATTTCTGGAATAGAGTGTTGAACTGGTACTTCAGGGCTGACTTCCTCTGAAGTTTCTTCTGTTAAGATCAATTTCCTTTTGCCTTTATGTCTTGAGGAAGAGGCTATGTTTTCATTACCTGTATATTTAACCTCTTTATTAGGCAGAGTATTCCCTTACTTGAATCTAATTTCATGTTCTCTTCTGAATGATTCTAAATTTTGGGATTCTTTAGAAGTTTTCCTTGTATAAATGTTTTCTGTTGGCTGTACCATTAGAATGGGAGTGACAAATTCAGTTCTGGCTCTTTTGGATGAACTTATAATTTGTCTGCTTGTTGATGGAATAGACTGAGCTGCTTGTGAATTATTTGGCACAGGTGTTGAGCCAGTTTTTTCTTCTTGTACATTTTGTTTCATAGGTCTCCCTATCCTCCTCCTAGAATTGATGCTACCAAATACTTCATCTGTTAGAAATTTATCCCAGGTAGTTATATTTTTCTTAAGGTGATATACCACCAACATATTGATTAAGCTTCTATGATAAAGGTTATGCAAGGAATAATTAGAGGTCTTTTGTAACTTCAAAGACATTTTTAACAAGGATATCTAGAGAAAGAAAGGCAAATTCATAGGTTTGGCACTTGAGATGTGAGAGAGAAATCTCACTTAATATTGATGAACAATAGAGAATCTACCCTCATAGGTTATATAACGTTGCACAGTGGTTATGAAATACTCCCATTCTGGCCTAAAACAGGAAATATGCACAGAAGGAGTCCAATTGACATTTTCATGTTCAGGTTTGAGGAAAGAACTTACATCTTCTTGTAGCATTTTATTTTTGAACCAACATTCTCCAGTAGCTGAAGTCTGAGTAGCCCTGGCTATAATGGTCTTGGTGATTTTGAAGGTTTTTCTTCTGAGCTTGACTTTCTCCCCATCAAAACTTTCCACAAATTCCTGTGCAACAGCTACGTTTTCCACTGATTTTTTTTTTTAGAAACCTGTACGAGCCTGCTGCTTGAAATCAGGGCTTTTATTTGTGGTCGAAAAAATCTGGTATTCGCTGGTTTAGAGCGGTTAAATTTTTTTCCTTTACCCATCCTACTTAACACCTAAGATCAACCTTTATTCACAATTATTCAAACTAGTGACAATAACCCTCACTACAAGAAAAAATCACATTGGTGAGGGGCGAAAATGGTCACCATAAGCTCATTGGTGAGGGTCAAAAGAGCCTTCGTCACCAAAAATTGAACGTTACCAAAGGTGGCATCGCCGAAAGTATAGGTGTTGTGGTGACATTCAAGGTCCGTCACCAATAATGATTTATAGTGACGAATAGTGACCATCACCATTTCATATGAGCAATGGTGATGGACAGCAGCCTCTGTCACCAAAAAAATGAACGTCACCAAAGGTGGCGTCGCAGAAAGTATAATGTTGTGGTGACATTCAAGGTCCATCACAAATAATGATTTACAGTGACAGATAGTGACCTTCACCATTTCATATGAGAAATCATGACAGACAATAGCTTCCGTCACCAAAAAAATGAACGTCACCAAAGGTGGCGTCGCCGAAATTATGTGTTGTGGTGACATTCAAGGTCCGTCATGAATATTGATTATAATGACGGATAGTGACTGTCACCATTTCATATGAACAACGACAATTTTTTGTGATGGACCTTTCATGGTCGTCACTATTGATGCATATATATGGCGACGTTCATTGACCGTCACCATAAACTCATTGCTGACATCAAGGTCTGTCATGAATATTAATTATAATGACAAACAATGACCCTCACCATTTCATATCAACAACAACGATTTATGGTGACAGAGCTTTAATGGTCGTCACTATTGATGCGTATATATGGTGGCATTCGTTGACCGTCACCATTTCATATTTTGGTGAGGGTCAAAAAATGTCACCCTAAGCTCATTGGTGATGGTCAAAAGAGCATCCATCACAAAAAACTGAACTTTGTCAATCCCTATATATGAATATCAGAGCACGATGGAATCGAACCACCAACCTCCTGCTTGTAAAGAAGGTGCTCTTCCATTGAGCTAGCACCCTTTAAAGAATTGGACTTTAAACTAGAAATTTCCCCTAAAGGTGCAAAGATACACCAAAGGAATAAGAACCAAGAAAACTGAAAGAATTTAGTGTCCTTGCTCCTATTTTTATTCTACGACACTCTACAAAGTATGATCTTGATCTATGACGTATTTGTGCCGAATGGTTCTAATTTAATGGTAAATGTTATATTCAGATAAAATAAATGAATAACTAAGAGGCCTTACGGGCTAGTTTTTAATCCTTACACCAAAATCTCTTAATATTCAAGTCTATGGAACAACTCGTTCAAAGTTCAAACTGAAGTAGATTTTAAATGGAAATCCTAAAACCAGCTAAGCAGCTTACAAGTTAACATTTTGAATATAGCTTCTGTTCAATTTATATGACAAGTTATGCCATAACCTTGAAACTAGTTTCTTAGCTAAAAGACTTTCTTAAGTCAGCAATGACAAAGAAAGATAGTCATGGCAAGCAAAATTCTCTTGTTTTTTCTAATGAGGGTGCATGTAACTTGATAAAATATGTATGAGAGTATCAAACCATAAACAGGTTCACTAAAACATGGAAATGACAAAGTCTTGTTAAGCAACAAAAGTTTAATTGAATATATGAAAAGCATCAAGCTAAATGGTATAATTAAGCTAAAAGTAACTGTAAAAAAAATGAAATTTCCATCATATACCATCTGGTTTGGTTAGTTCTTCAGAAAGAGAAAGTGCAATTCCATCCATGATCCAGCTCCTCATCTTGATTACGTAATGGACCATCCTGAACAAAAATTTCCACATACAACAATCAATGTTATTGTATTGGTAAGACTTTTCATATAATCTATCAAAGCATGTACTATGTAGGAGAATAAATGGAAAGCACAACTAGAAATTTGAATCACAACATAACAATATAAAACAACATGCAACAGGAAAGGAACAAATCCACAATTTGAGAAATATGGACAATCCATGAACCTGTTGTTATATATTGATATAGATAACGAAATAGAAATCTAGATTTATCAAATTCAAGTATTACACAACAATGTCTTGAAAAAATCTCAATATGTAAAATAATATTTTTTGCATTTGGATTTACCTTGCAGAACCTCAGGAAAAGGTTTCCACAAAAACAACCAATAAACATAACAACATGGACCTCAGGAGAAATTGTGCAGGGGATAAAATATGAAGGTAAAGCACTAGAGAAGTATTCAAAGCAAACGATGAAAAGTGTATCTAGAAATAACTAAGAACCCTCTGAAGTAAAGCACACATTTATCATCGTGAATAGTACACTTGAAAAAAAAGATCAGAATAATTTATGAACTATTCCACCAAAAAGCAGTGAATTTTTCCACTAAAATACAGTTTCAAATTAATCAACTTTGTTAAAGTTAACAGACAGAAGATTGAAGTTTAAAAGACAATACACTCTGATGAATTAGGGATTACCGTGGCATTAGAGGGCACATGCCAAAATACATTATCATCTCCAAATGCACCCCTACGTAGTGTCCATCTGACACTTTGTGACTTGAACCTTTAAAAGGCTTGCTCAGCCACTTCATCGTTCGAGATTTATTGTGAGTACGATGGTACAATGTGACCTGCATGACCCAAATAACATGAGCCAACAATGAAAACCATAATTAAATTATTAATGCCTTACTAATTTAATCCTTGAAAAGACGAAAAACATGAATCCAAGAAAGAAAATGATAAGGCTCTCGTTAACCAACTATTATATTTACAGATATGGCAGAATTGTTGATTGGTTGTTTCAAAATTTAAAGCATTTTACGTATTCTCTCAAACATATGAAAAGACACTAAAATTACCAAGGTCATATTTCAACATAAATCTTGCAGAAAATCTTTTTCTTTGAAATTTGTGTTTTCATTTGGGTCCGGGTTTGATCCGTTTCGGCTTCAGGTTCAACTTGTGATTAGATTTGGATCAGGTTTGGGCTCAAGTTTGAGGTTCAACTTTGACATTCGCAGAACCTCAGCAAATTTCAATTTTTTTTTAGGTTTGCCAAATTCCAAACAAGTGACACATTCACAATTGCACCCCTAGTCATTGAAATCCTAATTTTTTCACCCACAAACGTCAAATTCTATGTTTTAGGAATCTATCCGAGCTTAAAATGAAATGTGCAGTGGAACACACTTATAATGACCATTCAAAACTGTCACATTTGAAAATGCCCTACGAAACATGCCAAACCTGCAATATTCACAAAATATTAAAATACGGCCTTGGAAATATAGTCAGCACGGTATGTTGTATACACTAAATAGATTTGGACAACTATATTCAGGTCAAAGTTGACAGCTAATCCACATTTTAAAGTTTCAGAAAAAAGGCAAAATATACTGCATCACAGTCTAACCCAGATCAAGATGAACATAAGCTTTATCAAAATATCATATACAATTAAGTCGCCCATTTACAATTGTAAATCTATACAGCACATGGCCATCTTGAGCAAATGAATCATTCACCTAAGGCAAAAAAGGAAATTGCATTTTGTCATTTGCCAAGCAAAACGAAGACCAAATATAGTTGCCATTTGCCTGGCCCCCTTGACCAAATAAGCTGTCCAACTAGATCGTATGATGAGGAATTTGCATCCCTGCCATTTTAAGTAAAACAAAAAACTGCATGTCTATGTGGGTCAAATGAGCTTCATTCCTAAAATACTATTAGCAAGCCTAGTAAAACATTAAACTGATCCCAAAATCCTACCATCAGCCAAGAAAATGCAGCAACCACAATGAAATGCTTTGGGGTTAAAATGACCAAAAAGACATGAAGGCACTGGTTACTCTTTAAATAAAAGAGGCAATTGAAAGAAAAGAAAAGAAAAAAAGAAAAAATGTCACAAAAGAGAGACAAAGAAAAGCCAGGGAACCTAACAGAAATAGAGGAAAAGAAAAATAAGACAAGGAAAAACTAAGTGTAACTGATGAAAAGTGAAATAACCAAAAATAAAATTTCAGCAGATTTCAACAGCAAAAATTAGAAGCACCAGTCAAAGAATGTGAAGCACCACAGAAATTAAGTGACTAGCAAAACATCAATTTCGAAGTTCACACCCTGGTTCAAATCCTCTATATCATATTACTTTTGCTTGTCAATTGACATTCCCAATCTGGTTAGGGCATTTCAAGAAAGTCCAACAGAAGGTGGATAGATGAGCAATTCAAAGAAAAACCAAAGACAATTTGACCTTGCAGATTAGAAAAATTTTAAAAATGTAAAATAGATGGTTAAAACCTAAGCGACCACAACAATAACAAAAAAAAGTTTCAAACACAAATAAGATTCCATGTAAATGTAAGCACTGCAAATATTAAATTAAAAGGGGGCAGAAAAGAGTAAAGCTAAACGAGAAGGACACCAAAATGTAGCAAAGAAAGACACTAGAAACAAGAAAGCTAACCAAAACATAAAAGCAAAACTAATTAATGATTTTACCAAAATGGCATTCATCCTCAACCAAAATTTAATGCAATTTGTAGCCCCACTAGCCTATTTTTTATCATATCCAGTATCTAACGTTGCTTGATTGTGCTGTGCTGCAACAGGAAGAGCATATTTGCCTTGGAATCCCAAACCTGAATCATAAATAAAGTAATCAGTTGTGTTTCTTTGTATCATGCAACAAAAATCGAACTAAATTAGGATTTATGGATCAAGGAACTTACACTCACCATTCATGTTGATGCCACAGTCCCTGCCAGGTCTGGTTTTAGCTTTTTGTTTACCTCTGAAGTGTTTCCATCCAATTCCGAGGCAAACCTCAGATAAACAGACAATTTACAATCATTTTTCAATATTACACAAGGAATTTCCCTCAGGTATGCTTCCATATATAATAAAGTTCCAATTAAAACTTGATTTATGAAAAGCACAAAGGCAAGAAACAGATATGATCTTGATCATAACATACAAAGCAAACAAATAATACTTTCAGAGACAATCATTGAAATAGAGTTTACCTTGCAGCCTTTGCTTTTTTCTTGTCATTTTCCAAGGAAGCAGATTTCACATCTACTCCAAATCTAGCCAAACATGCTTTCTTCTTTGCTTCATCATCAGCAGATGAGCGCAAAGCAAGTCCAAACCTGTTTAATAATTTGGGCATTGTCAGATTCCAATTATTCTGGAGTAAAAAAAATGCATATCATAATTTTGGAAAAAAATATTAAGCAAATTAAGCTGACGGTAAATTAGACACACAAGATAAGGAAAATAGCATCATCATAATCTCAGGAATTTGAAGACAGAAAATAAATTCCTGAATTTTGGAAGAAAAAACCTCTCAGCCCTCGCTTTCCTCTTTCTTCTTCCAATATTTTTGCTTCTCCTAGTCCAGGAGAGGTAGGTTTTGGAGTACCATTTGCTGACTCACCAAATCTTTCAATAAAACATACCCGAAGGTAATTTCTGTCAATTAAGAGATGAAACATATTGACTGATAAGATTGGGGACCATGTGCACTGATCATTCAATACAGAAATTACTTTCATAGCTATTAATCACTTTAAAGATTAGAGCAAAGTCCAGTAGCACCAGAACTGACACAGTCCACCAAACTTAAAAAACACCATTATGGCCAAACATTGTTTAAAATAAAATACAGCATATATTTAACAGAGATGCTGAACATTTACGTTAAACAAACATAAGCCTTGAAAATGCCAGAATCCTTAGAACCTAAATCATACAACAAGATTTTTCCACCATTCCAAAGGGTGGCATTCCAGGTCTACAGCAGTAATTAGTGCCAGAACAAGAGGCTAATCATATATACTATACAGAGATTATCCACTGCACTCCATGCCTTCGATGACCACGCATTTCTGCTAGTTGCAGTATCAGTACAAGTCTTGAGAATGATCTGTCATGATCTGTCACACATGAGGTGTTGCCCTCTGACTGCAGAATCAATGTAAAAAGGGATTTCATAGTATCCAAAACGATACAGGAGCCTCACTGGTTCATGGGCAATCCTCACAGCCAAAAACAAATTTTGTTTCCAGTTAAGATTTTGATAGATTCTCCACTGATCTTAACTGAGCTGAGAATTTTTACATTGTGATCAGGATTTCATGATTTAGTTATAAAGATCATACGCTGTATATAATTCTGGTTTTTTTCAACACTACCAAGGGTTGCATCATGTTTTGAATGGGTTACATTCTCAACAATTGTGATTTGTAACATTTGTTGTTGGGTTGAAAAGCCACATGTGTCCTCGTAGTTGGGAGGTAGTGTGTGGCACTTGCAGAGGTAAGATTGACTCTGGAAACCATTACCTTGGAGGAAGATAAATGGTCCAAGATTCATGTCGGGACCTCTCAAGGGAATATCAACTCCAACGCTTTGTATTCCTAATAGTCACTAGACTTTGATAACCATTACCTAAGAGAGAGCTAAATAGTCCAGGATTCATGTTGGGGCCTCTCAAAGGAATATCAACTCCAACACATTCATAATCACCGCATGGTGCCTTCATAACCAATGCCTAAGTTAATTTGGGCTGCCAGGATATGTAACACATTTTTATTTGGGAACTGAAATAGGTTAACATGGAGTCAAGGTCTGAATCACTGATTCACATTTGCTGGAGAAGGTGGCTTATTTAACTGTTTAATGGCTTCTTAACGCTCCAAAGTTTTCTACACTTTAAATAGTTCCTAAAGTATAGTTAGGCATAAATTCGAAAGGAAACATGTCTTACTGGCTCTTGGCCCTCAAGTCTATGCATGAAGATTGCATGAAAATAAAGCTTATGGTTCTGTAGTGGCAATATGGCTTCTGTGTTGTTTAAATTTCTGTTGTGTATAAATAATTGATTTGCTTCCAGAATTTTTGTGCACTGACTATTGCAACCTGTAGATGCACCATAAAACAAGTTACAACAAATATGAAGCAGAAGAGTTTTTTGCCTTCACACAGCTGCTGTGTAAACATGTAACCAGCCAAAAACTTATGCCGAGCCCCAGACAACCATACAAGTTGAAAATTAAGTTATAACATCAAAAAAACCCAACTTGAAAAGAAATAGGGAATAGATGCAAAACAAAAATGAAACTCAATTCAAGATATCATTACAAAGCCTCCGATGGTTATAACTTATCACGGGTGTGGGTCAAGTAAACTCCATATAACCATATAACCTATGATGGAGGTTTAACAAGACCATTTTCAAATTTCAACAATCCTATCATGCCAATCAGGTGATTTTATAGCATTTTCTTATTTAGCTATACTGCACCAACATAACTATTGAAAAAAGGGTTACCATAGCTCTAAATCAAGAGAAGCTACTTGAACTGGACCAATAAATTCCATGTAAACATAACCTCTGAATGAGGTTCAACAAGACCATTTTCCAATTTCAACCATGCTATCATGCCAATCAGGTGCTTTTATAGCATTTATTGCACTGCAGAAACATAAAGATTCAAAACAGAAATCATCAAAAGGATTTTTATAACACAGTAAAGCTCAAGGAAAAAAACGCTACCATATATTTCTAGATTTTTAATCAAAACATGGTAATATAAAATTTAGGCTTCAACAAATAATTTGGGTCTTAAAGCTTCATACAATGCACTATAAGCTTATTTATCCAACTTCGTTTTTTTCTTGAATCAGGTAGCAGTAACACTAAGTTACATTGGGTTGACAACAGCAAAATTTTAAATTGAGAAACTTCATAAATTTGCTCACAAACCAATAACACACATTCCAAGTTAGCCTAAGGCCTTGTGCAGCAATTATCCCTGAATTACCCTTTTCTAACAAGAGGCAAACAACTCATCATGGTTATAAGGGATAGAAAATATAGGAAATACATCAACTAAAACATGCAAGATAAATATACTGAATGTTAGATTTTTTGTTAATCTTCACATATCCTGTAGACCTGCATCTCCTACAAAGCAAGGTTTGGTCTTACTGTCTATGTCAGGATAATAGAATAGTACTTTAGGAAGGTTAACTAACCTTTACTTTATGAATAGCCCTTGAGGAAGAAAAAATTCCTTTTAGCCTTTATCTATAGAGAAGTCTTGAATACATTTAATTAAATAATATAAAAAGATATAATGATACAACAAAAATTGTCACAAAAAAGACAGATAGAGGAGAATGCAACAGAGAAGACAACATGATAATCAGGAAACTTTCATAGGTAAATTGTAGTCACAGTCTGGAAGTGTTGGAGAATTCCAGATTATGTAAGGTTGACTCATGCATTTTATTTCCAAAGCACTGCAATTCTCTATCATATATTTTACTCTCTAATATTTGTCCACTGTGAATACATCATACTTTCTGCTAAAATTAAAATATTTTAGTGGATGGTATGCCTTTTATTTGCTGTGCATTCATGCCTTAATCTATAAATTTGATTCCAATTGCTGAGCACTGTAGTGTTGCAAACACAAGATCAATATCTCTCTTAGAGCACTGAATTTTTACAGTCATAAGCCTTTACAACGAACCTCTACGACCATTACAATCATCTACATGTGACACCAATAAATGAGCAACCATCTACAATGTTAGAAGCCCAAGTTCATGTGATAATCCCACATTTATAAGTATAGTGAATTAGTTTAATAAGTTGAAAAGACTTGTTTTTAAGACAATATTTAATATATTTTAGTGTTTAGAAGCTTAGGAATTCCAATTTGTTGGAAAGAATTGTTTTCAATATAGTTAACTTCTACATTCTAACTCACTAACACCTAATGCTTAACTCACTAACTCCCTAATTCCCTAATTCATTCATCCTAGTTGACCACCAAGCCATTAAACCCTTAGTCTCTAGTTCACTAATACCATAAATTTAAGTTAAGCATAAACCACTAATCCAATAACCTCAATCCATTACCATAAACCCTTTAATACATAATTTATTACCCATTAAATCAATAAGCAAACCACTAATCTATTGAACCCTTCACCGTTAATGTAATAACCAACACATTTTCTAATGATTCATCCTTAACTCACAATTCCTTAAACCATTAATCAACTAACCAATATTCCCTTATCACTAATCCATTAATTATTATAGTTTTAATTGTTCATTGACTATAATTAATTATAATTCAACATAAATAAAATATAACTATTTAATTATAATTCAACATAAGTAAAATATATGTTTTTTTGTTTATTCTTAAGGAAAATTTTCCTATCTAATACGAAAACACAGAAAATGAGAGGCAACAATGATAGTTCTAAACAGAATTGATTTATCTTGATTTACCTTATATCCATTGGAATTTCTATAAAATTTTACCTCCATGTTAGGCCAGCGCCTTTTTTAAGATGTAATGCAAAATATATGTTTCCGTAAAAAAAATCAAGCTCGCAGTGTAATATCCAGATCAATCATGGTTAAGAAAAGCATAAACAAGAGGTGGGATCTTGATAAGACTTAACAGAATCATGGAATAGTGTCGGAGCATTGAAAAATTGTAAGATGATAAAAAGTAAGATTTGTAGGATAATTATTAATTTATTTCTGAAGGGTGAGAAGATGAATAATCAAAGTAGATTATTGTAGATATTACAAAACACACCAAGCTAATAGCCTATGGCCTCTGCTTTTTTATTTGGCTTGGGATTCTAAATCAAGTGTGCAGTGGAGTTCCTCCAAGGGATACTTTAACATTGATGGGCAATGATTGCAGGCAGGAGAAGAAGGTCAAGGATGGCCGGATTGCAGGTAGGAGAAGAAATTCAAGGGCCAAACAGCACAAGGAAGCAAAATGTGAAGATTTTTTTTCAAAATAGTTAGCAAATATATGTTTTTTTGGGTTTATTTTTAGGAGGACAATTTTTCTGTCTAATACAAAAACACAGAAAATTAGGGACAACAATGACAGTTCTGAAACAGATTTGATTTATCTAGGTTTGAACCGGGTACTCCGCACCTTCTATCCATTGGAATTTCTATAAAATTTTGCCTCCAAGGTAGGCCAAAGCCTTTTTAAAGAGGTGATGCAAAATATCTATTTCTGTAAAAGAAACCAAGCTCGTAGTGACACATCAAGATCAATCATGGTTAAGAAAGCATAAACCAGAATTGGTATCTTGATGGCACTCAACAGAATCATGGAATACTGTAAGAGCATTGGGAAATCGAAATATGAGAAAAAGTGATCTTTGTAGGTTAATTATTTCTAAAGGAAGAGAAGATGAATAGTCAAAATGGATTATTGTAGATACAAAGCACACCAAACTAATAGCCTAGGGCCTCTGCCTTTCTATTTGACTTGGGATTCTAAATCAAGTGTACAATGGAGTTCTTCCAAAAGGGTTGGGTCTTGCATTCCTTGATAGTTTAACATTGTGCCCAGTTGTTTTGAAGATTCCGATTTTAAGGGTAGGTCCTATTAGTTATCCAGTGCAGCTTCATAGTTTTAACTCCACTTTTGAGGTGTCTTTCCACCTGGTGTTGCTTCACAGTTTTTCTATATTGTATGATCCTTCCAATTGACTGGTCATTGTTTATTTTTTTAAGTTCAGACCACTCCATGCTTCATCTTTCCTTTACCTGACAAGCCTGAGGCTTTGTGCTTTTCTTTGATTGCTTGAGCCTTGTCATGAACAAAAGGGAAAATTTCTTTAGTGCGAGAAAGGAAAATGTGTAGAGCCGAACACTTTGATTCTCAAAGGGGTTGCAAAGATCTCCTCCAAAAGAGGAAGATATGAGGAGAAACCTATGAAGCAGGTGGTAGACAGAATAGGCATCTTGTTGAAATCTATGTTAAATAATCTTCAAGACTAGGGGTAGAGTGGGAACCCAAATAAAGAATAGGAGAATCCCCAATGTATTCCTCACAGATCCACTCCCCGAAATTCTAAACAGAGACTTGGGAGGTATTTTTATTGGCTACATTGGACTCAGATTCACATTCAAGATATTCTAGCTAGCCAGTGGTATACTTGGCTGAAAAGGTATGATGATGCACAATACAAGCACACTGAATGGAGCATCAATCCTGCAAATGAAATATTGGAGAATGGATCTCTAATCAAGGGACTAGAAAAAAGAAGTGGAATCAAGGTTTTACAACTTGAGGAATCCCCAGTATCCCACTGTGATGAGAAAGACAAAAAAGCCATCTAACCAATTTTGGGAAAATGGCTGCAAAGAAGTCAAGGAGGGATGGAAAAGGCAAGGAGAATGAAGAAAGAGAGACAAAACAGAGTACATACATTGCAAATACAACAGTGATTGAGAGAGAAGAATGAAGCAAAAAGGCCCAAGGCAACAATCCAGGGAAGGTTTTGCAGTTGTTTAAGAAGGTTTTCGTATGTTATCAAAATGTTTATCACGGGTTGCAAGATGGCACCATCCAAGATAATAAAATATTAAAGGCTATCAATTTGATCTCTAGAAAGCAAATTAGTCCAACTATAAGGAGGTCAAATTTTGTTACATGGCAGAAATATATAGTGGAGAAAGTCATATCATGCCATTGGAAAGATGTCTAGAATATAATGCATTAAAGCTCTAAAGGCCACTTCCAAACCACAACAGGGGATTTGGTTGTGGGCACTTTGATTTTGTATTAAAAATTTTGAATCAAGAAAAGGAACATCTTTTAATTACCAAAATAAAACAAGCTGGTATCACTATTGATATCAAAGAACGTTGCAAGGCAAGGCAACTTTGGAGAGACCAATCTAGACCTAAATAAGAGAGAAATCATGTTTAAAAAGAATGCATACCAGGCTTCACAGAACCTTCATGTCAGGACTTGGTTCAAAGGCCATACCACTGCCTTTCCATACCTTGTGACCAGTTCCATGAAAGCTGGAAAGACTGATCCATGTCTTTGTTTCCTCATCTAAATGAAAGCTGGGAAGACTTTTCCATGTCTTTTCACCAATATTGTAAACAACCACCTCTATCACTAGAAAATCATTAGTTACAAAACACGCACGATCCCCAATGCCTATGCAGCACATAAACGGGTATTCGGGCTCAATGAAAGTCGGGTATTCTGGCACATAAACGTTCACGTTAGGAGGCTTCTTTCTCCACATTTTTTTGATGAAATTGTGTGATGAAAGGAGATTATTCCACTGCTTTGAGACGCTACGAAATCTGCACACACATTCCACTGGCAGCAACGACAATATTTCTTCTTTCAAATGATCATGCAGATCATTGTAGGTCGTTGAGAAATTTTTCGACTGCACCATTTTCAAACAGGTCGTAGAACCGGGAAAATTGTAATTCAAGGCGTTATAGTTAGAATGCCTTTTTTCAATATTTGATAACAAAGCTAATGGTCTGTTCATAAGGAAGGTTATAAAATTTAATTTGCAGGTTGGTTACGTAATTGAAAAAGAACAAGCAATACACAACAAACACCCATGCAAATTAGAAGGCTCAAAGTACACCAGAGCCATGGTTGTAGCTAGTGTGACTTTCTTCTTTGTCTAAAATGGATCTGGTTGAAACCACAAAAGGCCACATATAAAGCCCTGAAAATTTCAAGATTAAATCTCATTGATTTGAAAAGGAAGAAAAACGTATTCCTTGAAACCTTTATTTTGAGAATTCACTTTTATAAGACTCTACACACACATCGTACTGCCCAGATTATGAAAAGTAAATTTTCAACTGTAAATTCAACATGCAAGCCCTTGAAATTCTAAAGGGAACAGAAACAGAAGATGAATACTGAAGAAAACGTAAGTGCATACCCTTCGTTCACTACAAAAACCCTAACATAAAATTAACCAGCAGTTGCCTACAATATCTTTACTCTCACCTTGCTGCTCACGAATTGCGCTTCTCTTCCTCCGACAACTGTAACGCCAAGCCAAACCTCTCAGCACGCCGGTGCTTCTTTTCCAAGTCCGACAACTGTAATGGCCCTGCAATGCTAGCGACTCTGTTATCTTCCCCCTCATTTGACGGCTTCTCCACAGATGCCACGACTGCTATGATGACCGTGACGGTGTCCACCGACTCTGCCATTATCGAATCTTCGCACTTCTTGGTGACAGTCTTGAGTTGGGATGTTTCATCTCCAGAAGGGGGTTCCTCCACGTTAACTGCCTCAGATTTTTCTGGTGCATCTTCTAATGGAGGAACGGCCTGTTTTACGTCGGACTCAAGGCCCTCGCCTACGGCATTTTCCGGCAGATCTAAAGAATTTCCCAGGCATTCAGTCGGCAAAGGACCGGGAGCGCCGAGGTTCGAATCCCTCTTAGAAAGTTCATCGCGCAGCTCTTGGATCTTCAATTTCTTCCATTCTTTTGTGACCTTCGATGAATTTTCTGTCGTTGCCATTACCTAAAACCAAAGAATTATGTAATAGACAACGAAAATGAACCCACAGAAACCTTCTACTGAAACCCTCAAAGCCTAGTTCGCAGATACCACACAGATTTAAGGTTTTATTGTTGGCCTTTTGCATTTATAGGGATGTTATCAAAGTTGAGCCATAAGCCTCACAATAAGTGGTTTTGGGATGTGGTTTCAGGTTTCCAATGACGGTTAGAGGGACCGATGTTTACCATGATACTTACGGGATCCTAATTTGACGTTCGTAATCGATAACCTACTTTTATTATTGGGAAAGGTCACATGTCAAAATGACGTGGTGAGACCAAATTTTCCCCCTTACCTTTTTAATTTTTTCTTCCCTTCCATAACTTCACATTTATGTTAGTGAAAAAAAAAGGAAGTGTTTTATATATAATAATTTATTGGTTGTATGATATTTTTTAATTTTGTATTTTTGGTTAAAAATATTTACTAGCAATTGCACCGGGAGGTGCAAGGGAACGCTGAAAGGGGATATGAAACTCAGTATGTAAAATCCCTCCATTCCAAAGGCTTCCTCCACTCATTCTAATACTCTTGAAGAATCCCATCCACTAACCTCCTCGAGCCATTCGAAGACCCAAAACCCAATGCCTACACTACCCACTTCATCCTTCACCTTGTATTCACTACTAGAAGTGAATCTACATAGGGAAGATACCGTATAAGTATTGAAAACAGGGTAACTTTTAAATTGGTTTTGGCCATACTTGCAACTACCCTCATTTCGATTTCTCACACAAGGATGATGAATTTAGCTCAAACCACCTGATCAGATGGTGTTAGGTAAGCTAAGTGATAATCCAAGGCATCTAGAAAAATTAAAAGCCTACCCCATAATTATTCGCATTCTTCTCTTTACAGCGGTCATACAGAACATTACTGCTGACTTTGCCATCTGCCATTCGATAGTCCTCTAGATTACCATAGTTCTTGCTGAGTGTTCTCAATGAGTACCTTGATCCACAATATTTTTTGAAATGGAGACACTAGGCATACCCTCTTCTTCTAGAATTTAGAGAAATGTTTGTACGAAAGAGTCATCATTGAAGCTATTGTTTCTATATATTTTACTGTTCTTAGTATAATTTTATCCTGGTGTTATATTGAAAATTAAACTCAGGGAGTACTTGATATGTGTGTAAAAGGAAAATTGACATTATACAGAAATCATTACCATCCAGTCCAGTTTTCAGTCCACATCTTTGGCTTTCCAGGAGAAATACATTTAAAATAGTCATAGTAGAAACCATTGCAGGTATTGATCTACAAAAAAATGATTCGTATATCAGTAAAAGCCCTAAAATATTACAAATTTCTAAAGAGATTTTATGTGGAAATCTAAACTTCTATTAATGGCAAAAGATATTAAAAAAACTTCTCACAATTGGGTCTGGAGCATCGGTTTGTTTACAAATCACCTAGGGAGTACTTGTATTTAATGATAGTGCCATATTTTCTGCCCAATTGGCATGTAACTTTCCCTTCTCACCATAATATTGCTCTACTTGTTGATATTCATTCTCTATCTGCACAGGACTATGAATCAAATCAGGGTGCCATAGCTTATTAGTATGAATCAAATCAAAGTGGCATACATCATTATACACAGAACAATGTAATAATCAAATAAATACTAAATTAGTATGAATCAGGTCAAAGTGTCATGCATCGTTATACTCAGAACAGTGTAACAAACTATTATAAGAGGATAACATACCTGTGTCAAGATAATGGGTCCACCTTGCCATGCAAAAAGGCTTTCTTCTTTCATCATCTCTATTATCTTTGTTGTAAATTTTTGCATATGGTACTAAAGAAAACAAAACAAATTTGTACTTAGTGGTGATGTTTAGAAAATTAAACACAAACATAAACATTGAGATTGCATTTGAAACTTTATGATGCTCTGCACCGGAAACCTTAAGAATGGCATTAAAATTTGTTTAAAACAAATTTTCAATAGTTTCAAAGTTTTTTTATAAAGAAAAGTAATTCTAAATCTGTTTCAGGGTTCTAATATTCTTTTGACTCAACTGAACTTAGAACCTTGGTCATATTCAATTTTTAAACCTTGCTTAATAGATAAATTAAAAAAAATTCATATGAAAGACCATATACAGATTTGTATGCTCATTAACTTTTGAAAATGGATTGTCACAGGTATTTCCTAGGAACAAGGATCTTGTCTACTGTCAAACTTTTCCTCTTTTTCTTCCTTATTTCTATCCATCCAGCTTATTGATTTGAAGGATGCAGCTAATAAAAGTATCCAATCATGCTATTTGCACAATGTCTATGGTTACAACAACCATTAACGAGCCAAATCCAAACCGAAATCACCATGAAATTTTCGTTGTCTATTCTCAGCTTGATTCCTGGTGCAGTGACATTTAAACAAATCTATATGAGATTTCCTACTTACTGGAAATAAATCTATGTCTAACTCACAGATAAATGAAGCAATCTATAGAGCTATGATAAGGAAATTAGGAACAAACCTGATGTACAGCTGCTACCTTAAGAAGATATGGAACATCAGCAATAGGCCCAACAGGAAAGCAGCGATGAACAAGACCATCGTGGAAAAACATATATTCCATCCCATAAACGGTGATACTAAGCCCCTGAGGAATTTTTCAAAATGCACAGTAGGTTGATAATAGAATGACTAACATACTGCTGTTGAAAATCACCTTGACATAGCTGTTAAATCAAACTTGGTTTAAATTTACAGTGATCACATCATTCTTTAAAGAATACTATCAATTTAGTACTTTTGTGAATTTCAATGGTAGCAATAGTCAAAACAAAGGCCAGTACTTATAGCACCAAAACAAAGGCCTGGCACAAAGCCTTTGTTAAAGAATCCATAAGCCAGTAATGCAATGGCTGGACCAGCGTTGATAATGGCAAACACGTCATTCAACTCAAAAGGTCCCTCCCTTGGCCTGTGATGAGACTGCCCAAAGAAAATGGATTGTCAATTACAATCTAAAACTAACATCTCAACAGTCCTGTAATCATTGGAACAAAAGGGGATTACATAGTGCAAAACATATCTGCTATGTTACAGCTGGATTGGTTTTTTTTTTTAAATTAATTCTTGGTCCACCTTTCTGTAAATTGTAGTTATACCTCATGCATATGCCACAACGAAGCATGCCAGAGAGCTCGGTGAGCCCAGCAAGCCCAATATTCCATTCCAACCTATAAAAGCACATTTGGAGTCATTATTTTCTGAATATTTAGTTCCAAATCTAATACCAACAGCTCAAGTAAAGAAATTGCACATACCGTGGCTCCCACTGCTAATGAAAATGTGCCAAACATCTATGTGCAGGGAATCTCTGCACCCTGCATACAAATTCCATCAGAGAACAAGCAAGGTAATATACCCATGTCATCTCATACATATGAGCATAAAGACAAGAGTGACAGAACTACTATAATATTTATTTGCAATGATAATGGTTAGCACCATTGAGTACGAACTCAAAATTCATGTTGCAAAAAATTTATTAAATACAAGTATTTCTGTGACTGCCAAAGAGAGCATGACCTGAAGCTTAGCAAAGCACATGTTAGGTAAGAATAATGTAACTGAACAATGCAGAATTATAGTTGTTATGATGAAATAGATCCAGCATTTTTGTTTGGGCCAACTAAATTTAGTTATATTGCAACATTGAGTGAGAGATACCATATAAGTTCATCATAAAACTCATGGTAAAAATTTGTAACAAGAAGATATCTATACTACTAGTATGCCTAGTAGTTATGACACTATTAAAAGGAGAATCAATCTTCTTACAAGGATAATCCAGTTTCTCATCAAAGATGCAATCTGGCCCTTTCCAATTGGAACCAAAGGATCAGGGACCTGTTTAGAGATTTCCGGAAAATTTCCATAACTCATATCTACAGGGTTCACAATTTGTGAGGCAAACACACTCTTTAAGAAGGTTTGTAGTGCGAAGTCGGCTCACAGCTGGATAGATGTAGAGAATATTTTAATAGAATAAGAGGACGATCTAACGAGTACCCCAAGTCTCTCAGACCCCCTAAGAAAAACCATAATAGACCATAAAATAAAAATTGAAAGGAGCACAACCATGGTGAGAACATGGGGCCTGCTAAGGAGACGTAGACTTTTTCAGCTCAAACAATATATTTCAGAGAAAATTATCTCTAGGAAAGAGAGGAGAAACCCATTCGAAAGTTGTTTGAATGGAATACAACAAAAGGCATGTTTCACCAAGAACAGCTAAAATAGTTACTTCAAAAATTAACGTTTTGATAGAACAATATTACAAACTGGTTAATGATTCAATCCTCTGACATACCTTAGGATGGACAAATCTATAGGCACCACAACCAGGAGCATAGAAATCTAAAACAAGAAGCTTGTCTCCAGCAATTAGAAGAGAATCAATCAATTCCTGGGCTCAATGAACTTCTACCATATTTGATGTCAATCCTTTTTCCCACCATCTTGATAGGCGGGGCATACATGTCTGTGCTGCACAAACCTGGTAAGAAAATCACCCAACCATAAGCAATGAAAACCCACACTTTGAAATATTTTATAGCAAAATTAGAAATACAATAAAGTATTTAAGCCTAAAAAAGATCCAAACTCACTTCATACTGAGTAGTTTCAGAAAGAAACCAACCAAACAAAAAAAATCAAGACTATTTTTCTCATGGTTGTGCTCCTTTCAGTTTTTATTTTATGGTCTATTATGGTTTTTCTTAGGGGTATGAGAGACTTTGGGTACTCGTTAGATCGTCCTCTTATTCTATTAAAAGAGTCTCTGCATCTATCCAGCTGTGAGCCTGGGTATATAGAAATTCTGATACTTCCTAAAAAACAAAAGAGAAATACCTTAATACTGGTAGCGTTGACATACCTGAAGTCAAACCCCCGACGGCAGTTCGCTTGGCAACACTGGGAAACCCTGAATCAATTCCACTCTCTGAAAGTTTTCCTGAGATAACAAAGAAATATTCAAGAATAAGAAACGATGGGAAAAGGAAGACCTTCATAGGAAGGGCAAACTGTTAAAGTTGCTGAGGGGTTTTCCCTTAAAACAGTGTTGCGCAAGCTATTCTGTTCTCTATCATCTCAGCAGTGTTAAGTGGGTCGACTCACAAAGCTCTCATACTTGTCCCTCTATTCCAAATTTCTCACCGGAACCATTGAACCATTCCTCCCTCCATTTTTGGGCTTCCTCTGTTAGAAGAAATTTACTTGAACCAAAACATCTTGACTGGAGAAATTCCATCAAATGTTGGAAATATCATTGTGCTCTCCAACTTATGGTTAGCAAAAAATAAATTATCACAGGCAATACCCGCTTCCATAACTAATTGTCGTCGCCTCTCAAATCTGTATCTCCATCACAATCAACTGCATGGAAAACTGCCAGCAAGTTTATGTAGGCTACAGAGTTTGGCATACCTCTACCTTACCAGTAATATGTTTGAAGGCCCTGGACCCAAACAGATTACAATGAATGGCGACAGTCTTATACAAGTTGATCTATCTGATAACCTCTCTATTTGAACCCTTGGGGGACAAAACTGAAGGTTTATCGGACACCGTGATGACCCAAAACCCTACTCTCTTAATCTCCCCTGCAAGCCCATAACCCACCTTGGGCACCAGAACTTGTCTGGCTGCTTCCCTATATTTCTACTGTTTGGGTACTATTTTAGCCCTAAAAGAATCCTTCTTCTTCCCTTTCAAGGAATCAAGATGCCTCAACAACTTGAGCTACTCTCTCTCCCTGAAGTGTTTCTGAAATTTGATGTGGTTTTTGAACTTTTCACCTCAGTGCTTTTGAAATTTGATGTGGGTTTTGAACTTGTCACTGCAGACTTCACAGATGTGGGTTTTGAACTTGACTACCAAAGCCTCAGCCTCCACCGCCGCCTCCACTGTTTCCTTGTTCGAATCCCTCAACACAGACCTACAAACCCTAGTCTCCAAGCCCTCTCGGCCTCTCTCATGCCCCTATTTTCAAACATTTAAGATCTTAAAACTTATTTTTCAAACTAACAGCTGGTAACAGGCCAAATGGAAGATTTTCATTGGTTGGAGGAGGTGCCACATGTTTAAATTTTATTAGTTGGAAGGGCGATGAGAAAGGCTTCTCATTGGCTGGGGTGAACAGTGTTTGCTCACCCCAATCCAACAAAGAAAACACCTATCGCGTAATTATACTAGCAATTGCACCAGGGTGCAAGGGAACACTAAAAGGAGGAGCTGTGAATTATCTTGTGCTACATGTAAGGGTCCATAATGAATGTGAATTTATGGGGTGTAAAATCTCACATTGAAGAGGAAAACGTATGAAATGGACATGTTATTGATTACATGGATTGTTGACTTTTAGACTATGGAACATAATTAAGGTCAATGCATTTGCATCATCTTTAACCAAAGGGAGTCAACACTTTGGAATAAAGTTGGTGTAAACATGGATATTGCACGATTAAACTAAATCTAGAACCAACAGGTTGCCAAGAGCTACCGCAATCTTTTGAGCAGCTTCTTGAGTATGAAATGCAAATGAACTATCCAATCATGGCAACCATGTACATACCCCATAAGTAATAAGTAACAACTCAATCCAAGGGATTTTAGCAATTCAGTACATGTTGTTGTGCCCACCTCATCTCCCTCTACTCTTTCCATATTTCTTGCTTTCTCAGCAGCATCCTTGATACTCTGCCACTCAGCACAAAAATATGGCGGTAAACATCCCAAGTTTGATGGATCACTACACCCACACTCTTGCTGAGAATTCTGTCCAAAATCTCAAATATTGCACTCAGTTGATTGTGCTTCGTAATATGACTATGTTTCCATCACGAGGGTTTTGGAATTTCGGAGGATGGGTGGTTAACCAAGTGATGCCAATGAAAACTTCCTCTTCATATTTTTCTCT
The DNA here is from genome assembly GCA_034641835.2 of Pinus albicaulis. Classification (NCBI taxonomy): domain Eukaryota; kingdom Viridiplantae; phylum Streptophyta; class Pinopsida; order Pinales; family Pinaceae; genus Pinus; species Pinus albicaulis. The sequence continues at coordinate 1,069,268,319 of CM076578.1, read as the reverse complement.
TAAGAATGCAGCTCTCAACCTACCCATTTCCTTCATTTTGTTGTTTGTCCTTATAACTTTGTGCAGCCATTGGATGCAAAAACTAATGGGGCATTGCCTTAAGCAATGATGTTTATTTGTCATTTGACATGTTATTAGATCAGTTATCTTAAAACTTATGTTATATCACTGCATGTATCACTTATTATTTATCATGTTATGTGTAATGATGTGTGTTGTTGGAATATTGATACTTATAAAATTTCAATTATTTGTATTTCAGTTTTCATATGTTTTAGTTTTTAGTAATTCAGGTGGGGTTTCTCCATGTCTAAAACCTTGACGACGTCCTCTATGATGTTTCCTAAAATTCCCCCAATGCATTTCCCTGCTCCTGCCTCCCAGAAAGTTAGCGGAACATTACTTTGCACTGCCCATCAATGTAGAGAAAGTTTGGGCAGAATATCTTAAAGCAATATTTGTTAAATGCAGATCGGGCACTACTGTAAGAGCTACAGAATAAGATTAAAATCACACGTATCGAAGTCCCTGACATGATGTGCAATGTAACTCTTAGTTTGATAAAAGACAACACACAAGGTCTTGGCTTGATAAAAGCAGTGCATGAAAAATGCAACATATAACTGGTACTAAAATATAGTCGATAAAACTAAGATAATGGGGTTGGTTTCAATTTGAGTAACTTGGAAATTTTAGAAGTGAAGAGTTTTTGTCCTGACTTTTATTTTTCCTTTCAAGTTTTTCAAAATGTTCCACTGTAATGTCTGAGCAATTTGACTCAGTAGAAAATTTAGGATTTGGATGATTTTCGAGGTAAAATATTCTCTTCATTCCGTTTCGTTTGATTTTTTACATGATACATCTCTGAATGGAAGACCTAGGCCACAAAGGAGCATTGTTATAGCTTAATTTTTTACACAATACCGTTTCAATAGGAAAGGAAATTGTCATAGCTTCACTTAAGTTTTCGAACGATACATCTCCTATAGAAATACAGTTCCATTAGAAAAGGCAGTGTTCAGTAAAATTCCAATCTTTAAAGAACTTGTGGATTTTCCCTTTAAGACCAAATTTTATGTCCATTCAAGCCAAACAGTGCCATCCCTATCTCTGGATAGGTATTGTATACTTTACAATTAAAACCCTGGAGACAATATGTTAAAATTTCAACCTATAAGCCCTAAAAAGGGCATAAATCATCTTTTGAACTAACAATTTTTCACAGTTACTTTGCAATAAGAACATTAATACATGCCGAGTGTAAAATATATAATATCAGTACCAGAGAATTCAGATAATCAATCCAAAGAAAAGGAGAAGGAGAAGATCCACATACCTTGCAAGAAATCACAGTTCTCGGCCTCCTTCCTGACAACATCTAAAATAGAGTCAATGAGCTCGGCGTCGTCAGTGTAATGGCCCTTGGCCCAATTATTACCAGCACCAGACTAGCCAAAGACGAAGTTATCAGGCATAAAGATCTGGCCAATGGGACCAGACCTGATGCTATCCATGGTGCCGGGCTCCAGATCCACAAGCACAATGCTGGGCACATAGCGTTCCCCGCTGGCCTCATTTTAGTACACATTAATCCTCTCCAACTGAAGATCCCCATATCTACAATACCTTCCAGTGGTATCGATCCCATGCTCATCGCACATGACTTCCCAAAACCTGCCTGTATGTGCAAGATCTCACGCATTCTCGCTTCGTAAGTACGGAAAAACAGTGACTAGACAAAGTGTACCTTAGTGAAACCCAGTACTAAATATCCAGTAGCGTGGCGTCTATTGGGATCAGTTATTTCTTGAAAATCAGTAAAGATAGATAAGGCGTGGCATCTTGACAGTTGAAAGCAATGAAATAAAAAACTCAGTCTAGTCCATCCACAGATCCAAGACTCTTAAGAAAATAAGTTGCAGGGTACTAAAAGCAAATGAATTGAATCGAAAGCTCACTTTGAGCTATTCACACATCCAGTGCTTTATGACTTGCAGAGCTTAGAAAAATGGTGGGGATTTTGCAGAAATAAAGAAGTAGCGCCAAACTACTAGTAGTCCTCCCAGCCACGACTCTCCTATCTGTTAAAAAAAATAAAAATGAATGAAAAATCATGGCGCAAAACTGCCAATTCCTCGTTGTCCATGGAATTTCCGACTCATCAATCCCACCCATTGAATTTACCAGTTCAACTTCTTCTCTTTGGCACGAAGAGCTGCCTTGGCGGTCCTCATTTTTAAATGAAGATAATCGATGCAATTTTGAGTAGACTTCCCGCCTTGTATACGATAGTCCCTCTTGTTTTACAACCAGAGTCTAGAAATAATAGAATATCTGGTATCTCTACAAGCATGTGGACTGAAAAAACCTGATTTCCCTCAAGCTCGTACATATAAAACCACCTTCTATTCGCCTCCACCCTTAGGTTTCAGAAACCCTGATCATTGATGGGGCTCATTGATACTATTAAGGGTTCTCGAAACCTAAACCACCAAACAGGATGAAAGCTTGTGGCGCGTATTTTAAGACGGAATGGATGAGCAACAGTCTGAGCTATACGAATTTTACACTTTTCAATTTTGCAGTGCACATAAGGGTGCCAAGATATCTGATATAACGCAGGATGGTTACACTTGTCAATTTTTCACTACACAGAAGGGCGATGAGAAAAGGTTTTGATTGGGTGGGGTGAACAGTGTCACCCCACCCTACTCCAGCAAAGATAATGTTTCCAACGTAATTATCATAGCATAAGTGTCAACAAACTAAATTAACACCAACAAAAGATATCTAATATAATGCAAGATGGTTACACTTGTCAATTTTGCACTGCACAGAAGGGTGATGAGAAAAGGTTGTGATTGGGTGGGGTGAACAGTGTCACCCCACCCCACTCCAGCAAAGATAATGCTTCTGGCGTAATTATCATAGCATAAGTGTCAACAAAATACATTACCGCCAACAAAATATAGTAATATAGATTGGTTTAAGAGCTGGCACAAATCTTGCTTTGAAAAGTAAGAAGCCTGAAGAGGAGCCAAGACAGTGGGTGTTTTTGGTTATTGTCAACACAAAAATAGAAAAATTACAAATCTCATAATTACACATTAAGGATGGAGATTGGGAGGAAACGCTCAAAGTGTAGCAAAGAGAGCATCACGTTCATGCATATGGTAATCAATGTGTTCCACTCGACTCTCCAAGGTGTGAAGATGGTCATTTTTTCATTTTTGTTGGCACCAGAGTCCTTCCACAGAGTCAAAGGTCTCATTATGCACATGCTCGAGGTCGTTGATATAGGCAACCAATTCGTTCATGTCCTCGTACCTCTATTCCTTTAGTGTATCAATGTTGAGATGTATGTGATCCAGCTGGGTCGCGATGGACTCCAAGGTGACCAGACTTCTATGTGGCTCAGTGAGCGAGCTGGAGACAGGGCCATATATGTAGCGGAGTGGAAACTCTCAATCGACTCAGAGTCTAAGCTAGGCTCCCCATGTTGCTAGCGTACATCCATGTGTGGCCCAACACCCCCCATGCAAACTCGCCCTCTCTGTCGAGGCATACTACCAACTCCAACACCACCTACATCACTGCCATGGACTGCGTACTACTTTACCTAAGAAACACCCCACTAGACATTGAATTGACAATATTGAAATAACAAACCACTGAAAATTCCAGAGTTGTTGAACACGATTACCCAACTGAGAAGGATCTCCAAGTCCCGAGCACCAACACCACAATGACGAGTAGTGAAGACGTAGGAAGACACAGCACAAGCCCCAGGGCCTGCAAAGCTCATACATCCCCAAGAAAGGCACCTGAAACTACTCCCCCCATCCGACTTGTGATCCACTGAAGTGTGCACTAACCAAAGAAGAAGTCAGGCTGAGGAAAACTTAGTTGATTGACAGAAGTTGTTATGAGACAAAATTACAATTTATTTAAGGGAAAAAATAAATTAGACGCCTCAAATTCCTCACTCCTGGTACATCAAAATTCCTCACCAGTGTGGGTGCATTTTTTTTTGTCCTTTCTAGTCACCAATTTAACTGTTTCTTGTTGAAAATTTCAACACTCCTTCTCAACAAGAAAGGAATTCAATCTATCCCCATCCGATACCTTTGGAATGTTCTGCATGCTACACTTCTCTAGTGTTGTTTGCACTTGCAAATCCTGAAACTGAATAGCCTTTGAAAAACTAAATTATTATAATGAATCTGTCATCAAAGTCTTTTGACTGCTACTAGCTACTGCACATGTCTAGTACTGGATTCTCTGCATTGCTGTTGACATCTGCATATGTGCCCTTTGAACTGTTTCTAACTCTATTTGTGCTCCAGTATTTGACATCTGTCACTGATTTTTGTCTTGCTGACATCTGACTACATCAATCTAACTGATCCTTCCTACTACTGTTGTACTGTGGGCTCCTCGTAGCCAGGTTCGATCCATGAGACACGCCATCTCAATGGACCTTGCCCAAATTTCTTATCTTGGGATTATGTCTACACATAACCCCACCTTACACCTCGAGGTATGGCTGCTCCCTCTTCCCATATGGCTCGAAATCTCCCCCTCATGGAGGTCTCTACTTGAGTGGACGTTTCCACTCGGTCTCCTCTCTGCTTCTCAAATTGTGGCAGCTACTCTACAACCTTCTAAGACTGTTTCTCATAAGGATGCACGTTGAGAGGTAATTTATGCTCCCTCTAAACCACCATGTCTCTAACTTCTTCCTTTCTCCTCAAAGCTTTGCATGCATTTGGTACCTCAAGTGCATATAGGTTCTTGACTTGCGCACAATGTAATTGTCCCGAAGTTACAAAAAGTTTCTAAAAAAGAGTTGATTTTAAATCGATGATATCTCTCTCATCCGAGCTCCGATTTGACTGATTTTGTTTTTCCATTTGGGTATATTTTTGCAAGGAATCCAAATATTCTATTTGTTTTCAAAAATTTTACACCAAATATTCAGATATTCTCTACAAAATCGTCGCCCAAAAAATTCCTGCTCTAATACCATGTAGAAAATCTAACCAACGAGATTCAATCTGATCTTGTAATATACTAAAACAAGATATTGAATCCTTCCTACAATTTACGGAAACAAAACACGATCGCACAATCACATATAAGTAAGAGAAATAAATTATCAATTGCACAACAACATGATGTATTTGGGGAAAGCAACTAATCAAAACCCCTCTATCTCTATTGTGTATTAAGTCAAGGAATCATGAAACAATACAATGCTTAATCTCTCATGAGATTCTCCAACACTCTATCAATTGTCTCCCGTTGATCTAGGCAAACTCGGTCTAGTACTTAGCCAATTCTCATCCTTACTTCAGCCTGCCTTGCTCATGCAATTCCTAGGGAATCAACTCCTTATTAATTAGGAAAATCAACCTTCCTTGATTGCACAATCCATCATGGCATCCCAATGACTTTATAATTGTACATGGGAATTTTTCTCTGAATACAACTGATAGTTGTGTTCCCTTTAACCTCTGTCTCAATTGGGTATTCCTCGGAACTGACATGCATGCAACTATTAATAGTGAATTATCAATTATCTGATTGATCACTCATTGTGAATTAAATCTAATTTAATTCACTGGACCTCTCACTAGCTCATCACTCAGTTAGAACTAGTTAAAATGATTTTAACTCATTTAATTGAGTTAATTACATTTGCACCCCACTAATGCATCAACTTCAACTGGACCCCAAAAATATTAGAATCCCTCTAAATGCCTCATATTAGACCCTCAACTCGAATTTCTTGAGCTAACTCGGTCATCATGAATTAATTAACTGACACAAGTTGTTATGAGATGAAATTACAATTTATTGTCCAATTTATTTAAGGAAAAAACAAATTAGACGCCCCACATTCCTCACTCCTGGTGCATCAAAATTCCTCACCAGTGTGGGTGCATTTTTTTTTGTCCTTTCTGGTTTCCAATCTCACTATTTATGGTTGCAAATTTCAACATTTCAGAATTTGATGCGGCCTTCACACAAAGACACCATTGAAATCACATGCCCATATTCTCATGAGAAACCTCTCTTAAGCTCGATCTTCCAGAAGAGAACCAACAATATGCCATCCTACTTCCTAGCGCAAACCGACCATTAAGGTATGCAACATTCTTCTGAACCCTCACATGATGATCTTGCTCTTGGAGGATGATCATGACCTCCCTTTAGCAACCCTTACTCGGCCCTCGTACTTGACCTAATTTAGGACTACATCTCTCTTCACCCCCTTGATGTGCCAGATAGTGGGAATACATGTCAAACATGCTAAGATGTGCCAAGTGATAAGGCATGCCAAGATGTGCAAGCTAAGGTTGTGTGAATGTGTGTTAGGGACTGTCAAGACAACAAAAGGGAGAAAAAAGTTAAACTACAAGGAACTAAACACATAAGAGGGTTAATAAGTCATCAATTTACCTTTTCCAAGAGGGGCATGCTAGGCACACCAACACTAGGTGGCAATAGGTGCCAAGTGCAAAGTCTTAGTGCATTCTAAGTGCCAAGTATTCCTTTGTTACTTCTCATCTACTTTCCAACAATTGACCATCACAAATAAATTTAATATTAAACCATGCTAAATCATACCAAGGCATTCAACGTATTCCATACATGCTAAGACTTTCCAAGCGCCAACACGTGCCAAGTGCCAATATGTGTCAGGGACTAGTGTTATGCATGTTATGAAGTGGAAGGGAATGTTGAAGAGTGCTAATTAAGGTGTGCTAGAGAGTGATAATGCATGTTTATGAGTGTTAAGGAGTACTAGGAAAAAACATTAAGGGAGCATGCACTAGGTAAAAATTCATGGAAGTTAATGAATACGAGGAACGTGTATTGCCAGAGACTAGTGTTAATGGTCAGTGTTAGTTGTCATGCCAAGGAGGGAGTGACAAGGTATGCTAAGCATTGGTAAGGCATGCTAGGGAATATCAAGGCATGTTAAGAATTCCCAAAGTGTGCTTGGGAGTTCCAAGGTGTGCTAATTATATCATGTGCCAATTAATAGTGCCAAGATATGCCAATACATGTTGGGTGCTAAGGATGCGGCGCAGGGTGCCAGGGTATGTCAATATGTGTCAAGGCAACAAAAGGAAGAACCAATAAGAGGGTTAATAAGTTAGGACTTTATCTTTTTGAAAAGGGTCATGCTAGGCACACTAATAATAGGTCCCAATACATGCCAAGTGGCATTGTGTGCCAAGTGCTAATTTATGTCAATGCATTCAACCAAGGTGTTCTAGGGCATGCTAGGGACTATATGCAGCATGCCAACACATGCTAGGAGAGTTCCATGTTGTGCTAGCGCATGCCACCATGTGCTTGGGTGTCAGTGTCATCACAAGATGTTCTAGGTACAAATATGTTCCAAGACATGTGGGGTGCTAATAAATGTTAGTGTGTGCCAAAGCATTACTTTAAGGTGTGCCTAGATTGTTGAGGATTGTTAGGTCTTTCTCATTAATAGAATTTTCAGAGCTCGATTATGTATTAAATAATATATTTCCTACACACAATAGTGGAACTTTATCTAAATGGAATTTTCTAGATAATAAACCTAATAGATATGAATCATGTGTTGACTCGTAGGAAATCTCTATTCGACTAGTCATTACTTGAGGGAAATGATACACGCTTATTACTTCTTAAAAAATTGACTGACCCTAACCACTATGGCCTTGGACATATTATAAAAAATGCTCCACAATAATGGTATTAAATCGTTATATTTTGAAAAAAAATATATTAATAGGCACATAGCATCATCAAAAACTCATTGGAATGATCAATGATGATGTACATTAAGTAACAAAAAAAGCATTAGTGAGGGTCATTAAAAGTTCACCACTAGAAGTGTCACCAAAGACAGAATTAGTGATGGGCCTTTAATGACCCTCACCAAAAGTAAAATGTCTTTGGTGACGAACTATAAAGGACCATCACTATATACACTTACAATGAAAGTTTTTTAATGATCAATGATGATGGACATTTTTTGACCGTCACCAAAGTAACAAAAAGAGCATTGGTGAGGGTCATTAAAAGTTCGTCACTAGAAGTGTCACCAAAGAGAGAATTAGTGATGGACCTTTAACAACCCTCACTAAAAGTTTAATTGAAAATGTCTTTGGTGAAGGACCATAAAGGACCATCACTATATACACTTACAGTGATGGTTTTTTAATGACCGTCACCATATGTGACATTGGTGATGGACCTTAAAGGTCCATCACAAGCATGACCCTCACCAATGTGATTTTTTCTTGTAGTGCCTACACGCAACCCTACTTTCCTGCTTGAGATGACAAGTTTTTTGTTGGAAAATGTAACATTATTAGTTGTAATCTTCTTGGAGAACTCGGTCATGAAAAACAGTGAACGTAATCCTCTAGAGTCTGTGCGCCTTTAATCACAATGTTGTTTAATTAACACAATTTGAAATGATTCAAATATGAGTGCCAAGTCACCCCATAAAATATACCACTCCTCCGCAAAATTAATAATTGATACTTTGTACCTCATTTTCCGCTTCAACTATAATGAGTAGCTATAGGTTAGCTCCATCAAAAATATACTCATTCCCTTATAAAAAATTTTCCAATTTAGAAATAATAACCCTTTTAGAAAGAATAATATCTCATAATATATAAGATCTTCAATTGATTTCAAAGGAGAATGATCTTTTCTCTAAATAATTCTCCTTGCAACTCCTTATGCAATTTCGTGGAAATAGATACTTTTATCTCTGTGTCACAATGAAACCAAACTCCTGAATAAATAGCTGCCTTTTCAGAAAGCGTAGCTATTATTTCAGAAAGAGTAGCTATTATTTTTTTATTACTAAAATGACTAATAACTTTGACTCCAACCTAGGTTAAAATAGTGGTTTTAGTATTTTATGAATTTATGACACAATACCACCTATAAAACTGAAAATATTTTTGGTTTTGAGACTCTTTTTGGATTTTATTGAAGATGATTAGAACTTTGACATAGGCTAGGGAACAAGAAAAAATTCAAAAATAATAATATAATGGTGGTCAGACTATTAACATTCATAGTGCTACCATGATAAATGGTCCATGGCCTGATATATACATTGATACTTAAGGTTATAACATATATAATAAGGTTGGGATGTTGGTTAAGCCCGAACCCTTGGTTTCCCACCATGTTGCGTGGGTTGGGTAGACCGAGGGTTAGGGGCCCCAAGGAAAATTTTAAGAATGGAAAATTATCTTGAAGTTCAAAAACATTGGCGAATATCACTAGTTCCTAATATGAAAACTATACAATGTTTATTGATGTATTTGTAAAACTATTCAAATTTATAATGATTTTATATATACTCTCTATATAATGTTGGAAATTTTTAAGTAAAATAATTTTATCTTGTAAAATTTGGGCAATTTTTTTTTATAAAAAATGGAAGTTGGCGAATATTGTTTTTTGGAAAAACCATGGAAAATCTGCCCACCTATAAATATTAGCCCCTAAAATTTTCCATGGAACTTAAGGGTTAACCCCGGTCCCAATCCCATTGGTAATCCTTTAAAGCTTAAATACTCATTGTGCCCATAACATAATAATAACTAATGTAGCAGAACCAGTGGAAGGCTTGGTTGGTATGTGTGAGGTCTCACGTTCAATTCTCGCAGAGGTTGATCGACCTCCAAAAAAAATTTAATTGGCCAAGTGGAGGCCACGTGGTATCCACCTATTGGCCCACATGGCTCTCCCTCATTAGGCCGCCACACAATTCCATTAACCAATAAAAAAACACCAAATATCGACAATAAGAATTTGGCAAGTGGAAGTTAATGACTAGTCCACAAAATACAAAGTCAAACCAATTCAAATCCCCAATCAGCATATAGGCTGCTGACTGGGTGTACCTACAACCCACATTCAAAAATTTTAGTTGTTTCCCAAATCGATCAGAATACAATATCAGGAGAATATAATGCTGGATGTGAGTGAAACGAGTTGCATTGTATTCATGATGATAAGTTGTTCACTTTGGTATTTTTGTCGAGCCAAACCGAGCACTTTGAATTTTGAGCATTTTCTTGATCCATCGGATCATTACTCCCCACTGAGAGATTTTGGACCTCCAAAATCTTGTTATCAGTTAAAAAATAAATGAGGGAAAAAATCCCTCTCCATTCTAGTCTAGATCCACTGAAATCTTCTTGAATTTGTCACTTTTATATTTTCATGAACATACATCTTTTCCAAATTTTTGAGTCCTTGTCTTGCTTTCAACAATGACCTTACGGCAATTTCCCAGGATATGAAGAACAAAAAATTTCCTTTTAAGGAATATGCACATTCCCTCCTCGGTCATGAATCAAAGGAAACTTATGCAATTTCAAATTTACTTCACTTTGAACATTGTCGTCATGAAGATGGTTACCATGTCTAGCCTTGCACTTGGCTCGAATCTTAACCAAATGTGATCATCATCACCATGCACCATCCATTTTTAAATCCAAAACATTATGAAACCCACAAAAAGAAGTTTTGGAACCAATGTCCTCTTTGTAAAATTGATTTTTATTTTTCTATTTGACCCCTGCATTCTTTAACACTCACATCTTGTTCAAACCAATGTTCAACAATGATGCATCCTGCTGCAAATTTTCTTCATTTTGTTTACCTCTTTTAGGAGGAAACATGTTAGACTCCTGAAATATCTTATCACATTCATTAGAAACCTCAATGAAATCATATTTCAAATTTGAATCATATCCTTGAAATGCTTCATTTTCAACATCTTTGTTCTTGAATATTAACAATGCAAAATTCTGAATAGCATTAACAATTCTCTTCATTCATCCAACATTCATAAGAGACAAACTCATTTTCTTGCCATGCGGTCTAACAATGTACTCGATTCTATTCTTGAAAAAATGGTATTTTTTCTCATGACTATAAAAAAATGACTCTCCTATCATAAAGATATGGGCTTTCCAAAACAATACCACATATATCAAGCAGAACTACATCAAGTTCAGCTTCATCAAGAAATTTTGTAGTGATTGCAAATCTAAGTATGCATCTCCTTGTCACCTACAATTATTGCATTCTCACATACCCAACCTAAAGGATAAGGTTTAGGATGAGGAATGGTATCTAAATTAAACTTCTTGACAATTTCTTCAGAGATGATATTTTATTGTGAACCACTATCAAACAGTGTGTCTATATTGGAATGCTTTGAAATAACTCTAATATGGAAAATCACAATTCTTTTTTTTTCATCTTGAGTATCATTGAGATAACTTGAAGAACTAGTAATTGCAACCTAAATCAAGTTGTGTAGTTGTAGTTGTTTTCTCCTTCTCCTCGCTTTTAAACTTTTTGGCTCTCATCTCTTGATGAGGTTTCGAGCAATGATCTTCATCATGGTCCTCTTTGGAATAGTGTTTGCATGTAAGTTAACATAGTTACCGATCAAATGAGAAAATTACCTAGTACCCGTTTTTTTTTAGGTACAAAAAAAACATCCGATTTTGAAAAGTGGTGATGCAGAATCACCAATTTTTTTTTTTTTTTTAGCATAATTTTGGCACTTTAAATTTTCTTATGACTCTTTATTTTTATTTTTTTAATGTCATGATTTTTTATGTCGATTTGAAAAGTGGTGATGTAGAATCACCTACTTTTTTTAAAGGGTTGTTTTTTACACTATAAATTTTCTAATGTCTTCTTCTTCTCTCAGATGTTTATTTTTAAGTGTATTTATGTACTTGTTTATTTTATTTTTTTTGTAATGAAATGTTCATTTTTCCACATAGTTAAAATTTTTTTAAAAAGGGTCAATATTTTAAAGCTAGGATTTTCTATATGTTTATTTATTGTTAATTAATATTTCAATGCACACCAAATAAATGTTGCTAAAAAACTAATATTTTTAATCATATGACAAAAAATACACATTTTCAAAATAAATACAATGAAAAAAATACACATTTTGAGACTTTTTGTTAAAAAACATGTTAAATAAATGATATTTTTTGGAAAATATTAACAAAAAAACTTTAACAAATAACATTTTTTATGAATTTTGTGTCACAAATTAATAGTAATCACAGGTTTAAAAAAAAAAAAAAAAGGATTCTTCTCATAAAATATCAAAGTCTAAACATTAAAAGTAAAACTAATTAATAGCTCTTAGATTTGAGCTTTATTTGTAAGCATAATTGAAAGCTAATCCATAATATCAACTAATCCATGTTCAACATCTTCTAGAACATCATTAATGTGTTCTTCTACAAATTTTTTTGCTTCATTTTTCGTCATTTTCATCTTCTAATGGATCTTTCATGTCTGAAAATCTTCCAAACTATCCTTTTCCAATCATTGCATATAATGGTGGTTGAGGTTCCTTTGCCTTTTTTGCCACACGTGATTCATTAAAATCCCCTTTCCTCAAACCAACTTCTTGCATTGCATCTGGAAGAAATTGAAGAGCATTAATTCTTTGCTGAATAAATTTTCATTCCACTAGGTCTTTCTCAATGGAAATGCAATTTCTTCCTTTTTTGGAAAACATGCTAGCGTTGTACCTAATCATCAAGCACAAAAGAAATAATTAAACAAATTAGTATAAACACATAAAAACTAAAAACTAAAATATTGAAATTCAATTTTATATAATAAAACTTACTTGAACCTGAGAATAAATATGAAACCCAATCTACTTGATTTGAACATAGATCTATAAGATAGTTAATCAATGGTTGCAGTTTTTGATAAATGTTAACTATATCTACTTTTGAATATTTTTCCTCATATGTTAGTTTTCTTACAACATCATCATGAACTAATTCTTGACTATGACTCTTCCCATCTACTTGAATAAGAAGAATAGGCCTATAGATATCCTCTTTTTTCCAACATTCAACATGGATGAACTCACAATAATTTATAATAGGCTAATATTTGGAAACAACAATATTTGACTTCTTCCTATAACATAACATAGTAAAAGTTCAATTAAATTGTACATAAATACAAAATTCTAACATTAATCGAACATACAATTTCAATGTATTACCATGTAAGATGCATCCTAGAGTTTGTTTTTCCCTTGAATCTTGTTAATAACATTGCAAATGGTGTGTCTGAATGAAATGTCACAAATCTCCAAAGTGGTGATTTGGTGACTTATTGAAAGCCCATAACCACTTTACTATCTTGATAAGTATATGGTTCACTATCATATTCAATGATTGGGAAATTGAAACCATGAGGATTACCTGCAATAACTAGGCCATATTCCCTTTTAGATATGAGTTTTGCAATGTCTTCACAATCATCTGGTATTATTTGATATTGGATATTTTTGAGCTCATTCCAAATGAAATGATTAAGAGTAAGATCAATTTCAACATTCTTAAGATGTTGCTTTCTCATCTTTTCCAACTTAATTTTTTCAAAAAAGTTTTTGAAAGAATCTGGTAATGCATTTGAATCCTTCTACGACACATTTAATGACATAATATATATATATATATATATATATATATATATATATATATATATATATATATATATATATATATATCTATATATCTATATCTATATCTATATATAAGTAATAAAGTAAAAATAGTTTACATATGAATAAAATGAATGTATAAATCAACATACCTTATTGAATGCAATATAAAGATCTTTAAGAGTTGCTGTAGAACTTGATTCTAGGTAGTTTCACACAACATCATTCCAACTATCTTCATTCAAAATTTTAACCATATGTTCTTGTATTTTCATATAAATTTTCTGACTGAATAAATAAAGTTAAAACTATTAATATAGTGAGATGTATAACAAATTCTACCAACAACAATATGTTTTATTTAAATGAAAATTAAAATCAAAAGAAAAGTACAAATAATTCAACAAACCTACTTTTGAAATTCTGCGCACATTTCCTCCATTGATAATTCACCTGACTTCACACGGGATAGTACTGATTTGACTAGTTTATCATCCTTCACTCCTTGCATTGTTATCCAAGTTACGATAGTCATATCCTCTGGAAGTTGCTTCATTTCAGGGCATGTCTTACTATTGGTACATATTATTGGTCTACACTTTTTAACCTTCTGATATTTTATGGAAATATTCTCCCATCGCTCAAAAATATCATCAATCAATGCTCATATCTCCCCACTTTTAAATTCCAACTAAAAAATGTTATCCAAGCCTCTGAATATATTTGAATGCATTTTTCCATGTTTGATTTGATGTTTTCATTAATTTTATAACCCGTTTCCATTAAACATTCCTTCCAAAATGTTAGACTGACTCTGGTCATATCCCCACCACATTTTTCTATGAATTCATTATGAATAAATCTAACCCTTTGGATGAAATTCGTTTTCATTATCTACTCATTATCTGCATTATGATACCCTGCCAATAACTTTGATTCTGTTTCTATTAAATCAGCGTAAATGATGCATTTCACTCTTTGGAAAATATAGTTATTGGGATATTTCTCAAATCAACTGTCTTTTAGCCTCTACCGAATGGTTCTGTCCAATTACATACTATTTAGAATCAAAACATCATGTCTTGTTAAATGCATGTTTGTTGGGAACCTGACGTGAATCAACAAGAACCACATAATCCACAACATGTGCATATGGATTGAACCTGAACAATGTTTTCATATTTCATACATGTAGGTGATGTGCCTTTCTAATTTGATATTGAGATTGTCCTTCATCTCGCCTATAAAATTGGCTAGCATTAAGCTCAAATGTTTGGCCATCAAAAATTAATTTATTCTTCCTCAACTCAGATCGAATGGAATTTTGTTTTGTTTTAATAACGCCATTCTCTAACTCGACACCGCGTGTTATGATTTCTCTGCTTCCTATAGAGTTTTCAGTTTGCTCTTCATTGCTGCTCATGAATTTTATAGGTTGACCAACATTTTATTTCTTCTTCTTACTCGTTAACATATCATTTTTTTGATAAACGAGCTCTTCATCATTAGCTACAAGAGAGACATCTTTGGCCATTTTTCTTTTTTGTATTTGATTTCTCCTTTTGCATAACAGTTCTAATCTCCTTCTCACTAATGCTAGCATAATTTTTAGATTCATCTTCTACATCATCAAAAGAAACATGTTTAGGTTTACTAGATTGACCAACCTTAGTGAGTCTTCATTGATCCCCTCTTTGAACTACTGTAGTGTCATGAGCTATTGGTCTTTGCCTCATTCTCCTTTCTTCTTTTGTTTCTGTGTGGAAAGTCTTGATCACAGTCATAACATTTGGCTCCATATAACCTTAATCAAGTTTGAAACAGGCTCAACAAAATCTTGTGAAACAAAATAAAATGTCAATGATTAATAATTTATGCAAAATTGAATGATCCTTACAATAATGCATAACACAAATATAAATAAACATACTTACAATGTTATTTGCAATGTTTCTTGCGATTTCTCCACACAACTTTGTAGATGTTTTATTTGTGTCATACTTGACCTTTGATAGATGATATCTAAAATTTTCACATTTATTAGCCATTCTAGAAAGAACATAAATAGTGTTTGTATTCGGAACCAAACATATGTCTTGTACTCTTCCCATCACTTGATATGCTTCACCTAAGCGAATCATACCACAAAAGAGATAGATATGTATACCATCATCGGTTTCATTGTCTTCAAGATACCATGAAAATTATGTTTTCTTTATTTCCTATACGTTCTTTCATTCAGAAAAAATCTCGATTGAACTTGATGGGCTAGTTGCTTGAATTTTATTATATTTTTCAATTTTTTTGTGTTCAATAGTTTTCATAGTGTACCCATCAATACTCTTAGTGCGTCCAAGATTATCCATAGTGCGTCCAACAGTATCCATAGTGCATCCAGCTACAACTTTAGATTTGCAAATTATGACCCTTGGTTCGGAAGCATTCATGGAAATATTCTTTGATTGCATTTTCCTCATAAAAAAGAATATATATAAAAAACACATTTCCTAATTAATAGATATATTTTTTTTTAAAGTTTGCCAATATAAATTTAAAATTATTCAAAAATTACTTTCTATGAAATAAATTAAAAAAATACAATTTATTAGTAAAACCATTTAAATTTAAATTAAAAAAATATATATACATATAACTAACTTTTCTTAATATTTTTAAAATTGAAAAAACATATATATATTTTTTCATTTAAAAATAAACAATTCTAAATCATATATATATATATATATATATATATATAAAACTTAAAAAAAATATAGTTTTAAAAAGATTTTAATATTAACATTTTTTAAACAATTTAAAAAAAAAATTTAAAATAAACAAATAAATAAATAAATTTATTTTTTATTTTTTATATTTTTTTAATTATAATATTAAAATTTAAAAAAAATTATTAAAATTAAACATATTCATTAAAAAAATGTAAAAAAAATAAAATTATTAATATATTCATTTATTTTAAAAATAATTAAAAATAAAAATAAAAATAAAAATTACTTTTTTAAAGGAATGTAAAAAAAAAAATGTTTTCAATGCCACGTTGAGGGCTAGAGCTCAGCAAGGCGATGCTGTGAGCGTTGCCCCTCTGGATGACAAAGGTTGGCTGGGCGGCGCTGTGAGCGCTACCCTGCCCACGGCTGGGCGAAGGGAAATTCTGGGAATTATCCCTTCGTTAGTCAGGGGCCGGTGGAGCAGCGTTGTAAGTGCTGCGCTGCTAGCCTCTAGCCCCAGGCTGTGCGGGGAATCGCTCCTTTGCCCAGCCAGGGGTTGGAGACCGGCGGGGAAACACTCACAGTGCTGCCTTGCTGGCCTCCCCAAAATTTCCTCTCCGCCAAGCCTCAGGTTGGAGGCTAGTGGCATAGCACTCACAATGCTGCCTTGCTGGCCTCCATCCCCCGACGGGGTAAAAGAAATTAAATTTAATATTAATTAAAAAAAACTATATTAAGATTGAAATTATATTTTTTGTTTAAAACTATTAAAAAAATAAAATAAAATATATATAAAATTTAAAAAATAATAATAATAAAAAAAATTGTATGTATCTTAAAAAAATTAGTTTTTTTTATTTATTTTAAAAAATAATAAAAAAACAAGAAAATATATAAATAAAATTTATTTTTTATAAAATAATAAAAAACAAAAAATATATATAAATAATATATATATATTTTTAAAATAATATATATATATATATATATTAAAACTAATAAAAAAACAAAAATATATATAACTATAAAATAAAAAAACGATTATATAAAAGGGGACTATATTTTGTTAAATAATTTGTTTTTAAATACATAATGCAATTATAAAAAAAAACAAATTAATTTAAAAATAAAAGATAAAAAATATTTTTTTTGCAATTTTAAGAAAAATAAATAAAAAAATAAATATAATTATTTTTTGTTGTGTAAGGTTGTCTTTTTGTTTTTTGTTTCGTGGAGGAACCCAACAAGCCTAGAAAAACAATTTCCTCTAAAGTTTTATCCAAAAACCCCTACATATTTGAGTTTTTTTTTGCCCATTTTCTTCGCTATAAAGATATAAAAAAATAGGGTTTTAGAACATAAAAACCATAAAAAAAAGTTTTGGAACATAAAAGCCATTAAAAAATAGATTCTCCCCTTAAATGATCAAAATAGAAGGAAAACTAACCTTTCTAATGCGAAAAATCATGTTTCATGTGTAATCAATGCCAACACAACACCTCCACAAATTTATCCAACAAAACCCACTGCCTCCACAAATTGTCTCCAACAAAACCCAACACCTCCACAAATTACTCCAACAAAACCAACGCCTTCACAAATTTCTCCAACGACACCCAGAAAATTTGATGTGATGTGAGGAATAGAAACAATGATTGTTATTATATAGCAAATATTGTGTGATTGCTTTAGCATTTCGCAAATGTGGGATTAAAATTAAAATTAAGAAAATTAATATGAAGTTAATTTATAGGTTTATATTAAATTTTATTCAATGTTGGCCAAAAAATAAACCATAAATTTTAAAAAATAATTTCGATACATAGTCAATGTTAAATTATTTAAATAAAAATTTCATTTTAGTTTGGAAGGAATGCATGAAAGGAATATTTTTGTGGATATTTTGAATAGAAAGTAGGGTGAAATATTTCAATACCAGGTTAGTAAATGTTGAACCCTTAGTTAAACTGAGAGGGCGGGTGAATCAGTTTAACACATTCATGGACATTTAAAACTTTCCTTTAAACTTATTTACACCTTCATTTCATGATCAACTTATTACTTAATGTAACAGCAATCTTACTATGTGAGTAGCAAGTATTAAGCAGATTATATAAACCATATCAACACATAAATATCATGCACATAGACAACAGATATAAGTGGAAACCCAAAAGGGAGAAAAACACATCTTATTATTGTTGTGATGCAAAGGCAAGCTCCAACTCCCTCTCACCACTGATTTTCTGTAGGCTCCAACCCACAGGAGGCTCCTACCTCAATTCTGCAAGCTACAACTTGCAAGGAAGCTCCAACTCCCATCTATTTTCTGCAGGCTACAGCATACAGGAGGCTCCTACCTCAGCCAGCTACAACTTGATATGGAAGCACCAACTTCCTCACTCTTTCATAAAAAAACACATGCTGATTTACCTAGATATCAGCTCTGTTTTGTTCCTTCTTCTCTGCGGTCCACCAGTGTTCATATCTACCTTATATCATCTCTGAATCTTCACAGCTTCTCTATCTACTCCTCCTTCTTCTTACCCTCTCTGCCTCATTTCTCCATTCTCTAACCTCTTTATGCATATCTATGTGATATCATTTATAGAGTTAAACTCATGACTGTTTGTATTCCACAGGGAATTCGAAGTGAATATGTATGACTCTGTGCCTTCCACCTTCTCGTTTTCTTGCCTAGCACATTCAGAAAAATATGACAATATGTATACATTTCAATATTACAGTGGGGTATTTCTTTGCCTACTAAGACTTGCCTTTGCATCACATAGAA
This sequence comes from Pinus albicaulis, assembly GCA_034641835.2. Classification (NCBI taxonomy): domain Eukaryota; kingdom Viridiplantae; phylum Streptophyta; class Pinopsida; order Pinales; family Pinaceae; genus Pinus; species Pinus albicaulis. The sequence goes on along the minus strand of CM076578.1, from coordinate 1,069,249,244 downwards.
TAAAACTAATTTTAAATCATTTACATTCACATTTACAGTTACATAAATCAATTTCACTCAGCCCTTTTTCGGCCCTTAGCTTGCTGCGTGTTTGTCTTTTCTGTTGATGTCACTGGTTTTTCAGTTTCTGTTGTTATATTGTGATTGTTCTTGATGGTGGGTCACCCTACCAAACCCACATTCTCACTCTCATAGCTGCATATGAAATGCATTCAAATTCATGCTCCAATTAAATTCCAACCTGGGCAAAACTCAAAAATATGTCTAGAAGCTTTAGTATCTCAAATCACAGATTTGAGGTATTAAAATCTATTTCTTAAGATTATAAAACCACACCCCCATATTTCAATATCTTTTTCTCATGCGGAAGCTTTGAGCTTCAAATCTCTATTTTTAAAAGCTTACAATAAGCCTCATGTGCGGAAGTTAAATTCTTGTTCTTAACACTATGTTTAGAACTCACATATTACAAACCCAATTCACAATATTCATATGCAGGAACTTCGCATGTTTCAAATCTATGGTTAAACCATAGTCCAACCCACTTCATGAGTTCGACTCGTTATTCGAACTTCGTAATTCAACCCATAATGGTCCACTATATAAAATGGATATTTATATCCCATAATACAAACCTTCGGCCAAATAGTTTTATTTATGTTCTCCACAGCTTTATTAATCCATCGATGGAATACCTTTACATGTTTTGGCTTTGGTAAAGGTTATAAACATACATTCGTTTGGCCCCAAGGCTTACCAACTCACATGTGATTATATCTATACCCATTTATTTATATGCAGACCATAATCCATTAAAACATATCAAAACCTCCATTATAACATTGACTTCATGCATATGACAATGCTCCTCCATACTCTATCAACAACATTAGGTCCGTCTGGGTCCCACAACTCATTCAACGCAAAAACTGAATATCAACACATTAGAGTTCTGTCATCAACGTTTACTCTTTTCCTCGGGCCCACAACTCTAAAAATTTTTCTTTCACACCTCATGGTTTTTAAACCATCATTCGAGCCTTTAAAAACTCAATATACCATAAGCCCCAAAGCTTACCTCTCGCATATAACTATAATATGTCCCCAACATACAAATTCATTTCATACAAGGTTCGACTTTATCATCAAACATCGTATATATATATATCAACATATATTATGACCCCAATTCAAATGTTAAGAACTGTTATAACGAACCGTTGACTAACCCAATGAATAGCTCTCGCCAACATCACATTAGCTTATAACTATTCGGCCATACATAATTCATCCCTTGGTTAGAAGACCAACACCAACATATGTAAAGGTGTTTATATACCCGCTCATTCAAATAACTTCGGCCACCAGTTCATTGTGCCATGTTAACATTTCAACTTGGATTAAAGCTTTAATGGTCAACATAATACACGTTCGAGTCCCACTGCAATTCGACTTACCTCATTAAACCCTACGTAACTTAGTAATGCAACCACCGTTCGATCCTTTGATCGACACATCCAACGCAAATTGCATTTTTTAACCTCCGTGTTTTAACGTCCAAAAACTTTGCAAAATTCTGGTTTTGGATTACCACCTTTGCCACGCGTCGCATGCCAAATGCTATCACACTTTTTTCCTTGATTCCACTTACCATTTTTAACTCATGCGAAACCCATTGGTGGATTCCCGAAACCACATTCACTGTTACTGCATGGTTCTGTTACCTTTCATGTGTCTTCACTCATGGTTCCACCATCCCTTATATTACGATTCTTCTGCGACTAAACCCTGCTTCATCGTATCTCATTATCTCGACACCTCTGTAATCGAAATGGTTTTTCGATTCCTAATTCCTCTGCACTAACACTTCACCTGTGGTTTTTCTATGTGTATTTTATTACTGTGTGATGGCTTAAACACCAAAATCGACCTTCCAAATCTCACCTTTCTCCACCTTGATTACTGTGAAACGATTCAAGCAACAGTGTGTATTGAACCAATTGACATCGATTCAAATAAACAAAGTCTCTTTGTATGAATTAAACACACCCAGAAATTAGAGGCTGTAGTATTGCTTGCGTCCTTCAATAAAATACCAAATCTCATCGATTCTCCATTGAACACAAGTTTAAACCACATCCAACATTCAATAGTCAATAGTTTTTGTATTGTTGCTTTCCTATAATGATCGATATCAATTAACACAATCGATACTCCTCTTAATTCCACTCAGTAATACTCAACACAGGTTATTTTAATATCAATGGAATTCTGAGAAGATTAAACCTCTTCACACAGAGACTAATAATTCAACTTCCTCCATAATGCATCCAACTTGTCATATATAAATTGAGGAATTCCATTAAATGTTCTACAGGAACAAACCTTGTTTGTCTAGACTAAATCACTCACACACTGTGTAGCTCTCCAGATTTTCTACTTCTGCTTCTTTTCTCCTTTGAATGAATTCGTTGTCTCTGCTTCTAGTCACCTATCTTCTTCATCTGTTTCCTCTTCTTCTTGTCTAATGTTGCCTTTCTACCTTTGCTACTCAACTATTGTTCCTTTGTGCTCCTTTGTCTTGATGATAATTCAGGTGTGACTCCTATCTTCTCCTTTGCCATCAATGAAAATATTTCCAACAGTCTCCCCCTTTGGCATTTATGACAACACATCCACCAATACTCCAATTCTTCCTCCAAGTCTTCCTCCAAGTCTTCCTCCCCCTTTCATTCTGAAAGGTGTGTTTTGTCTTCCTCTGCCTATATTATTTTGCTTGCTTTTCCTCCCCCTTTGACATCAATGGAAAAGGGTTGCACATTTCCCAGTGTGGATTCTATCTTTGCATTTCCTCTCTCTGAGTTGTGTTTAGGCCCTTCTTATTTTGACTTTATACCTTACTACTCCAGACTGGTGTACACGAGTTGTTGAGAGAACACTTTTGATAATTCTTGAACTTGTATATACACAGTTAGTTGATACCATCCCAAAGGACAGACTCCTTGCACTTGTATGGAGCGTAGGTGATGATAGAGCAACCATATATAATTAGACTTATATAATCATAGATGCATCATTGGACCAAAACTAAAATACTGAGAATGCTTCAAATATACTTCAGTCTCTAGTATGATCTTCATCAGAAACACATATCTGTTGATGAAGATTGTAGATGGAATATGTATTCTTCTGCAATACACATCTGCAGTACAACATCTGTTCAATTATGATGATGCCAATATATCTTTTATAGCTATGGTTCACCTTTCCTACCTGTTGGTGGTGATATGAGCTAGGATGCTGACAAGGATATTACACTTAATAGCTAAAAGGTCCTTGTTACTGATGTGAACAATGAATCAACCCAAAGCTTACAACTTATTGTGATATTAGACGATATCTTTCAATATAAGAGACCAAATGACTTTACTTCTTGTACAATGTACTTTCAAAACAAACCCTTGAGGCTAGATACATGCAATGTATTGGTCAGTCTCACTTATCAACCATGCAATTTTATTTATGACATAAGGGGGTATGTATGTCAATGATCAATCTCTCTTTAAAGGTGAATTACCAGAAAATCCTTTATGCTGAAGTAGGATTTAGATGAATTAATAAAATACTTTTGAGTTTCAAATGGTAATCACAACTAGTCCTTCATTCTTCAGATACTTTAACAATTCTGTCATGATGATTTTCAACAAAACCATCTTCAATTTGTTTAATTGATATCTCAGCCAACAAACTTCACACAGTTTTATGAATGATCTTAAGAAAGAGGCCTTGAAGATATATCTGTACTGACTTTAGGAAGGCATGCAGTTATATCTAGAAATAGATACTGCTTCAATGCTCAATATACTACTTCAAGTGTAAACAAGATAATGATCATTTTCCCCTTTCATTGACCCTTTTATGCTTTAAAAATGCAGATAACGCTGGGTATACTACCTTGATGTACTATAATCCTTTGATCTTGAGGACTTGTACCATACCGCTGCTCCGCTAATAACACTTGGTATTCTGTTGATAGGCATGTTGCTTGTACCAAATACCAATTGATACTACTTTGATAAATCATGCAGAGATTTCACTTTAGCTCGCACATGAACCCATAATTAAGACAACCTTCATAATTTGTACTCTTGAGCTTTCCACTGTTCACACCAAAAACCATCAATATACTGAATTTGATCTTGGCATCATTAACCATTTTTCTTATTCTGTGATTATGTTCAAAGGAATGCCATTGCATGTTCCTTTCTAAGACTATTCCAGAATCATTGCTGCTTTATATTCAATTCAACTGTTCTAACATAATGATCTTCGGGAAGACATCTTCAATTTCTATACTAGGAATCTTCATGGGTAGATCACTCAGAGATTTATCACTCACTTAACTGCATTCCTCCAAGGGGACTTTTCATAGATGATATAATTACATAATGATGATAGTCACTTCTCTTACTCATCCTTCTTAACGAGATTCATTGTTAATTCTAGCAGTGTGATGCACAATGTGATCATCCTTTATGGGACTTTCCAGTTCTGTAGCTTGAAACATATTTTTTGTGATTTTAACCATTCATTACTTAATGTGTTGATGTCTTCTTAGCTTACATGTTCATGGATGATGTTCCCTCTACCATCATGGCTGCTTGCTGCCTTCTCTTCTTCCATCAATCTGTCAGCTATTGCGTGCTTCATGTATTCTTCTTCCTCTATATTTCTCTGTTAGAGAAATTGTCCTCTCCCTTCCTGACCTTTTAGCTGTTCTCATTCCAAGGAGATCTTCTTAGAATACTTTCATGGGGAATATTTATGAATTGCTCTCCCCGTGGAATGTTGCTTCATATCTATCACTGGTTGGATATTTACGTTGCTTCCTAGAGTAGCTCCCCCTGAGACTATGATGAATTCATTATGTTATTGAGGTAATAGGCTCCCCCTTTCTCTTTTCCTTCCATACTTTATTGGGGTTCTTCATAATGTCTGCACTTCTTTTTGATTCATAGTTTTGTTTGATTTGATTAGATTCCATCATCTGTCTAGAGTTCTTTAATGTATATGGCAGTTTACAGTCTTTTGTTTTGTGACCAAACTTGAGGCATGCATAACATCTTATTTTACCATGGTACGTTTGAGCTAATGTATAATATTTTATGCTCCCTTTTGAACATAATTTACATTCAACAAGTTTATGTCCAAAACTATTGCATGCATAACAGTAGCCATGGAAATGATTTATGTACCTGGTGAAAGATTGTCTTTTCTATTTACTTGCTTGAGGGGTTCTTCTCATTTTCTGCATCTTTTGCTGGTTAAAGTTGATATGCCTTGTCTTATAATGTGTTGTAATATGTCCTGGTTTATGACAAGAGAAACATGTGATATTTTTCATAGGAGGAAAGAACCTCCTTTGACATCTTCCGAATTTTTTCAATTCATCCTTAGGAGTGTATGAGCCTTTAGCAGTTGAATGTTTCATCCTCTCATTCTATGTCCTTTCATGTTGCTACTTGTTTCTGTTTGTTTCTTTACAAGTCATGTTCTTGGTGGCTTATACTTCTGTAGGAATCTTCTGAGCTGCTTCATTATCCTTTACAGCTTTTACAAAAATGATATTCCTGTTATCTTCTACCTTGGACTTACTTGTTTCTCCTTCATAGCCTATCCCAGTCTTTATGAGAGGATACCTTTGAGCATTTAGAATTTGATCCAACTGTCTAGAGATTTTCATTTGTGGAATATTCATAATTAGTTCAATTTGGGCCTTTTCTAATTTCATCCTTAGGCTTACCACCTCTTATTCCAATCTTCCACATTCCAGACTTTTCTCTCTCATTTTTTGCAGCAGAGTGTCTTCTACTTTCCTTGCTTCTTCAAGTTGTGCCTTCAGGCCAACAATTTCTTCCTTATCTTCATATTCTCTCTCATCACATATTTGCACCAATGTCTTAAGGTCTTTGTTTTCATTATTCAATCTTTCTATTTCAGTCAAGGATGTGTCAAGTTTGGCTTTTTCCTCAACTGTAATTTCTTCATGGTACTCACATCCATTCACCCTGGCAGGTATCTCATTTGATTGACCTTTTTCCTTTTGAAAGGAATTTTTCTTCTTCTTCTGGTTTATCTTCTCCTTCTTGATAACGCATCCACTAGTGTCTACTTCATGCATGAAATGCAATCTGTCCCAGATTTCTTTTGCAGAGGTTAGATCCATTATGAAGTCAAAATCCTTGTTATGAAGACTATTATATATCACACATTTTTCCTTCGAATTCCACTGTTGTTCTTGCAATGAGGGAGAGTTTGTGTAGTAACCATCACATACAAGTTTCCATACCTCAGGTTCATCAGCCATTAAATCTATTTTAATCTTATCTCTCCATTCCAGAAAGTTTGTTTTATTTAGCATGGGTACAGTTTGATAGTCCATGACTCAACCAGATCTCCTTCAAGCTATTAGGATTACACCAAAGGAACCTGCTCTGGTACCAATTGTTGAACCCTTAGTTAAACTGAGAGGGGGCGTGAATTAGTTTAACACATTCATGGACTTTAAAACTTTCCTTTAAACTTATTTACACCTTCATTTCATGATCAACTTATTACATAATGTAACAGCAATATTAATATGTGAGTAGCAAGTATTAAGCAAATTAGATAAACCATATCAACACATAAATAGCATGCACATAGACAACAGATATAAGTGGAAACCCAAAAGGGAGAAAACCACATCTTATTATTGTTGTGATGCAAAGGCAAGCTCCAACTCCCTCTCACCACTGATTTTATGTAGGCTCCAACCCACAGGAGGCTCCTACCTCAATTATGCAAGCTACAACTTGCAAGGAAGCTCCAACTCCCATCTATTTTCTGCAGGCTACAACCTACAGGAGGCTCCTACCTCAGCCAGCTACAACTGACATCTATCAAGATACAACTTGATATGGAAGCACCAACTTCCTCACACTTTTATAAAAAAACACAAGCTGATTTACCTGGATATCAGCTTTGTTCTGTTCCTTCTTCTCTGCTGTCCACCAGTCTTAATATCTGCCATATATCATCTCTGAATATTCACAGCTTCTCTATCTGCTCCTCCTTATTCTTACCCTCTCTGCCTCATTTCTCCATTCTCTGACCTCTTTATGCATATCTATGTGATATCATTTATAGAGTTCACCTCATGAATATTTGTATTCCACAGGGAATTCGAAGTGAATATGTATGAATCTTTGTCGTCCACCTTCTCGTTTTCTTGCCTAGCACATTCAGAAAAATATGACAATATGTATACATTTCAATATTACAGTGGGGTATTTCTTTGCCTACGGAGACTTGCCTTTGCATCACATACAATAAAACTAATTTTAAATCATTTACATTCACATTTACAGTTACATAAATCAATTTCACTCAGCCCTTTTTCGGCACTTGGCTTGCTGTGTGTTTGTCTTTTCTGTTGTTGTCACTAGCTTTTTCAGTTTGTGCTGTTATATTGTGATTGTTCTTGATAGAATGTCACCCTACCAAACCCAGATTCTCACTCTCATAGCTGCATATAAAATTCATTCAAATTCATGCTCCAATTAAAATTCCAACCTGGGCAAAACTTAAAAATATGTCTAGAAGCTTTAGTATCTCAAATCACAAATTTGAGATATTAAAATATATTTCTTAAGATTATAAAACCACACCCCCAGATTTCAATATCTTTGTCTCATGCGGAAGCTTTGAGCTTCAAATCTCTATTTTTAAAAGCTTACAATAGGCATCATGTGTGGAAGTTAAATTCCTGTTCTTAACACTATGGTTAGAACCCACATATTACAAACCCAATTCACAATCTTCATATGCGGGAACTTTTCCTGTTTCAAATCTATGGTTAAACCATAGTCCAAACCACTTCATGAGGTCAACTCATTATTCAAACTTCATAATTCAACCCATAATGGTCCACCATATAAAATGGATATTTATATCCCATAATACAAACCTTCGGCCAAATAGTTTCATTTATGTTCTCCACAGCTTTATTAATCCATCGATGGAATACCTTTACATGTTTTGGCTTTGGTAAAGGTTATAAACATACATTCATTTGGCCCCAAGGCTTACCAACTCACATGTGATTATATCTATACCCATTTATTTATATGCGGACCATAATCCATTAAAACATATCAAAACCTCCATTGTAACATTGACTCCACGCATATAACAATGCTCCTCCATACTCTATCAACAACATTAGGTCCGTCCGGGTCCCACAACTCATTCAACGCATAAACTGAACATCAACACATTAGAGTTCTGTCATCAACGCTTACTCTTTCCCTCAGGCCCACAATTCTAAAACCTTTTCTTTCACACCTCATGGTTTTTAAACCATCATTCGAGCCTTTAAAAACTCAATATACTATAAGCCCCAAAGCTTACCTCTCGCATATAACTATAATATGTCCCCAGCATACAAATTTATTTCATAAAAGGTTTGGTTGTATCATCAAACATAATATATATATATATATATATATCAAGATATATTATGACCCCAATTCAAATGTTAAGAACCGTTATAACAAACCTTTGACTAACCCAATGAATAGCTCTCACCAACATCACATTAGCTTATAATTATTCAGTCATACATAATTCAGCCCTTGGTCAGAAGACCAACACCAACATATGTGAAGGTGTTTATATACCCGCTCATTAAAATAACTTCGACCACCACTCCATTGTGCCATGTTAACATTTCAACTTGGGTTAAAACTTCAATGGTCAACATAATACACATTTGGGTCCCACAGCAATTCGACTTGCCTCATTAAACCCTACGCAACTTAGTAATGCGACCACCATTCGATCCTTTGATCGAAACATCCAACGGAAATCACATTTTTTAACCTTCGTATTTTAACGTCCAAAAACATTGTGAAATTCATGGTTTTGGATTACCACCTTTGCCACGCGTCACATGCCGAATGCTATCGCACTTTTTTCCTTGATTCCGCTTACCATTTTTAACTCACGCGAAACCCACCGACGGATTCTCGAAACCACATTCACTGTTACTGCATGGTTCCATTACCTTTCCTATGTCTTCACTCATGGTTCTGCCATCCCTTCTATTATGATTCTTCTGCGACTAAACCCTGCTTCATCGTATCTCATTATCTCGACACCTCTATAATCGAAATGGTTTTTCGATTCCTAATTCCTCTGCGCTAACACTTCACCTGTGGTTCTGCTATGCGTATTTTATTATTGTGTGATGGTTTAAACACCAAAATCAACCTTCCAAATCTTGCCTTTTTCCGCCTTGATTACTGTGAACCGATTCAGGCAACAGTGTGTATTGAACCAATTGACATCGATTCAAATAAACAAAGTCTCTTTGTACGAATTAAACACACCTAGAAATCATAGGTTGTGGTATTTCTTGCGTCCTTCAATAAAAGACCAAATCTCATCAATTCTCCATTGAACACAAGTTTAAACCGCATCCAACATTCAATAGTCAATAGTTTTTGTATTGTGGCTTTCCTATAAATATCGATATCGATTAACCCAATCGATACTCCTCTTGATTCCACTCAGCAATACTCAACACAGGTTATTTTAATATCAATGGAATTCTGAGAAGATTAAACCTCTTCACATAGAGACTAATAATTCAACTTCCTCCACAATGCATACAACTTGTCATATATAAATTGAGGCATGCCATTAAATGCTCTACAGGAACAAACCCTGTTTGTCAAGACTTAATCACTCACACACTCTGCAGCTTTCCAGATATGCTACTTCTGCTTCTTTGCTCCTTTGAATGAATTCGTTGTCTCTGCTTCTAGTCACCTATCTACTTCATCCATTGCCTCTGCTTCTTGTCTAATGCTACCTTTCTACCTTTACTGCTTAACTATTGTTCCTTTGTGCTCCTTTGTCTTGATCATAATTCAGGTTCTACTCCTATCTTTTCCTTTTCCATCAATGAAAATATTTCCAACAGTAAAATGTTTTGAAATACATTTTAAACGAATATTTTGGAGGGAAATATTTCAAGTGAAAATTTTGGAGGGAAATTGTTTCGTCAAAAATTTTTGGGGGAAACTTTGGAGAGAATAGTTTTAGCGATATTTTTTTTTTTTGGGGGGGGGGGGGGGATTTTAGAGGGAAGTTTTTAGTATTTAAGCTATATATTGTCATTAGGAGAGAGTGTATTTGTATCATTCAACAACTTCTTCTTGAAAGTCATGGGTTCTTCTAATACTGAAGATTTTCTTTTTGGAGCATCAACATCTTCGTCATGCAACAACTCTAATCAGATTGATGAATATAGCAAGAGTTCATTTACCATGAATAGAGAGTCAATTTTTGACTTGTTCATAATCCTAAGGATGATGAGAACATAATTGATGAAGGGCAGAAAAAAAATAAAAAAATAAAAATAAAAATAAAAATAAATAAATAAAAATAATAAATAAAAAATAAAAATAAAAATAAATAAATAAATAAATAAAATTGTGGATCAAGAGTCTGTTATTCCACTTCATCCTAATGCTAAGGATTATAAGAGCACCAATGATGAAGAATTTCCAGAGCCAAAATATCCACTTCGTCCTAATCCTAAGGATTATGTGAGAACCACTAATGAAGGAGGGAATGAATAATTTCTAGAGTTAAAATATCCAATTTTTCCTAGTCCTATGGATTACATGAGCACCATTGATGAAGAGGTGAATGAATAATTTACAGAGTCAAGATATTTACTTCATCCTAATCCTAAGGATTATGCGAGCACCATTGATGAATAGGGGAATGAAGAATTTCCAGCGTCAAAATATCCAATTCATCTTAATCCTAAGGATTATGCAAGAACCACTGATCAAGAGGAAAATGAAGAATTTCTAGAGACAAAATATCCACTTCATCCTAATCCTAAGGATTATACGACACCACTGATGAAGAGGGGGATGAATTTCTAGAGTCAAAATTTCCACTTCATCCTAATGCTAAGGATTATAAGAGCACCACTGCTGAGGGGGGGGATGAATAATTTATAGAGTCAAATTCTCCAATTTATCTTAATCCTAATCATTATGAGAGTACCACTAATGAAGGGGGGGATGAAGAATTTCCAATAAATAGAGATTCAAAGCGTCCACTTATTCCTAATCCTAAGGATTATGAGAGAACCAACAAGGAAGGGGAGGGGCGGGATGAAGAGTTTCTAGTGAATAGAGATTCAAATCTTCCACTTAGGCCTAATACTAAGGATTATTAGAGAACCACTGAGGAAGGGGAGGATGAAGAGTTTCTTGCAAATGATAATTTTAGAGGCACATATCTCAATAATGCATTTTCTCATAGTGAGCATTTCAAAGGCACTCATGGTGATGTAGAATTGAATCCTCCAAGGGAATATTTCAAAATCATGGATGAAGGTGGTGAAGAATTTCATCCAAGTCAGGGTTTCAAAAGCACAGATGATTCTTGTGAAATTTTGTCTTCAAGTGAGGATGGTAATGAATATTTTCCTAGCAATGATTCTCATGAATTTCTTAACTATGTTCAGAATGATGAAAGTGGTGATAATCCTGAGGGTGATTGTTATGAAACCAGCTCCAAAAATAGAAGAAAAGAGAGATCAACACCTTATAAATAAGCCACTTCAAGGGGGAAACATCTAGTACATTACATAAATGAACAATTCTTGGATGATACAAATGAAAAAACCTCCTTTCTATATATAGGAGTCCATGGGACCACAATGTAATCCTAGCCGACCTAACAATAATAATGTAAGGGCACAATAATAACAATATGGGGGTTATAGGGGTACAACAATAACAATAAGGGGGTTACACTAACAACACTAAGGGACTATACTAGCAATATAGGGACCTAACATGCTCCTCTCCTTCAAAAAAGTGTTTTCTCAACACTTGAGTAGCTCCAGGTGCTTCTGTATAAAATTATCATCCTCCCATCTAGAATCTTCAGTGGGTAAGTTCTTCCATTTGATGAGATACTCTAAAATTGATCAATTTCATAGCTGTCGAGTTCTTGTTTCCGTGACTTCTTCAGGTTAAAATATGGTTTTTCCTTCCTCATAAAGTTCTAGCAATATTGTTTGAACTGGAATTTTGTCCCCTATAACCTTCTTTAAGCATGAAACATGGAAAATTGGATGCACTCGCGAAGAAGCAGGAAGCTCCTATTTATATGCCATAGTACCAATCTTTTGCAACACCCTTGTAAGGACCATAGTACTTTGGCGATAATTTATTATCCTTCTTAGCTTGCTTGAGGGACATTTGTTTGTATGGTTGTAGTTGTAAAAATACCCAGTCTCCTACATCAAAAATTCTCTCACTGCGATGTTGATCTTCCTGTTGTTTCATTCAATTTTGTGCCAAATTTAGGTTATCCTTTAAGAGTTGGAGAAATTCTTGTTGATGCTCAATGTGATCTTCCACTGCTTGAACCCAATAATTTTCCCTTAAAGAAGATGTGATGGGCGGTGGATGATATCCATAAAGTGCCATAAATGGAGTCATTTTTGCTGTATTATGGAAGGAAGTTTTATACCACCATTCAGCGAGAGGTAACCACTTGACCCATTATGCTTTCTTATCAGATAAAAAACAACGAAAATATCCTTCCAAACATTTATTCACTATCTCTATTTGACCATTGGATTGAGGATGATAAGATGAGCCATGAGCTAGTTGAGTACCCAAACAAGAAAATAATTCCTTCCAAAAATTTCCTGTAAAAATGGGATCTCTGTCACTTGTAATAATCTTCGGGTTTCCATGTATCTTTTGAATTGTTTCCATAAATGCAGTAGCAACTATACTTGCTTTAAATGGATGAGATACTGCATAGAAGTGTGCATACTTGGTAAGTATATCAACTACCACCATGATGACACTCTTTCCTTCAGACTTAGGTAAACCTGTGATAAAAATCCATTGAAATCTCCTCCCAACATTGACTTGGAATGGATAAAGGTTGTAGAAGACCCAGGGTCTTAATTTTCTCAACTTTATTTTGTTGGAAAACCAAACATTCCGCCACAAAATTTTGAATATTAGATTTAAGGCCATCCCAAAAAATTATTTCTTCACCATGTGGTAAGTTTTTAAAACTCCTGAATGTCCTCCTAAAGGAGAAGTGTGCAATTCCAAAAGAATATTTTGTTTTAGTTGGGAATTCTTGCAAATATATAAGCAATATTTGTACCATAAGGAATCATTTTTCCAACTAAATGTATCATATGTACTAGGATCTTGCTGCAACTCTTGAATGAGTGTCCACACTTCTTCGTCCTTCTTCCATTCATCCCTTTCTTCGGTTATCAAATCTAGCTGGATAATAGAAATGGCACAAAGAAATGCTTCCACCTCTTCATCCTTTATTGAGAGTGCATCTGCAACAACATTTAGCTTCCCTTTTTGTAGATGATTTCAAAGTCATAACCCAACATCTTTGTGACCCATTTTTTTTGCTCTTTTGAAGATAGTCTTTGTTCCAAAACGTGTTTAAAAATATCATGATCGGTTTTTACCTTGAAGTGTCTTCCCATTAGGTAAGGTCTCCATTTTTTTAGTGCATATAGTATTGCCAACATTTCCTTCTCATAAATAGCCATTTGTAAAAACTTTCCTTTGATTAGACAACTTTCAAAAGCAATGGGTCTTCCTTCTTTCATTAAAACAACACCAATTCCATTTCCTGAGGCATCACATTCCACAATAAAGGTTTTTGTGAAGTCTGGCGTAGCTAAGAATGGTGCCACACGCATTGCCTCTTTAAGATGTTCAAAGGCCTTAGTTGCTTCAAGAGTACATGAAAATGCATCTTTATTCAATAATGTTGTTAGAGGTGCTGGTATTCTCCCATAATTCTTAACAAACTTGCGATAATACCCTGTTAAGTCAAGAAATCCGCGCAACTGCTTTATGGTTGTGGGGACTCTCCATTCCTTAATGGCTTTAATTTTGTTAGGGTCTACATTAACACCCTCGTGAGATACAATATGACCCAAATATTCCACGTCTTGTACTCCGAATAAATATTTGGATGTTTTTGCATATAATTGTTTCTCCTCCAATAGTTTGAGCACCTTGTCAACATGTTTGTAGATTAGTATATCATCAAAAAATACTAGTGCAAATTTTCTAAGGAAGGGTTTGAAAATTGAATTCATCAACCCTTGAAATGTAGAAGGTGCATTGGTAAGGCCAAAAGGCATGATCAAAAATTCATAATGACCCTCATGAGTTCGAAATGATTTTTTTGGAATATCTTCAGTATTTATTCTAATTGGATGATATCCTGAATGAAGATCCAACTTGGTAAAATAAATTACTCCATGTAATTCATCCAATAATTCTTCAATCATAGGAATGGGAAATTTATCTTTAATAGTGAGCTTATTGAGCTCCCTATAATCTAGACACATGTGCCATGATCCATCCTTCTTGTGCACCAATACTACTGGAATAGAGAAAGAAATTTGACAAGGTTGAATTATACCAGTGTCTAACATTTCTACAATCATACGTTCAATTTCGCTCTTTTGGAGATAAGAATATCTGTAAGGCTTGTTGTTTGGAGGAAAAATTCCTAGAATCAAATGAATAGCATGATCATGATCATGAATAGGTGGGAGTCCTTTGGGAGTTTCAAACACCTTGGAATGATTTCCAAGACTTTTTGGAGATTTGAAGAAATAGATTATTTTGATTTTGGAACTTCTAGTGAGCATAATTGTGCAATTATGCCTCATCGTTCTTTCTTCAGAAGATTTTTCATGACATTAGAGCTTATTATCTTTAATTGCTTCCCCGCGATACCCCGTAATTCGATTTCCTTTCCTTCAGAAATTTTTTTTATGAAACGTTCTTGAAAATTAAAAGCTACCATCCCCAAAGATTGTAACCATTGTACTCCTAGTAAAACATCAGCACCTCCCATTGGGATGAAAAGAATTGGAATATTCAATACATATTCCCCCATGTCTAACTTGATATTATGGCATTTTCCAAAGAAATTTATAGTTCCTCGATTTGCAACCATCAATTGACATTATGGTGTTGGTTATAGGAAATAATTCAATTCCTTAGCTACCTTACAATGAATAAAATTATGGGTACTACTCGAATCAATCAACACTATTACCTTTTTCTTCTTGATATGTCCTTCTATATTGCGAGTTTGAGGAGTGGTAATTCCTACCAATGAATTAAACGATATGGTCAGACTCATTTCTTCTTCTTCTAGGGTTGGTTCTTGGTGTATATCCTCTTCTTTTGAAGTTTCTAGTTCATTTTCTTCCTCCTCTTCACACTCTATGTAAAATAATTTCTTCTCGGCACACTTATGACCTTTAGTATATTTGTTATCACAACTGTAGAAAAGCCACTTTTCTCTTTTTTCTTCCAATTGTTGTGGTGTCAACCTTGTAGGTTGTGGAATTCTAGGAGTAGCAACACTTCCATCTTTATAGATGTGAGTGGTAGGCTTCCTTGTCGCCATAATTTTACATTCAATTTTTCTTTACAACCTAAATGCCTTCTCCAATGAATCAGGTTCCCAAATGTGAACTTCATGTTGGATTTTATCATTTAAATTCCATTTGAAGAATTCAATCCTGTGTTCCTCTAGAATATCAGTTACCCTTATATTAAATTTTTGGAAGTCCTCAATGTGCTCTATTAGCCACCTATAAAAATTTTTCATATCAAATGGTGGCTAAACCATTTTTTAGCCTTAAAGAAAAAATTACATATCCAAATTGTGAGTTCTTGAAGTCTTCTGATGATAATTACCCATTGATTTAATCTTCACTGTTGTTTCCCTCCTTACCCTAAAAGTACCTGCTATTTTACCAAGAGAAAACTGCATAAGAGACCCCATTTTCCCATCATTTCACCCCTCCTTTTTACTCATAAAATAACCCCATTTTCATCCTCATATTCCTTCATAAAAACCCTCAAAAACCCTTCATATAACCTCTATATCATTCCATAAACCCTTTTAAACCGTTTGTTCCCCTTTCATTTGGTTTAAAAACTCCTATCTCCTCCACTGGAACATTGTTTTGGCCTTAAAATCCTTGTTTTTGGCTTAAAAATGCCCTTCTACACTATATGAGTTATTTTAGCCCCCGAGGGCTTATAAATTTTTAGCCCTTTCCTCATGTGACCCGAAGCCCTTCAAACGGGCGCTAAAGGGCTCAAAAACTCCTCCCAAACCTTACTTTACTCTATTTCTCATTTATCCCGATGTTTTGGTCTGAATTAATGCGGACCATCGATTTATATTGATCAACGGTCATCGGGTTATCCATTCTCCGCATTACCCCCCGCCTTGCCTTTTCCTCTATTCGTATAACCCACATCCTCTTTGATCTCTGTCGTCCGATCGTAAAATCCAATGATCAAGATCTAACCCGATCTTCCCCATCCACCTTTCAAACACCCTGCTACATGACAAAATTAATGTTAGCGCCACTAAACCCCTCATCCGTGTAGCTTTCCCATCGCAATCTTCCCTCACCGTCGGATCTGGGCCCTCTGATCCGATGGCTGACGTTCCATTTCGCAAAGGTTTTGCGCCTACATTTTAACACCAAAAAGTTTTGCGAAAAGGGTGGTATTCGGGAGGACACGCGTCAAGAGATGTATCGTATCGCATTCCTTTTCGCAATACCGTCTACCCCCCGATTTATTTTGCGAAAACAACTCTCGTTTCCACCAAACCACCCTCTGTAAAGTGACTTCATCTTTTAATCGCAGGCGTTGATCTCTAAGATCTAATGGTCTGCGTTAAATTGCAACATCAAACGCCTATGCTTCCCTCCTCTCCCCGCTAAAGCCCATCAAAGGATCTCGACCGTTGATTAATCTAAATCAATGGTTCTGATTTAACCTCACTCCCAAACCTCCATTGACCTAGTTAGCTTCTCTGCCAGGATTTTTCCCCCGTTGCTTGCATTCGCACTTCCTTTGCATCGCTCCGAAACGCTTCCACTAACCCTCCTAAGCAGTCTAAATCATGAATTCACAGGATTTAAATAATGTTTGTGTGTTTTTGTGCAGGTTTAATGAATTTTAAAGATAAAACCCTCCCTCGTGCAAATTACATTATTATGGGAGAAGATGACGGTCCTCATAGCCCTAAGTGCCAATTAAGGAGATCAGGGGGTTAAATTTCATGGTTTGGAAAGGTCAATGGATCATGATCATCGACTTCTCAGACAAAAAACTCCACAAAAACCCCCTGCGCACCTGTAAGTAACAGAACACAGTGAGCATCAACCAAATTGAATGATCAGAGCATAAACAGAAGATTAAGGGCTCTAAAAAGAGTTTAAAGGAATCAAAGGCCTAAAGATCCACAAATAAAACAGATTACCACCATCAGTAGTTCGAAGATGGTTAAAGATAAAGTCTCAAGGCTAATTAATCCTAAAACATAGATAAAGAACAGATTAAGGTGTTTTAAGGCAAAACAGAGAAAAATATCGGCAAAGGAGGCTTTCACTGCCACATCAGAGGCCAATTATCCTCTTCAGCTACCAAAGTGCCACCTGCAGCCTCATTCAATCAATATAAGGCATAGTTATTGCCTAGTCAGTGATATTTTGCCTAAAGACGGCTGAACAGTTATTTCAAACAAAGGAAGATATTTCAAACTGTCAGTAAAGTTATTATAAAATATAAACAGGCCTTAAAATCAATCTTTTCACCCATTAAGCCTTAAAAAACAGAAACAGATTAAATGAAGCAGAGTTTTAAGTCGATGCTTTCCTACCTTATACCTTGCATGGTTTTCAAGGCTAGGAGTTGCATTTAGTGTAGAATTAATTACACTTCAACCCTAGGAACTCTTCCACCTCCTCATTTTCTTATAAAATCTCCTTGAGGAGCACATTGTAAAGGGTTGGTCGGTCACTAGTTGTAATACTAAAACTCTCTAAAATAATACATAGTCTTTCTGAAGTTGAGGAAGAAATTGAAGTCTTGGAAGCTTGATGATGTTGTGACATGCTTGTTCTTGAGAAGGCTCTATCATTGGATCCCTGAGCTTGGCTATTGGTGATGTATTCTGAATTGTCTGATGTTTTTCCTGTTTTCATTGTGTTCCATAAATTCTTACTACAGTAGGATAAAATGTTTAGGCTAAGAAATGACTCCTGGAAGCACCTTAGACCTGTTTATCCTTCATTGTTCTATTTTTTCTTCTGCTGAGGTATTTTAGAGTCTTTAATCTCTCTCTTTAGTCCTCATGCTTGTTTATTTCTCTAATAGTTTAAATAGTTGGTTCCAGCATGATTTATGGTTTTCCCTGCTTGTCTCCTGCCACTTGAAAGCTGTTTTTGAAGTCTCCCTTTGAAGTACCATTGTTTATAGTTAGCCAAGGAGGCATGTTTTGATCATTCCCTTTGTCCCTGCTTGAATAATTGTTTTAAAGGTCTTCCTTCTTCTATGACTGCAATTATCAGTGAATCTCTTCTATGACTGCAATTATCAGTGAATCTTTTCATGTTTTCTAAGTCCTTTGAAATAAAATATTTGAGGAAATAGGATGTGCTCCTGAATCTTAGATTTCATTTTAAAAGTTGTCTTGAGGTCATTATTTTCTTAAAGTGTGGTTTGTAGAATTCATGGTTAGCCCTGTCTATCAAATACCTCTTTATTGTTCAGATTATGTTTTCAAGTTCCCTTTGTTGATAATTCATTTTCTCTTTCCAAATCATTAATGTCCATCTCATTCACAAAACTAAAGGATCCTGTGGCCAAGTTAGATTTTCCCTTTGATATCCCATATCCATTGATAAGTTTGTCATAAACCTCTTCTTGAATCCATTTCCCAATGAATTTGACATTTATTCTTTCTATCTATACTACCTAGACCTTTCATGCTCTACTGTGCCAATTCAACCAAAAAAACAAAAAAAACAAACACTTGCACTTAATAACTAGTCTAAAATCAATACTTAAAAGCAAACAAGACATACCTTTGCAAAAAATTTGAGAGATCCCTCTCTGAGAACAGGAGGAATAGATCCTGGAACTCTAAAGATTGGTTCTGATGTTGCCTTGTATTTTGGTTAGCCAATCTATCAAAACACAGGATACCAACATAATGGTGATCACGGTGGGACACTATTGAATTTATGATAGCTTAGCAAATTATTATAAACTTTTTAGTCCTACAAATCTCTAAGAAAATCAGTTAGTAAGCAATAGAGTAGACTCTATTTGTTTGAGCACCTTATCTAAGTGTTAAGATCAGACATAGGACACTCTCATAACCATAGAATTATACAAAATCCAAAAATATTTCAAATTGGCTTCATAATAAACATGGTGGTGGAACCATAAGACAATTTTACCTTCACAAGAAGCTAAAAATTTTCCACCTGGTGACTCCACTGGCCTCCAATAGGCCTATTACCCCTTTAGTCTTTGTAGACTCCATTTGGGAATGCATTGACCAATCCCATTCATACTGTTGGTGGACAGCAAAGTTCAAAACCTTCCACCTGGCGACTCCAAAACTTCCAAAAGACCTAATGACTCCACTGGTAGAAGACCCTGAATTGGTTGATAAGATACAGTGACCTCTTTATTACAAACATGAATCCAAGTATAGATAGAGAAGCTAAACTAAACACATTGTTGAACCTAATTGGAAAAATAGTGTACATACTTGATAAAATATTGGATAGGCATGAGGTTAATACAGATGTTGATTACCCAGAGCAACTTATGCCTTTCCCTGATCAAAAACAAAATCAACCACTACAAGATATAAAAAACAAACAAAATATGTATGATGAGCAAGATTACAAAGAAAACAATGAAGAAATTTTTCAAGAAACTTCTAACTGCATACCTCTATCTTGTATTGCACTATTAAGAGAAATTTATGACCAAAATGAAAATACTAATAGTGAGCAGTATCTTAAGGAAACAAGTAGCCACTTAGAAAACGCAGAATCTGATGTGCAAGGAGAATTAGCACATATAGGGCTTATCCCTCTATGTTACAACTCATTTCAGATTATTAAAGAAGAATGGCATCCTGACAATATACTAGAAACAACTCATGAACCTTATATTCAAAGTGACTGCCATGAAAATCATGAGGAGTTGTTTGAAACTGAGATAAATCAAGAAAAAGAAGAGAATCCTCAAAGTTTCCCTGCAAGAACAAATAATGTTTTCCTAGAAGATGCTCAAGAAGACATCAAGCCTCAAAATAATTCAACACAAGAGGAAGAGGACTGTTGTTTTTTTGTCCAAAACAAAGAGAAAATTCCTTCTCTTTTTACAAAAGAAGAAATTGATCAGATATTAAATAAATAGCCAGCCCTCAGAACTTCATCTAAACAAAACACTTATGCTCATCTACCTACTGAATCTTGTTGTCTTGAAACAAAAAATAAACTTGTAGATCAGCTAAAAGAGAAACAAACTGATAACCCAATATGCTTGATTGGTGAAATTGTTTATACTAATGATTTTCCAATTTTTTGTAAATATGATGATAATGATAAGCCCCAAAAGGAAAATAATCATGCAGGACAACTAGCAGTGGATTGGTGTCATGAATTTCATTATCATCAGCTTGAAAGCAGTAATCAAACAATTCAACCCATCAGAAACAACTTTCATATAATTGGGAATCAGAAATCTATTAGTTGTAATGTTGATATTGAAAAGGAAGAGGAATTTCTTGAGCAGGATGAAGATAAGGAGCCTTCTCCTAAGAGGATTGAGGTAACAAAAGATACCCCTACTCAAGAACATGATGATCTCTTCACAGAGTACAGTCCACTGAATCAGAGCATACCAGGACTACAAGAGGACAACACTGCAATATATGATGAGTCCTCTAATTCAGATGATAATGAAGATGAGGAAGAGGTTCTTTCTCAAGAGAATCTTTACCTTGATCTAGTGGAGAAAGAAGAGATAGTCCTGGTAGAACCATGTCTTCCAAATACTCTTAACCAGGGATTATTTCAAGATCCCTATGCTCAATTCTTGAAGGCATTTGAAGAAGGGATAAAGGTTATTAGGAGCAGTATATTACCAAAAGCAAGAAGATTATTTAGCATTGCTGCTAAGAAACAAAAGGAATGGGAGTGGCCCTATTTTCCCATCCTACCCAAAGAGATGAAGAAGGACCAATCATGGAATCATTTACTGGATTGGTTATGCTGGAAAAGAGAGTTCATCAGCTAAACATGTAAGCATTTCAAGTTAGATTAGGTTAGATAGGAATGTCAATAAAGCTCAGTCTTTGAGCATTTAGTTAATTGTTGATTTTTTCTTTAAGGAAAAAATGAAAAAATACAAAAACAATAGAAAAAAAAAGAGGGCAGATTGTCAAAACAAGAAAGGTACAGCCCCATACCAAAAAGAGAGACAAAGTCTGAAAGTGTGCAAGCTCAAATGCCACTCCTACAAAACACACTTATAGTTATTCATACAGCCTAATCATGACTAATTAGTTTCTTAATTTACTTCTGATAGGTTAGTGAATTAGATCAGCCAAACAACATAATCTTGGCTTATCAGTAAGGTAGATTAGGATAGAAAAACAAAGGTTCAAACAAGCTCAAATCCTGAACCTATGAGATTGATGAAGAATTGGTTCAAATATGCTCAAAAATTGGACCAGAAAGAGAGAAAAGATGGCTCAAACAAAATCAAATCTAGAGCTGAAGAAAAATGAAGGATGTTCTTAAATTTTCAGATCTTAAGCCTTCACAGATTTTAAATTTTCTGCCAATTTTAATCTATGTGCAGCTTGTTTTTATGCCATAGATCTGTAGCAATTCAAATTGCTTAATCTTGGCTTGGCTACTTTTAAATTTCTATTTTAAAATATAGAGAATCAAATTATGTTAGACAGTCTAATCCTAACAGATAATAGTTAGGTAGAGAAACTTATGAACTCCACTGTTTAAACTGAGTTCATGGAGGAATAAGAGTAGAAATAGATTAGTTTCCTGTTTTCAAAAGAATAAAATGTTGTTGAAGAGAGTTTTCTAGTCCAAATGCACTCTCAAAGAAGAAAAAATTGTTAGGAAGTAGGTTGTGTAGGTAGTTGTTTGGGGAAGAATTTTTCTACTAATATCAAATGTTCTAATCATCTTTCAAGCAGCCAATCAAAGAAAGGTTAGCTAAAGAAAAAGAGAGTTGCTGCCCAATGGATGAGGCACTGGTTTACTGAAAAGCCAGAGATCAATAGTTGAATTTCTTGACACCTTCAAGAAGATGCCATCCCCATGTGGAGCCACTGTTAGCCACCTATAAAAATTTGTCACATCAAATGGTGGCTAAATCATTTTTTAGCCTTCAAGAAACAATTTCATATTCAAATTGTGAGTTCTTGAAGTCTTCTGATGATAATTACCCATTTATTTAATCTTCACTATTGTTTCCCTCCTTACCCTAAAAGTACCTATTGTTTTACCAAGAGAAAACTGCTTAAGAGGCCCCATTTTCCCATCATTTCACCCCTCCTTTTTACTCATAAAATAACCCCATTTTCATCATCATATTCCTTCATAAAAACCCTCAAAAACCCTTCACCTAACCTCTATATCAATCCACAGACCCTTTTAAACTGTTTGTTCCCTTTTCATTTGGTTTAAAAACTCCTATCTCCTCCATCGGAACTTTGTTTTGGCCTTAAAATCCTTGTTTTTGGCTTAAAAACGCCCTTCTACACTATATGAGTTATTTTAGCCCCCGAGGGCTTATGAATTTTTAACCCTTTCCTCATGTGACCCGAAGCCCCGCAAACGGGCGATGAAGGGCCCAAAAACTCCTCCCAAACCTTACATTCGTCTATTTCTCATTTATCCTGACATTTTGGTCTTAATTAATCCAGACCGTCAATTTGTATTGATCAACGGTCAGCGGGTTATCCATTCTCTGCATTACCCCCGCCTTGCCTTTTCCTCTATTCATATAACCCACATCCTCTTTGATCTCTGTCATCCGATTGTAAAATCCAATGATCAAGATCTGACCTGATGTTCCCCATCCACCTTTCAAACACCCCACTACACGACAAAATTAATGTCGGTCCCACTGAACCCCTCATCCGCATAGCTTTCCCATAGCAATCTTCCCACACCGTCGGATCTGGGCCCTTTGATTCTATGGCTGACGTTCCATTTCACAAAATTTTTGCGCCTACAGTTTAACACCAAATTTTTTTGCGAAAAGGGCAGTATTCGAGAAGACACGCATCAAGAGATGTATCGTATCGCATTCATTTTCGCAATATCGCCTACCCCCCGATTTATTTTCCGAAAAAAACTCCCGTTTCCGCCAAACCACCCTCTGTAAAGTGACTTCAGCCTTTAATCGCAGCCGTTGATCTTTGAGATCTAATGGTCTGCGTTAAATCGCAACATCAAATGCCTATGCTTCCCGCCTCTCCCCGCTAAAGCCCGTCAAAGGATCTCGACCGTTGATTAATCTAAATCAATGGTTCCGATTTAACCTCGCTCCCAAACCTCCATTGACCTGGTTAGCTGCTCTGCTAGGATTTTTCCCCCGTTTCTTGCATTTGCACTTCCTCCGCATCGCTCCGAAATGCTTCCACTAACCCTCCTAAGCAGTCTGAACCATGAATTCGCAGGATTTAAATAATGTTTGTGTGTTTTTGTGCAGGTTTAATGAAGTTTAAAGATAAAACCCTCTCGCAGGAAAATTACATTATTATGGGCGAGGATGACGATCCTCATAGCTCTAAGTGACAATTGAGGAGATCAGGGGGTTAAATTTCATGGTTTGGAAAGGTCGATGGGTCATGATCATCGGCTTTTTGGACAAAAAACTCCACAAAAACCCCCTGTGCACCTGTAAGGAACAGGACACAGTGAGCATCAACAAAATTGAATGATCAGAGAATAACCAGAAGATTAAGGGCTCTAAACAAAGTTTAAAGGAATCAAAGGCCTCAAGATCCACAAATAAAACAGATTATCACCATCAGCAGTTCGAAGATGGTTGAAGATAAAGTCTCAAGGCTAATTAAGCCTAAACACAGATAAAGAATAGATTAAGGTGTTTTAAGGCAAAACAGAGAAAAATGTCGATAAAGGAGGCTTTCACTGCCACATCAGAGGCCAATTATCCTCTTCAGCCACCAAAGTGCCACCTGCAACCTCAATCAATCAAAAGAAGGCATAGTTTTTGCCTAGTCAGTGATATTTTGCCTAAAGAAAAATAAACAGTTATTTCGAACAAAGGAAGATATTTCAAACTGTCAGTAAAGTTATTATAAAAGATAATTAGGCTTTAAAATCAATCTTTTCACCCATTAAGCCTTAAAAAGCAAAAACAAAGTAAATGAAGCAGAGTTGTAAGTCGATGCTTTCCTGCCTTATACCTTGCATGGTTTTCAAGGCTAGGAGCTACATTTAGTGTAGAATTAATTACACTTCAACCCTAGGAACTCTTCCACCTCCTCATTTTCTTATAAAATCTCCTTGAGGAGCACATTGTAAAGGGTTGGTTGGTCACTAGTTGTAATACTAAAACTCTCTGAAATAATACATAGTATGTCTGAAGTTGAGGAAGAAATTGAAGTCTTGGAAGCTTGATGATGTTGTGACGTGCTTGTTCTTGAGAAGGCTCTATCATTGGATCCCTGAGCTTGTCTATTGGTGATGTATTATGAATTGTTTGTTGTTTTTCTTGTTTTCATTGTGTTCCATAAATTCTTACTACAGTAGGATAAAAAGTTTAGGCTAAGAAATGACTCCTAGAAGCACCTTAGATCTATTTATCCTTCACTGTTCTATGTTTTCTTCTGTTGAGGTATTTTAGAGTCTTTAATCTCTCTCTTTAGTCCTCATGCTTGTTTATTTCTCTAATAGTTCAAATAGTTGGTTCCAGTATGATTTATGGTTTTCCCTGCTTGTCTGCTGCCACTTGAAAGCTTCTTTTGAAGTCTCCCTTTGAAGTACCATTGTTTATAGTTAGCCAAGGAGGTCTATTTCAATCATACCCTTTGTCCCTACTTGAAAAATTGTTGTAAAGGTCTTTATAATTGTAATCATGGATGTTTTTAGGTGTTCCCTCTTCTATGACTGCAATTATCAGTGAATCTTTTCATGTTTTCTAAGTCCTTTGAAATAAAATCTTTGAGGAAATAGGATGTGCTCCTGAATCTTAGATTTCATTTTAAAAGTTGTCTTTAGGTCATTATTTGGTTAAAGTGTGGTTTGTAGAATTCATGGTTAGCCTTGTCTATCAAATACCTCTTTATTGTTCAAATTATGTTTTCAAGTTCCCTTTGTTGAGAATTCATTTTCTCTTTCCAAATCATTAATGTCCATCTCATTCACAAAACTAAAGGATCCTGTGGCCAAGTTAGATTTTCCCTTTGATATCCCATATCCATTGATAAGTTTTTCATAAACCTCTTCTTGACTCCATTTCCCAATGAATTTGACATTTCTTCTTTCTATCTATACTACCTAGACCTTTCATGCTCTACTGTGCCAATTCAACCAAACAAACAAAAAAAACAAACACTTGCACTTAATAACTAGTCTAAAATAAATACTTAAAAGAAAATAAGATATACCTTTGCAAACAATTTGAGAGATCCCTCTCTGAGAACAAGAGGACTAGATCCTTGAACTCTAAAGATTGGTTCTGATGTTGCCTTGTCTTTTGGTTATCCAATCTATCAAAACACAGGATACCAACATGCTCCACCACTGAACCCTTTTTTTTGAGATTTATCAGTTGGCTAAAGAATATGTTTCTCTTTGTATCCTCATAATGTGCTATCATTTCCTCCATAAAAAATTACCAAGTGACAATTTTTTTACGGGAGAAAAGCCATCAATACCATACAAATGTATTTTGTTCTAAATGTAAAGTTGTAATGCATACCTTTTGTGTGTTTTGAACATTATTGAGATCAAAATATTGCTCCATCTGTAGTATCCATGTTTCGGGATCCTTGCCATCAAACTTCTGCATATCCATATTTGGAATATGGTGGTTCTTCCATACAACATTAGAGTTTATGAAATCACGATTAATTTTTTATTTTTTTTCTCATCACGAGTTTCCTCTACTATATTTTTTCCATTAGGAATAATTTCTTATATCAACTTTGACAAACCTTCCTTCAAACCTTCCAGGTCTTCCTTCAAACCTTCAATTGTTTCTTCCATAACTATCTTCAAACCATCCATCATAGCTTCTACGCCTTTCTTCAAACCATCCATCTTAGCTTCCAAAATTTGCTTCAAAACATCCATTTCATTTTTTGTTTCTGTTTGCGAGAGAGAAATTTGGTGCACTTGCTCTTGTAATTTTGATATGTCATGTTGCATTTCTTCATCTTTAAGAGCCATAGTAGAGCCTTATGAAGGCTTAATGAGTGTTGAATTATTTCTAGGGGGGATTTTAGAACCTAATATTGATATCTTTTCTACAATATGCCCTTGGAATCAATTCAAATTGATTCTTCAAACAAGACTTGGGCAATTCGGAAAAAAAATACACATCTTTTTCTTGCTTTTGAGGAGCTCGATATTGAAATTGAATTATCTCTTTGATTTCGTATCTTCAATATCTGAAATTTGGCCTTGTAGTAGCACTATGAATCTTCTTTCGAATGCCATAGTTCTGACCTAATTTTGATTCTTTAAGGCAAAGTTATGTCCAATCTCCCACAATGACCTAATTATGGACTGGTTCAGTAGAGCGAATTTGTACGATCTGCCACATGTCATTGTTTCCTCCTTCGGCTCTGAAATTGATATATAGGAAACTAAAATCCATGTACTTGTGATCACTTCTTACATAATTCCAATCCGACGCTCAGAGAGAGATTTATGACTATTTTCCCACATTCACCTCTTTGAGATGAAATTTGGGAGCCTTAAAAAAATCCTAACTTCAATAGATCATATCTCCAAAAATATTGCGAACCAAGATTTGAAATTTGTACAAGAATTTCCATATGATTTCAGCTTCTGAAACTTCACATAAAAAAATTTATAGTGCAAATTCCTTGATGACCTATTTTAGGTGAAATTCGGGAGCCTAAACAAACCCTAACTTCCACAGATCATATCTCTGAAAATGTTGTGAACCAAGATCTGAAATTTTTACATGACGTTCCTTAGGATTTTGGCTTTGTTCTGTAAAAATTTCAGTTTATGAACCTTCATAGAAAAAAATTCATAGCAAAAATTCTACAATGATCTGTTTGGAGCAGCAAAACCCTAGAATCCAAAGCTCTGATACCAAATGTTATGAAACTAGCTCCAAAAATAGAAGAAAAGAGAGATCAACACCTTATAAATAAGCCTCTTTGAGGGGGAAACCTCCAATACATTACATAAATGAAAAATTCTTAGATGATTGAAATGACAAAACCTCCTTTCTATAAATAGGAGTCCATGGGGCCACAATGTAATCCTAGCCAACCTAACAATAATAATGTAAGGGCACAATAATAACAATATGGGAGTTATAGGGGTACAACAATAACAATAAGGGGGTTACACTAGCAACAATAAGGGACTATACTAGTAATATAGGGACCTAACAGTGATGAAACTGCTTCTACAAAGGATAATGGAAGGATGAAGTCATTGAAAGAAATTATTGAAACTAGGAGTATACCTTTTCATATCAGTCCAAAATATTTCAGTTATACAAGGGTTAGGATAGGATATCGCACAAGAAGAAGTTCTATTGTACATCTGATTTCAAGTGACTGTTGTTGAAAGGATTGCTTGAAACATATTGATTTCAACTATGCTTTGGAGAAAAGGAAAAGATATTTGTCAATGAATAAAAACATGCAAAATTCATATTTAGTAGGTTGCATGGAATCCACAATAGAAGGTTATGATTATTATATTGGGAATGTATTGCTCTACATAAAGGCTTTCAAAATGCTGCATTCAATTGGTAATTTTCGTTTGTCAAAAATTCAAGATAGACTGGAAAAGGATCCCACATATTATTCAGAAGTACGTTATAAACGAGAGGTTGGGTCATTAGAAAATAATTCTATGTTAGGGATGAAAGACTTATTTTCAAAGCATGGAGAGTGTATTCCAAATAAAGACACAATACATATTCTAGATAATTTCTCAAGACGAGAAATCTACAATTTACACAAATAATATGCAGAAGGTGCTGAAGTGGTAATTTTACAAGGGTATGGAAGAATGAATTCAACAATGTTCATATTCCTAAGAAGACAAGGATGGGGATTTGCAGTACATGTGATTCTCTTAAAGAAAATATATATAAATGTCAAGGTGAAGAAAGAGGTACGCGTTCATAACAATATTATTAAAATTTGGATAGTTATCAACTACGAAAATATATTTATTCATATGTTTCTTTAATTTTATGTGCAATTTCCATTGTCAAAGAACTTCAAGAGCATCGCAATTAGCAAACAAGTGAAAGACAAAAATTGTATAAACATCGAAATAAGTGTTATGATAATACAAATAAATATTTGGGTTTGATAATTGATGGTATGGACAAAAAAAAAACACTTCTGCCACATTTTTTCCACACACCAAAAAAATTACAGGAGGAAAATTTCATTCAGTTTCACTTGGTTGCTTGTATGGTCTTTAATGATAATATGTTGCCAAGGGTTTACTTCACAACTCCAAATATTCATAATGATGAAAATATAACCATAACTATAATCCATGATTTGGTTACTCATTGATCTGTTATTTTTCCTAAAGTTTTGTATGTACGATTAGACAACACAAGCTGTGAAAACAAAAATCAAGTTCTTTTTGTGTATGTTAACATGCTCATCGAATTTGGATTTTTTAAAAAGATAAAGGTTGGTTTCCTTCTTTTTGGGCATACTCATGACCATATTGATCAAATTTTCAGTCTTTTTTTATTAGCATTGAGGAGGAAAGGTGTTAAGAGCCTGCCATCATTAATTGAACGTATTAAGAAATCATACATTCCAGAGCCTATTTTTCATGTGTTGGGAGAAGCTATTGACATGCGAAGGTTTATTCAAGTATCGCATGGTAAGGAGAAATGAATTGAACAACTTAATAACAATAGCTTCCAACATCAATTTCGTATCAAAAAAATTGATGGGATAACACTTATATGGGGAAAAAAATATTCAACTGATGCAGAATGGGGACCATCATCAAATTTAACATTTTTGAAGTTCATTTCAGACCATCCAATATTTGCACCAAAGGTATTGTTATTACAGTCAGTTGTTGAACTCCACAATATACGAAGGCATAAGAGAGATATAAATTATTCTGAATGTCTCGAGGAAATTAAAACATGTATTAGAGATACATATGAGTACTTTGATGTTGCTGGTTTAGTTTGGTGGGAGTCTTTTTTCAATAATCAAAGTGATATGATTTCAAGATCAATAAATGAGGATACGCTTTTCAAGACTCCATTTTTTTGGCCACAAAATATGCCAAATGAACATTAGGAAACACACAATGTTGAACAACAATAGGCTGAAGGTATTATTAATCCTCCACAGGTAGAGGAAAGAGAAATATATATTGGTTCTAGAAGATCACATGTACAACGTGAAGCCATGGAAGACCTTTACAGGGGTTCTGTGCAAGATTATAAAGAGGGTTTCATGATAGCAGTGTTAGCAGATGAAGATCCACTTGGCTATTCAATTTGGTTTGCCAAGGTTATAAAGGTAATTAAAGAAAATGAAGATATTACAGATGTTGAAGTAGATTGGTATGCCACAAGTACCCACCCATTCAATGGTGTGTACAAGCTGGAGATGGTAGTTGAAAAAAAAAATGGTGGAAAGAGAAAAATAAAGGGCACAAATATAAATCGTCGCTGCACAAATGTCATGAAATTGGAGGATGTTGACATACTTTTGTATGACTTCAATTTGACAAAGAGAGGAACTCTTCGCTTGAAGACCATAAATGTTTTGAAGAAATTTCTATCAAAACAAATAGTGTTGACATGGGACTCTGTTGAATGTAGTCGTAGATCTAGAAGACTTTGGAAATTGGAAATGGTGGGCATGCATGTTGACTCAAATGGAGCACTAGTTGATGAAAGGGAAGAATATGGATCATCTTCATCTACATCCAGTAATTCATCTGAATATGTAGGTTTTATTGGTGTGTCAAAACCTATGACTGATTTTGAATAACTCTCTAAGACTTTTTAATGTAATTGATGTTTACATGGTGTCTTGAAATAAATATTTTGACTTCCATATGATCTTACATGAAGTTATGATTCATTTCTATGTTTATTGGATTATATGTTTTAATTATGAAGAATTCATCTCTTTAGAATATCCACAGTGCAACAATGAATTAAAAAAATAATTTGTGTTATATTCAATATACCAAAGTTGATATTTTGATTAAAATTAAATAAAATAAAAAATAGAAAATAATGTTGAATTTTTAGATTATGCAGTGATATTTCCATGATATTATTTATTTTTAACATTTGGTATAAGATACTTTTAAAAACTCTAAAATTGTATGCCCCATTAAAAGGGGACACCTCGTTTTGATGGTTGATTTTTAGGTTTTGGTTGCAATTAGATAAGTTGTCTTAGGTTAATATTTCAAAAGAGATATATTTTTATCCTTTAAAATAAAAATTACTCTTGGAATAATGAATATTTCATTTACTTGTTCATTTTTTAAAATTTTTTAAGTTATATAATTTGTCCATAATTTCATGGTTCAAGTATGTTAAAGAGTTAATATTTAAAAACTTAAGATTTAAATATTGTCAAAATATTAAGGTTTTTATGTGCTACGATATTTTATCTTTAATGTTATGGTTGAAAACAATTACAATTTTAGAGTTTTTTAGAGTCAAGATATTTGATCTTTAACGAGATATAAGGCTTTTAGATATAAGGAGTCAAAATTGTTGGAAATTATAAGGCTTTCATACATGATATTTGTATCTTTAACATCATGTATCAAAATTGTTTGAATTTTATGATTTTTCGATGTAATAATACTTGATCTTTAATTCTATTTTAAAAAAGTGTCAAAATTGTGACACTATTTGTTTTGTTGATTATTCCACCATCAACACTTTCTATTTCGAGGGTGTTTTTTCAATCTTTTTTTGAAGGAAAAAATTGTTTTTTAACATAATTTAAAAAAAATCTTGAAATTTGACCCTTAAAAAAAGGTGTGTTCTTCAAGACACACATTTTTTTTTTGTTTTTTTTCATGTTTTTTGAGTTTTTTTGGGCTAGAGTTCTCGTTTTGAGGTAATAGTTCCCATTTGATCAATAAATATGTTAGTTTTTATTTCTCCATATTGATGGTAGCATTATTATTTCCTTTCTTCTTAAACTTACCTTTTCCTTTTTCTCCAGACTCAAAAGTGTTCTCACTTGTTTCATCATAAACATGTTTCCCTCCTGCTTCTAGATGTGTGGCCTATACACAAACTTCATCTAAACTTGCAGGGTTAAACATGAGAATTGTATGTCTCAAATAGCTATGCAAACCTCTAATGTATTTCAGCAAAGTTCCTTGAAATGACATATCTACACTCAATATCAATGTTCTCCTTCTAAACTCTTGGGTATAGCTTTGCACCCTTTCCTTGCCTAAAATTTTTCCAATCCATTATAGATTTCTACATGTATGTTGTTGGATAAAATTTTCTTCTTAATGCAACAATAAAACATTCCAGGAGGATAAGACCTTACCATGTGTCTTCATGTCCTCTTGAGTTTTGGCTTCCCACCAAATAAGTGTTGCACCTTCCAACTGTAATGAAGCAATTTGAATCTTGGTCTCATCATCCTTGATCCTTTGTATCATGAAATACACTTCAAGTCGACGAACCCGATTATCTAATCCCTCAGAATTTACCTCTCCTTCATACATAGGAAAATCAAACTTTATGTCAAGTTTTAAAAATGAAGTCTTACCATGTCCCTTTGGAGAATGTGGAGGTGTTTGTGAAGGGGTTGATGCAAAAGATGATGATGGTGAAGATGGAGGTGAAGAGAATGGTGGAGTCAAAGTTTTTTTATCACCAATCCCTTCATTCCATTTTGGAGGCTTGTCCCCATCTCCTCCATCTCCTCTTTGAGGCTTATCTCCCTTTAGAGGATTGGAGCTCTCACCTTGAAACCTTATGTTTCTATCTTCATAGAGAACTCTTACAATTTGTGTCATGTCAAAGAATGTTTTTTATGAAATAATTCTCATCCTCTGGCATATTTTCAAGCCATGACTTGTGAAACTTTTGGTTCAACTTGAGGTGAAATTTTTGGTGGAGATTGTGGAAAATGTGCTCTCCTTGTCCTTGACCTAACTTGAGGACTTGCAACCACAAGCTTTCCTTCTCCTATTTCGAGCTTAAAACTTGTAAGCATCAGAAACACTTGCAAAAAAATTAAACCCTCAAAGTAAAATAGGAACTAAAGATCTAATACCAAAGTTATCTATATATGAAAGCTTGAGAGTTTATGGTAGAAATTGCAAGTGAAATGATTAGGGTTTTTAAACACTTGTGTCAATTTAATTAACACATTAACATACTTTAAAACTCATTTTTGGAAAAAATAAAGAGGACATCAGTACCATAATAGTATACATGATCTGAAAATGAAATTATTTGTATTTTTTTGCAAAGTATTCATTTCCATTTAATTAAGTGTGCAAAGTGTTTGTCATGTCTTGCAAATTAAACAAAGTGTTTTTGGTAACTCTTTTTGAGTTTATGTGTGAGGGAACGTTAATTAAAATTACTGTTTAACATCTTGAATAAAAAATACACAGCATCATAACTTCACCATAACAACACAGCAACAGGATGAGGCAGTTCACCCCTCCTGGACTACATCTGTCGGGTCCAAGGCTCCCAATGGGCATTTCCTTACTATATTATGATGTTAAAATTGGTTGTAAAGTGAGAAACAAGCCTAAACAAGAAAAAAAAAACTGTGAAAATGAATTTAGAAGGCATAAATAAGCTAAGAATGACTTTTATTTCACCTAAAACAGTGAAGTGTAGCCCAATGCAGCTCCATTTCCCTCATGGCCCTAATGGCTCTCCAAGATGCCCTAAAGCAAAAATGGATGAAAAATGCCTCTGATGGCTCTGAAACCTATCCCAATGGCTCCATAATTCTCAGAATACCTAAAATTGACCAAAATTTTGATCGAAGAAGTTATGACAAAAAAAAGATTATGCCCAATGTCACTTGAAAACCCACCAAAAATGGGCTAAATGTAGATAAGGGCGCTAATTTTTCCAAATTCCCCCAGAATTAGTAGATTGCGCCAAAAATGATCAGAACCCACTAGCATTTAAAATTTATGTGATTAATGTGGTCACATGGACTGTTGGAACTAACGGCGGAATAGACATTGACAAAAAAAATCGTGGCATTTAATTGTAACAATATTGTGGCCACATGGTGGTAGCTATTAACGGCTGGAGTCTTTTCCATGTGGTTTGAATAGCTTTAAGTGTAAGGTTCTCACCCTGGATTCATGTGTATTAGGGTTTTTGCCCTTAGGGGTTGGCCCCCTTTGCCGCCCAACGACCTTTAATTCAAACTTCAAATATACTTGGATTCCAATCTTTAATAAGAACCACCCTTGTGGCCTAACCATAGGCACATGTGTTAGCTGGCGGGAGGTCCAAGGTTCAAACTTGCGAGCTCACAAAAAATTTTAACATGTCAAACTTTCCATGGCCTGGGGCCACGTGGCGGCCTTCGGGCCTGCCACGTGGCAGCCCATGATTGGCCCAATAATTGCACAGTCAACCATTCTTAAAATTAGATACTGAAACTTGTTGAATGCCCATTCAATCCTGTGGAATATTCTAGGGAATATTCAAAGGAATATTCTTGAAATATTATTTGGAATATTCTTATTTTAATTTATTCAAAGTCAAAGTCAACCTTGGTCAAACTAGATTTTTGAAGGATACTAAAAACTTCAAACCTGCATAACTTTCACATGCGACGTCGGATTTGAGTGTCGTTCACAGCGCTAGAATCGAAGCAACAAGGCCTATCCAGTCTTTTAGGTTTCAAACAATTCTAAGAAATTCCATTTTTGAGCATTTTTTCAACTTAGGACATGATCACCTGATCACACCTCCCAAATGGGAAGCTTTTGGACCCAAAATGGGAAGTTTTTGGACCCCAAAAGCTCTCTGATTTACAGAAATTGAAAATGAGGAGATTGATTCTCCACTCTTCCAACCTTGAACCACTGAAATCTTCTTGACTTCATCAAATTGAGCTTCTCATAAAAAGATAAATTCTTCCTTGAATCCACTGATCGACTATTGCTAACCTTGATTGAGTCATAATGAAACTTTTTGAAATTTGCAGAACAACAACTATAATTTTCAGAATACATACTATTTCTACAATGGTAAAACTTCAAAGGAGACTGAAAATAAGATCCACCTTGCCAACTATCCACATGGCGAATCTTTGCTAATTGAGCCATGTACTTGCGTCGAATCCCAACCAAGTTTTCTCGCCGTACCAATATTCCATTCTGAAACCAAAAATGACCAATGTTGAACTTTGTGTCCTCTTTTCTTGTATGCTTTTCCATCTTTTGGATTCTTGCACCACTTTGCACTGACACTTCGTTCTCTGCACCAATTGACACCAAAGGCACTTTCTGCAACATCTTGTCATCTTGTTCCAAAGATGGCCTGCTTTCAGGCTGAAACATATCATCATTTACATCAGAAATAACATGAAAAGGATTATGTACAAAATATTTTTACTTAACTATCAACAAAGTCAGTTTTTGACTTGCATTGACAAGCCTTTTCAATTGTCCTGCATTGACTAAAGAAGATTCTAGCTTCTTCCGATGTGCTCTCACAATAAACTCTTTTCCATCCTTGAATAGATGATACTTGTTCTCATGGCGATGGAAGATCTCTTTTCTTTTATATAAATACGGACTACCCAACACAACACCTGTAATGTCAAGCGGTACCACATTCAGTTCAACCAAATCAACATAATGAGCTGTTATGGTGAAGCGCAACATGCACTTCCTTGAGACTTGTAAATTAGCATCCTTACAAATCCAACCAAGTGAATATGGCTTTGGATGAGGTACGGTCTCAAGTTTCAGCTTCTTGACTAATTCTTCTGAGATGAGATTTGCTTGAGATCCTCTATCAAATAGTGTATCTATCTTTGTGTGTTTGGATATTATTCTCACATGAAACAAATCTATCCTCCTCTTTTCATTTTGATCTTCTATGTGACAGTTTAAAGTACTAGAACTGGGATTTGTTTCCTTAACAATCTCTTTCCCCTTTATGTTCCTTAGTACCATGGCTATGATTTTAGTTTCATCACCTGATTCAGACCCGAAGTCTTGTTCAAAAGTTGCAACAATTTTTCTCTTTTCTTTGGCCTTATCTTTGTTTTTAAATTTCTCTGGTTTCAGCTCCGGATGAAGCTTCCAATAATGGTCTTCATTGTGGCTTGTTTTGGAACAATTTTTACAGAAGAACTTTCCTTTTTATTTCCTAGTGTTTTCATTTCTTTTCCTCCCCTTGCCTTTGAATTCACTATCCATATTCTCATCAAAATATTGTTTACCTCTAGCCTCTAAATGCGTAGCTTGCACACAAACTTCGTCTAGACTAGTAGGATTGAACATAAGGATAGTATGTATAAGTTAATTGTGTAAACCACCTATATATTCAGCAAGGTATCTTGACTATGCAAATCAATTCCAAGTATTAAAGCCCTTCTTCTAAACTCTTGAGTGTAATCTTGAACACTTTGTCTCTTAAGTTGTCTAAAACTTTGCCAATTCATGATAGCCTTTTGTAAATGAGCTAATGGATAAAATTGTTTCTTAATTGCGGAAATAAATTCAGCCCATGATAAAGTGATATTACCATGTTTTTTCATTTCATCCTTAGTCTTGGCTTCCCACCATACCAATGCCGCTCCTTCCATTCTTAAAGAGGCTAAATGAATCTTGGTTTCATCTTCATGAAGGTTTTGTATCCTCAAGTAAACTTCCAACTGTCTTATCCAATTGTCCAGTTTCTCTGCATTGGCTTCACTGTTAAACATAAGCAACTCAAATTTAACATCAAGCTTTAAAAATGGACTTTTACCAGTAGTTTTAGACTTGTGATATTGATTCACTGAAGTTGAGGATGACGATGTAGAGGAAGAGGATGAAGATGGGGATGGTTGATCACCATTTCCTCCATGTCCTTTCTTTGATTTTTCATCACTTTTCTTTCCTCCTGAAGAACCCTCTCCTTCTTTCTGGTTTTTAGACCCTTATACAACAAGCCTATCATTCCTTTCTTGGTAGAGTATCCTCACCATCTCAGTCATATCCAAGAAAGCCTTTCGGAACACCCGTTCCTCTTCTTTGGGATCCATATCTTTAGGAGCTTCTCCCTCTCTTGAAGACATGCTTGAAACTTCTTCTATAGCTCTTGGATGTGGCTCTCTGACCCTTCTTGGTCGTGGATTACTTTTTACACTAACCAAATTTCCTTCGCCTCTCTTGAGTTTAAGCCTAGTAAGCATCAAAACTCGCAAACAATCAACTATATATTTGCACAAAACAAATGTTGAGTAAAACTCTGGCTCCTAAGGCTCAAATACTTAGTTCTGATACCATCTGATATGAAAATGAAAGTATTTGTATTGTTTTGCAAAGTATTCATTTCCATTTAATTAAGTGTGCAAAGTGTTTGTCATGTCTTGCAAATTAAATAAAGTGTTTTTGGTAAATGTTTTTGACCTTATGTGTGAGGTAATGTTAATTAAAATTATTGTTTAACATCTTGAATTAGAAATACACAACATCATAACTTCACCATAACAACACAACAATATGATGAGGTAGCTCACCCCTCCTGGGCTACATCTTCCGGGTCCAAGGCTCCCAATGGGCATGTCCTTGCTATATTATGATGCTAAAATTTGTTTTACAGTGAGAAATAAGCCTAAACAGGAAAAAAAATCTGTGAAAATGAATTCAAAAGGAAGAAATAAGCTAAGAATGACTTTTATTTCACCTAAAACAGTGAAGTGTAGCCCAATGCAGCTCCATTTCCCTCATGGCCCTAATGGCTCTCCAAGCTTCCCTGAAGAAAAAATGGCTGAAAAACACCTCTGTTGGCTCTGAAACCTGTCCCAATGGCTTTAGAATTCTCATAATACCAAAAATTTACCAAAATTTTGTTCAAATTGGTCCAATATTGAAGAAGTTATGACAAAAACAAGATTTTGCCCAATATCACTTGAAAACCCACCAAAAATGGGCTAACTGCAGATAAGGGAGCTAATTTGGCCAACCTCCACCGGAATTAGTGGACCGCACCAAAAATGATCGGAACCCACTAGCAGTTAAAATTAATGTGATTAATGTGGTCACATGGATCGTTGGAAATAACGGCGGAATAGACATTGACAAAAAAAATCGTGGCATTTAAATGTAACAATATCGTGGCCACATGGTGGTAGCCGTTAACGACTGGAGTCTTTTCTACGTGGTTTGAATAGCTTTAAGCATAATTTTCTCGGCCCAGAGTCATGTGTATTAGGGGACTAGCCCCCTTTGCTGCCCAATGACCTTTAATTCAAACGTCAAATATACGTGGATTCCAATGTTTAATAAGAACCACCCTTCTGGCCTAACGGTAGGCACGTGTTAGCTAGCGGGAGGTCTGGGGTTCAAACCTGCGGACTCACAAAAAATTTTAACATGTCAAACTTTCCATGGCCTGGAGCCGCGTGGCGGCCTCCGGGCCTGCCACGTGGTAGCCCATGATTGGCCCAATAATTGTACAGTCAACCATTCTTCAGATTAGATACTTACACTTGTTGAATGGCCATTTGCTCCTGTGTAATATTCCAGGGAATATTTTGGGGAGTATTCCAGGGAATATTCTAGGGAATATTCTAAGGAATATGCCTAGAATATTATTTGGAATATTCTTTTTTTAATTTATTCAAATTCGAAGTCAACCTTGGTCAATCTGGATTTTTGAAGGATAATGAAAACTTCAAACCTGCTTAACTTTCACATGCGACGTCAGATTTGAGTGTCATTCATGGTGCTATAATCTCATCGACAAGGCCTATCCGGTTGTTCATATTTCAACCAATTCTGAGAAATTTCATTTTTGAGCATTTTTTCAACTTAGGACATGATCACCTGATCAATACATAAGACAACAAATGATGAAGGAGTTCACCCCTCCTAGGCTACATCTCTTGGTCCAGCTTCCAATGTTGGGCCTCTTTCATTATGCTCACAAATATGTGTTTACATCAAGTAAAAAGTCTTATAATGTTAAAACAATGTCTCCAATGGCTCCAGAAAATTAAAAATCCCCTATATGGGCTCTTTTTGCACTAAAGAAAGTACAAAAAATGACTGAGTTATGCTCCATAGAAGTTTTTCTGCTAACTTCCCTACAATTCGCACTCTCCTGCTATCTGTCCTACATTTTCCACCTTTTTCGGCTATGTGGGGCGATATATTTTACCCACGCCGATGATATTACCACCACACCGGGTAAAATTTTAAGAAACAGTTAAATGCACTCAGTCGGCCCATGAACTGACAAAAATGCGCCACGTTGCATGTTTTTCGCCATTCAATGCGGGTTCAATTTGAATGACCTCCACACACCAAATTGGTTGAATTTGGGTTTTAACTATGGTTTGGTGTTCAATTTTTGTCATGGTTAAGTTTAAAATCAGTGCCATTACATGTTAACCAAACTCTGCTGAACCATGGTATATGGGTGGTGGAGTTCTCTAGAACCCCACCCCAATGGTAGGTTCCACTCCCGTCACATATAACTTAACCATAGTTGTACCAAAACTTTGGTTATAGCTCCGCCATGACATAGTCTCTGACCGTCATGAAACCATGACCTTCAACATGCTCACATGTAGACTTGATCGCCATGAAATTATGACCTTCAACTTGATCACATGTCGACTTTACTGTCGTTTTAAACATTAGGAATCGACTTGCCAACATAACTCAGTTCATATGCGTGAATTAACCGCTGATATTAAACTTCACTGCCCACTCATTCACATGTATTGTTACTGGTGTTTCATAACTGTCGGTGTTATGGATAACCCTTATCCACCTATCCATCAAGACTTTAGGTTATCATAACATATGGTTACAGTGTATATGCTACATTACCGCCGGTTGCAAAATTTGGTTTACTGCATATGATATATGGTCCCTGACGCGATATATGTATTGTGACTTTGGGTTATAACGTATATAATAATTTTGGGCCAGGAGGTAACCTCGGACCCCTGGTTTCCCATCACGTTGCGTGGGTTGTGTAGACTAGGGGTTAGGGGTTAACCCAAGTCCGATCTCGATTGCTAAACCTTTAAAGCTTAAATACCCATTGCACCCATAACATAATAAGAACTAATGTAACATAACCTGTAGGTTTTAACCATGTACAAAAATCATCTACAAAAGAATTCTTAAAACAGAAAATAAATAATAGAGAGAGCATAAAACATAAAACAAATATACATATAGATTTTCCACTGGATCCAAAAATTTAGACTACCAGCCTGATTTTTCATTATATTCCTTTCAATGTTACAATATATATATATATATATATATATATATATATATATATATATATATATATCTCGTAGAGAGAGCCACGTGGCTGCCATGTGGCCTTTCCTCTTGGGAAATTAAAATTTTGTTAAGGTCAAAGGCCTTCTCATGAGAATAAACACAACAATTACTACATGGCCACCAGGTTTTCCACCATTGGGTGTTGGTGTTTTCCATGGCATTTTGCATCCGGGTCAGGCGGAACTGTCAAGCACAAATTCTAACGTTAATGGATTGTTTATGAATTTTCCCAAGATATATATATATATATATATATATATATATATATATATATATATATATATATATGCCGAAGAATTCATAAACCCCAATCCATTAACCCTGGATTAGAACATAACAATAGTTCCTTTGACCAGATCTACAAAATACCAGGGAAAAATATAGCACACACCCAACAGAATTGGTGGAAGCCTTGGTTGGTATGTGTGAGGTCTTGTGTTTGATTCTCATGGAGGTTGCTTGACCTCCAAAAAAATTTTAATTTCCCAAGAGGAGGCCACATGGCAGCCATGATTAGCCCACGTGGCTCTCTCTCATTGGGCCACCACACCATTCCATTAACAAGTAAAAAAGCACCAAATCTAGACCAATAAGAATGTGACAAGTAGAATTCAATGACTAGTCTACAAAATACACAATCAAACCTAGTCAAATTCCTAGTCAGTGTACGAACTACAGAGTGGGTGTACTTGCAACCCACATTCAAATTTTTTAGTTGTTTCCCAAATCGATCAGAATGCGATATCGAGAGCATCTGATGTCGGATTTTACTGAAACTATTTGCATTGGATTCAGGGTGACGAGATCTTCATGTTGGCATTAGTTTCAAGCCAATCTGAGCACTTTGAATTTTGAGCATTTTCTTGATCCATTGGATCAATGCCTATCATGGCTAGGAGAGGTCTAGATCAGTTATGGTTGGTGTGATTGCTTATGTATCATTTTCATACTATTATTTATCATCCCTTAAGTTTTCATGAAGAGCTGGGCAGTGACCTGGGCTCTGGACCTCAAAAGGTGGATCAAATCCTAGAGTCGTAGACACAGAACTAAGCATTTAGGGCCCTGGCCACTGGCATGCAGTTTTATGCCTGTGGCTATAGAGTCCTAACCAATTTTATGTAGTTTTATTCTAGCGGTTATAGCCTCCTTTCCACTGGCATGTAGTGTTATGCCTGCGACTATGGCTCAAAGAGGCAAAAATGTTAATGTGACCCAGGGGAAAGAGGCTTGAAAGGTTGGGTTAGCTCCTGGGGGTGTCATTGATGATGTGAAAGGTATTTAGGTTGTATTTTCTATCGGCTCCACTTCCTTAAGGTCACATAGGAGGTTTAATCTCGTTATTGTAGCCTTTCGTCGCATGTTTACCCTGGTTGGCCTGTTACTTATGTAAATGTGGGGAGGGGGTGTTACAGAGTGGTATCAGAGAATGGTTTAACAATTGGAATGGATGGGAGGTGTGTTGGAAATGATTTTATGTTGGTTGCATATGTGTTTATCATACCTAGGGTGTATTTTCTTGTTGCATCCATGTTGTTGTTTCCATGGTGCCAATGGTGTCACCATGGAAGGGTTGATGCTGTTGTTTTCAACATGTTTTCATGAGTGTATGATTGGTTATGTGTTTTTCATGCTTGTGTATTGTTCGTGCACACTTTCTTAAATATTGTTACATATTTTACATGCATTTCTTTCTTATTCTAGGGTTACATATTGGTCATGCTCCGGTGTTATCAGTGTATTATTGCTTTTGTGATGTCATATGTTTAACATTCATTGGTCGTTCATGATTGGTTATACATGTCAAGTGGGTGAATATGGTCAAGTTTGCATTGGTTTGATTGAGGTTGTTGTGCATAAGGTCATTGTATGCAATTAGTTCATCATGATGATATTGGTATGATATTATGCTAATGTTTTGGCTAAGATAGAGAAAGAGATGCGGATCATTAAAGTGAAGTTGCAACAATGGACTTTGGGGTAGGAGCATATCATCATACAAATTTGTATGCTTGGCATGCAGGTATGTGATTCATGGTTGTTGTAATCATTAGGGTTAATTATATGTTTTTCATTCCATTATTATTTTGGTTACATGTATGATAAATGCTAGTTGATCGGTGTAGTCATATGCATTATGGTTATTTTTATTCCTTTCAATCTATTGATTTTTTGGTTACATACATGATAGATGTTAGTTAATTAGTGTGATCATATGTACATGCGTTTGTTATTAAGGCATGGTATTAATTTGATGATTATGATATATGGCATTGATGAAGATGTTATATGTTACCTTGTTGTTGTTATTATATGTTAGTTAACTTGATTATCAGGGTCATTTCGTTAAGATCTTGATGTTATATGTAGCATGTTAATTTGGATTGGCTTAGGAAAATGGTTAGGGTTATGACATTCAAGTATGAGTCGGCATATTTGAGCTATTGTGTTGTACTAATCTAGATTGACTGTGCAGATGTGATTGTTATGCATGAATGGAAATTATGAGTTTATGATGTGAAATTGTTAGCTAGTTATTGGTATGGATATCATGATCTTATTTATGATTGATTTGATATGTTGTGAAGTTATGTCGTGCTAATATAGATTGATTGTGCAAACAAGATAGCCTCCCATGTGATACATTGAGGTATGAATTTTCTTATGTCTTCTACTTGGTGTTTGAATCTTTGATTATGTCATTTATTCTGTGTTTGATTGTTTGGTGTCTATTATGCCATTTATCTGTTGTATGAATGCTTGATTACTTGCATGATATGAGTATGTGCCTATAAGGTTTCATGAATAAATGATATTCTTTTGAGATGTTCATACTGACGTGTTGAGATAGTTGATATGTACTTGAGAGTAAATAATTGATAGTTGTCTCATAATGTATTATGATTGATGACTGTGAGTTGATTGTTGATTATGACATAGTTTTAGATTTGGTAAATGTTGATTCTAAATTAATAGATATGTTTTCTTCATATTTGGAACATCTTACCCACATGTGTGTGTCCAGTTACAAGGCGGTGTGATTGGCACAACAAGGCAAGGTAACTAGTTTGTTTTTATGTTTATTTACGCACTGACAGCTATGTGTTTATGGCGGTATGATGCAGGGGATTTCATAAAAAAAGAGACTACCATGAAATATTTGAAAAATCCTGAGTTGAGTTTTCCCTTGGAATATTTGGAAAACCATGGGGAATTAAGTCATAGTGTTTGTTGTAGTCTTTTGCTTTTGGTCTTTTATGAGTTGTTTGTGCTTGATTTTCAATTTTGTTTATGATTGGTGCAAGTCCTTGCCACTTTGGTTGCAATGTCGTATTACTATTGGTTTTCTTGGTTTTATACTTGTTTGTTTCTTGTTATTTCCCTTTATGTTTTTGGAGTCTTGGGAAATGGTCCGGGAAAGAGGAATTTGATGGAGCTCTAGAAAAGATGAGTGAAACGTAGCAAGAAATGTAAG
This sequence comes from Pinus albicaulis, assembly GCA_034641835.2. NCBI lineage: Eukaryota > Viridiplantae > Streptophyta > Pinopsida > Pinales > Pinaceae > Pinus > Pinus albicaulis. The sequence continues at coordinate 1,069,206,003 of CM076578.1, read as the reverse complement.
ACTCAGATGAAGCCCAGTGCATGAGTAAGCATAGCGGAAGGTAATAATATCACAATTGGTTGGACTGGTTGGGTCCATTATGTTAAATGGATGGCGATAGTAAAGACATGAGAAAGGTAACCAGAAAGGTAAAGTAAATGGAATTGAGGCATCATATGCCTTGGCTAAGTTGGGAACTGTGGTTCTCAATGTTGTGTGTGTTGTGCATGAATAAAGGAAGTTCTCTTAACCTATTCCTTATGATATCTATAAATTGTGTTGTGATCATGATTATGTTGTTTTTTATATATGTATACTTGTATGTATGTATGTATGCATGTATGTCGTGTCTGACAAGGTCGTCATTAATCATGATTGTTTAATGCTTATGTTTATATGTTTATATGTGTGTGTATATGTCGTTGTTTGACATGATCATGATTTTTATATGCTAATGATTATATATGTGTGTGTGTGTGTGTGTGTGTGTGTGTGTATCTATGTCACTGTATGACAACGTTTTTAAGGATTATTCTTGTGGAGGATTGATTTCTTATGAAGGTAAATGGCATGAAGAGGTTCCTCGCTATGAATAATCAAGTAGGAAGAATAAATTTGATAGAGTTAAAAGGTCAATATCGTGTGGATATGATTTAATGTTATATGATTGTACTATGCCAATCCTTATGTTATGGACAGGTAATATTGAGGGGTACATCAGTGAAGTGAAAGTAGTGTTATCTGTGACATGCTAGGATAAGCATGGATAGTGGAAATACACTAGAAAGAAGGTTACTTGTGGAGTCAGTGTGTGGTCTATGGATGTGCAATACTATTGTTGTGTATATGTTGTGCATGTTGTGTATTCAGTGATTGTAACTATGGTGATGTGTACATGTAACATATGTAGTATTGTGTACATATGATGTTGTATGATTGTTTTATATATCATGTTGTGTGTATATCACATATGCAGTGATAGGTATATATGGTGTTATGTATATTTTGTATAAGCAGTGTTGTTTACATATCGTATTGTGCGCATGTTGGATATGCAATGTTGCGTACGTAAGGTACTATGTACATGTTGTATATGCAGTGCTATGTACATATGGTGTTGTGTGAATGATTTTACATGTGGTGTTGTGTGAATATGGTATTGTGTACATGTTGTACATGTGGTGTTGTGTGGAGGTGGTCTCCTGTACATGTCATGCATGTTGCGTTGTGTACATGTGGTGTCATGTAAATTCCATGCATATGGTTCTGTACACATGTGGTATTGTGTACACAGTGTGCAAGTGGTGTGATGTACATTTGGGGATATGTACACGTTGTGAAGGGGTGTCGCGTACATGTGATGATGTGCACACGTTGTGCAGGTGGTGTTGTGTATAGGTGGTACTATGTACATGTTGTGAATATGGTACTGGTATACATGTGGTATTGTGTGCATGTCGTACATGAAATGTTGTGGGCATTTAGTACTATGTATGCACATGGTGTAGTCGTGGTATTGTGACATGTGTATTCATTGTGTTTTAATCTGTATAGGCATATGTATTGTGTTGTATTGTACATCAGGTGTAGGTGTATGTGATGTACGTTGGGTGTGGGTGTGTATTGTGTGGTGTTGTATGCATTGTGTGGATGTATGTGTTGTATAATGTGTGTATGTGTACATGAATGAGGAGAAGCAAGGGCACTGGGTGCTTGCCAGGTGTGGAAACCGATCCAATGTGTGTACAAAATAACAAAGGTAGGAGTAAGGACCGATGAAGGATAAGTATCAATATTTGGTTTCATTTTTATTTTTCATGTGATCTATGATTCTGACTTATGATGGTTACATGTGATTTATGATTATGGTTTATGGTGATTTCATGTGATTCATGATTTTTACCTATGATGGTTGTGTTTTGAGATAACCAGATGTGATATGTTTATACATGATGATTTATTAAACAACTAGTTTGACTTATGATGACAGGAAGTGAATTGAATTGCAAGTGTACCTTATTAACGAGCTACCAATGAGGTATGATGTGAATTTAATTCAATTTATTTTGAATCTAATGGCAGCTATGTGCTTGGTACAAGAAGCACGAAAATGACCATTTGGGTGGTTGAAATTTATTGCAAGCATTAGTAGCAACAAAAAAATGAATTGAAATAAGGAGCAACATGTTGGTAAAGAAAATCAGGAGCAAGGCCATTGTGGGATATTGATACCCAAAAGTTTCCATTGATTTCCATGAGCATGTTATGACTAGTATTATGGTTTTGAGGGAGGTATATGCCTTGGTTTTTGTATCTTCCGATGCGAGGAATCCTTTCTAATGGATGAATCACCCAAGATAGGGGATGTAGGGGAACTTGGAAGGTGAGTGACCACACGGAAGGGGCGATTGGATTTCGCGAGGGACTGTGTAATAGAGAAGGGAAGTTCAAGGATAGATTTGTTTTGGTCATTATCATTTCTAGATGGAATCATATGCACATTGGGGGTGTACCTTGGAACAATGAGCCAGTAACTATTCAGTAAGGGTATAGTGGTAGGGGATTATAGTGCTGGACACTAGATGCATATTTTACTTGGTAGTGGATTTTGGACTTCCTGGGAAGGAGGTGAATCTTGGTATTACTGTGAGGGTGGAGGTTTCAGCCTTTGGATTAGCTTGTTGTGGATGAATACATCATATCCTTTTATTTTATGGTTGGTAAAATGTGCATATGTATATATGTGGTTGTTATTGTAAATATCATAATGAGTTGTGTTATAAAACTCTAGTACATGGTATGGTTGTCATGATGATTTTTACTTTTGAGCATGTTATTTACTGTAAATACTGCAACGAGCTAAGTTACAAATCTCCATGAGAAGTATGTTTTATTTTCAGCGGCCTTGCTGAGGTATATGTGTGGTTGAACACCAAGGATGGTGTCAACTAAGGGGGAGGGTTTTGTAATAGCCTTGGTGAAAATTCCATGTAATAAAGTTAAAAATAATAACCACGGTTGATGGGACACTTATTCCAAGCTGAATTTTGGGCAAGCCATCCTAGTGGGTGTTCACTTCAGTTAATATGGCTAAGGAAATTGGCAAAGGAAAACTAAAAGGCTTTGGAGAGGAAAAATGGTATATCGGGCATAGTTATTTATGAAAATAATGGAAATTACGAGAAAACAAAGATGAAAGGTCACATGTTTCATGTGAGGAGTAAAATGAAAGAAAATAATGGCAAATGAAGAAAATAGAGACCTCATTTATTAAAACTCTTACAAGGATCAGTTAGTACCTTTAGTCAATGCAATTTGGAGATCTCTCATTATTATCTCTTTCTCTCACTCACTATTGTGCACTTATATTTTCTTGGAGAACTTTGGCCTTGGAGCAAGAAAGGCAAGAAAGCAGGAAGAAGGAGGAGCAGGAATCAGGAAACTACAAGAGAATTCTTGGGAGGTATCAATTTTCATGTGTATTTTCCTTGCTATATATGGCATGCATGGTATTGCATGTGGTTCTTTTATCTCTTGGAATGGGTTTTTCAAGGTGTGACAATATTTTCATCCTACCCTTTCCATTTCCAGATAGTCATGGTGTGGTGGAGTTATCATCTTTTGGTTTAGTTGGATTTCCAAATGGATTCGAAGGTGAGTCAGGTGGATCTTCGAATGATTATAGAATAATTTCATGTGTTTCCTCAGTTTAGGGAATAGTAATCCGGGTTTGGATTGCTGTAAATCCAAAGAGGTGGTTTTCTCTCCATTTAGGCCTAGGAATCCTCAATTTGGGATATATAGTAAATCCTAGAGAGTATGTCTCAATTTAGGGCCTAGTGATCCCTGATTCAGACTGTGGATTGTGGTAAATCCTGAGAGACTAGGATAAAGGAAAATTCCTCATGGTTTAGGCAAAGAGAATACAATGATATCCATGTTTGTGTTGGCATATTGATCGAGTGTGGATCATAGTAAAGCCAGTTACGACATGTTTATGGTGTTGGCCTAGTGATCCATTGTGGATCATGGTAAAGATGATTTATATTAATAAGGGTTAGGTGGTTTAGCCTCGGGATTCCCTTTTTGGTTCTTTCGGTTTGAGTCCCACATTCATGCTTGGAATATGGCATGGGGGTGATTAGATGAAGAGAGATTTGGATCATCCAATCTATGGTTAGGTGGAACATGGAAGTCCCATCTATGGTTGGTTCTTACTTTCAATAATGAAGAACTAATTCCTTTGGTATTTTGGCTTGAAAAATTAATGATTATTATGTGGCTTCCATTGTTGTTGTATCCATTGTATTTCTGTTGTTATTATGTTGGTTATAAGCATGTATTTTATCAGTGATGATGTATGGTTCTATCAATGCTTTTACTTGTAAATGAATGCATAATGTATCTATGGTCAAATAGATTGTATGACAACTAATGATGTAAGGGATCAATTATTCTTAGTGATTATCAGATAAGTATGAGACACCTGTGCTTAAATATGTTGTTTACACCTATAGATTCAATGTTTGTGACATGTTTGAAAAAATGCTTGTCATGGCTAGGAGGGGTCCATATGAGTTCCGGTTGGTGTGATTTATTCTGTATCATTTTAATATTGTTGTTTATCATCCCTTAATTTTTCATGAAGTGATGGATAGTGACCTGGTCTCTGCACCTGAAAAGGTGGCTCAAATCCCAAAGCTGCAGGCACACAACTAAGCATTTGGATCCCTGGTCACTGGCATGAAATGTTATGCCTGTGGCTATAGCCTCCTGGACATTGGAATGCAGTGTTATCCCTATGGCTATGGCTCAAAAAGACCAAAATATCAGTGTGACCCAGGGGAAAGAGGCATGAAAGGTTGGGTTAGTTCCTAAGGGTGTCATTGATGATGTGCAAGGTCTATAGGTTGTGTTTTCCATCGTTTCCAATTCCTCAAGGTCACATAGGAGGTTGAATCTCATTATAGTAGGCTCTTGTTGTGTGTTTACCCTGGTTGGTCAATTACTTGGGTAGATGTGGGAAGAGGGTGTTACATCCTTTATCATAAAAATAATATGATAATTGTTTTTTTTAATTACAAATATTTTGTAAATTTTAATACTACATATAAAATATATAAGATTAAAATTCCTTATTAAAATGAAAGTTTCCTTTTTTTTACAAAATGAACCCCTCCAATTTACAAATATTCACAATATATAATTTAGGTTTTGACCCAAAAAATAAAATATATATATGTGAGTGCTAGAATGGAAAGAAGATGTGTGTGGGCCCAGCTATTGTTGCGTCCACGTCAGTGAAGCAACAAGTGGTTTAGAAGAAACAAAAAACTACCTTCCAACACCTCTATTGGTGGTTTATGTAGAATTATGGTGACCCTTCAGATTGAGCATGTACCACTGATCTTGCAATGGGAAGTTTCATAATCTCACCCTTTCGGGAATATGGCCTCATTTGATCTTTGGTGCAGTTCACCATGTCAAAAAACCCTTGGATCTAGAGCTGAAAATTTCGGGCCATTAATTGTTGATATGTTTGTGAGAAATATAAACTTTGTTTCTTCCCTCATTTCAAAAATTACAACTGCAACAACTAACCTTCTATGTGAACATTCCACCAAAGGTTTCTTGATAATTTAGTCTTTGGATAATAATAAGCCTTGAAACTCTTTGTCGATTTCAAAAAACAACATTACTTTCCATTAATATGTTCCAATAATTGTAGGAATATTATGTCGTTACATATCAACTAAAGAATATGGAACTGTGGGTAATAAGGCATTGTCCATTTATCAATGAATGGCAGTCTAATATATTACTAATATGATAATAACTATGACTTCTTGTCATTGACAAGGAAATGCATCTACAAGTTAATCCATGATCCCACAAACTTTCAAAACCTAGAGAAATACCATATATACATAGGCTTGAAAATATAATCCTAGAAAGCTGAAATATTTAGTCATAGCATTCATCAGTAATAGGGTGAAGTTTAATCTGTTCGGCATTGACTCCAACATTTTCCATCCAAGATAGTACTACTTTAATGACATGTCTTTTCAGAGGGCTTTGATTTAATCATGTACACGCAATATCAATTATATGCAACATATGTTCCTAATATACATTATTACACTTTAAGGAGTCAAAACCAATTTCATGCTTTCCCTCAGACCTCATTTGGTGAACCCATGCCACCAAATCCCTACAGCTAGTTTTCTTGCAGACATCTCTAAGCCTCTTTCTCATGAGAATATCTAAAATTAAAACCTCAAATATATACACATCGCTCTTGTGAGTGGCCTACCAATATTTTCCATATTCCGGGGGATCGCATCCCAAAGTTCCCACGAGTTCCATGCTCACATGTGTATCATAAGGTAAAATCAGCCTTGAAAGGCCGAAATATGTCAAACGAACTTTAAATTTCTGATCTAATAGAATGTTGCTTGACTTGATATCATGATGTACAATGTGAGGCTCACATACCCTATGCAAATTTTCCAATCCCTTTCTTACTCCTTTAATAATTCTCAGCCTTATGCATTGGTCAATAATTGAGCCTCCATCAAGCCTTTCATGCAACCAATGATCCAAACTCGCATTATCCATATAGGAATAAATAAACAATATTTCATTCCCATATTTGCAGTATCCTTCCAATGACACTAAATTCTTATGTTGGGATCTTCATAGAGATTCTACTTCATCCTTATATTCATGCTCCATCTAACCACATTCTCCTGTCAACCTTTTAATTACAATTGTGCACCATCTTCCAATGTGGATCTATATACTAAAACAAAGCCTCCAAATCCAATGATGTTTTCTTGGTTAAAATTATATGTATGTTTAAAGAGATATGCAATAGCGATATCCTTACGACAAATATTATGGAATAAAAACACCAGGGTAGATCCCAAGGCATTAGAAATCCTGTAAGGCATGTCAAAATATATCTTGTCTACAACTCCCTACTATGTTACATGTCTTCTTAATTGATTACAAAGAACTGCATATATAAGAAAATCAATCCCAACACCAACATTGATGGTTATGCCATGAATGGTATTTATGTCTAGCCTATTGATTTTGTGTGTAACAATAGGTAACACTTCTATTAACACACATGGACTACAGGTATAAATGAGTGTCTTTGAAATTAGAGAGAAACTGCTCCACCACATAGAAAGCTCACACACTTTAGGCCGGTTACATGGTGTCAATTTTGATCTTATTTGTTATAATTAATATTTAAAGAGAGCATGACATATACTCGTGGTCAAAACTGGAACCATAAGCACACTCACACAATAAAAAAGGTCATTAGCCCAATCAAAGGTGACGTATATGCACCTTGAGTGTTGCATGGGTGCATGAGTGACTATAACACTCATTTTCTAGATATAAATATTTCTTCTAAACATTTATCATGGGTACAAAGGTAAACATATTTGGTGGACCCGTTCCATAAAATGTTACCATCAATGTTGACTATCATAGATGACAAATGCCATAACAGAACCTTGTTTGATTAACTGGCCTGTTTTTTTTAATTTCGATAAAAAATTTATTTTTATGTGTTATAATCAACGTTTTTTTAATTAATTCTTTTTATTTTCTTAAAATATTTATTCAACAACCTTTTTCCCACCAACATTTTAAGTTTCATTCCTTTTATTTCTTTTTCTTTTGCCTCAAAACCATCATCAACCATTGTCACTGTTTCCATCCTATCGACTTTATATTCCCGTGTGATACATTTCTACACATATTTACACCAAAGGTGTTTTTTTATGAAAGTGGCTAGGAAAACACTGTTTATTTTAGCCAATACAACCAATCCAAACCTCTCATTTTCGCCCTTCTATCCACTAACCGAGCATGAGCCATTTTCCAGAGAATCTGACACAGTTTTTGAGTGAAGGCATAGCTGCGGGCTTCTCTAGTGCCAGGCGGGTACTCACCTCCTCCTTCTCGGAGTTAGACGGACGAGGACACAAAGGTAGATGAAGAGTGTTGGTGTTGGGAAGGGTTTACATTTGGGTGGAATCTCTATTCAGAGTAGTTGTTGCTGCTATCACTTGAGTGAATCGTGGTAGTTGTTGCTGCTGTCAACTGAGTGAGAGGATTCCATTTGGCCATTTGAAAAGGACATCATTGCTTCAAAAATTCAAGATCACTCTGTTCAGCTCAAAACAAAAAACGTACCAAAAATTCTGTAAAATAGCCCACCTAAATACAAATACAACTTAGAAAAACCTGGAATTGCATTACGTGGCAGCATTCCAAATCTTTAAAATGGTATCTGTCACAACTCAGCGGAATTTATGATTGAGCTTTGGGAATGAGGTTCAAATTTGCTACCAAGTTCACATGTGTGGATTTTTTCGTGCTCGTAATAGAGAGCAAGGCCCAATTTAATGAAGATTATTCTGTTCTTGTACTGGTGAGCGAGGCTAAATTTCCTGCGCCTATTCTTGCTTCTTCTAATAGGTGCATTTAAGCACGAATTTACTTTTTATATCTTGGAAACCCTAGCAATTTGTAGTGGTATACATTCTACTTTTTGGAAAATCACCTGCTTTGTTTTATGCATCCTCTCTCCATGCTCCGAGTTTTATGCACCCTAGGCACCTTTGATCGAGTCCTCCGATGTTCTCGAGGTAACTCTTAATTCTTTCTATTCCATTGAGGTTTCCCTTCCTTTTATTACACATAGACAATTTCTATTTAGAGTAGATGCAAACTATTTGCAAAAAACAATTCTGCATTATTAATAGCCATGTCTCTCTCACGCTCTCCCGCATTCACTGAAAAACCCCACTTGAAATTCGCTATTATCTGCACTCAAATAGAAACGCAATCCATAACCCCAGAAGGGGGTGTTGCCACTCAATTTCTCATCGATAAATGCGGTTTGACACTTAAAGGAATTGCTAAAGCCTTTAGACATTGCAATGAATTACTTCGATTAAAATTGAGTTAGAATATGGAATTTTTTTTGGAGTTGTTAAATGGTTTTGGTTTGACCAGACCTGCCCAGATTCGAAGGGTGTTCCTTTACAATCCTGGCATTTTATTTTATACCGCCTGAAGAGAAGTACAGTCTAAGCTCAATCTCCTCAGGAGTTTCATGAAGGAAAAGCATATTCCCAACCTCGTTTATTATAATACACGAATACTTAATATTAGTGAATAGAAGCTTAGGTTTTCGATTTCAGTTTTGCAAAAATTGGGGATCGAGGGGAAGCATTATCAGAAATTTTGTCATGGCATCCCCATTTGCTCGCGGTTTCATAGGAAAAAATTATCGATTCGTTTAAAAAACAAGAGGATTTAGGTGTTAAAAATGGGTCAAAGATGTTTAAAATTGTTGTGCACATATTTTTGAGTATCCAAGGAGAAAATAGATTGAAAACGATAGTGTTTAAGTAGCAACAACTAACTTTGTATTTAGAAAGATAGAGGCCAATGAATCTAATGCTTTCTATGGAAACAACTTAGAGACAAGGATGATTCCTTGGTATATGGTGCAAGAGGAAATGAAGTCTAAGAAATTGCAAGTGTTGAAAAGAGAAAGGCGTTTTCCGAGGATTATTGAGTATCCAAGGAGAAACTAGATCGAAAACAATAGTGTTTAAGTGGTTTAGGATTCTCTCAACAATGGTTTTTTTATTTAGAAAGATAGAGGCCAATGATTCTAATGTTTTCAGAGGAAAAACTGAAGTGTAATGTATGTGTTTTGTTTTAAACCATGGGATTTCAATTGGATTATATTATTAAGTACCCAAATCTGTTTGGAAACAACTTAGAGACAAATATGATTCCTGGGTATATGGTGCTAGAGGAAATGAATTCTTAGAAATTGCAAGTGTCAAAAAGAGGAAGGTGTTTTCTGGGGATTATTGAGTTGACAAAAAAGTGTTTCTTGGAAGAGTATGTTCATTTAAATGCTGAATTATCTTCAGCTCTCCAAGATATTTACTGTAGAGGGAAAGTTGTAAAATTAGTCATTGCCAAGGAGAAATGCAATGAGTTTTTCTCACTGGAAAATATTGATGAAAGTTTCCATAATTCATCAAAAAATTTGATATGAATTTTCTTATGCATTACTTTTCATTTTAATGTAATTTTCCTTTCGCTGGAGAACTTCTGGTAAAGGAGTTTCACATTGAGTGAGAATGTTTCTCTAGATAATTTCTATGGCTTTCTTAGCCCGAGAAGGGTTCAAAAAAATGTGCTTGCAATATTAAAGTTATACAGTTACAAGTAGCATTTTTGAAAAGCAGATTTAAAAATATGATTAATTTGACAGTATTGTTTTCTTTCCTTTTCTACGTACAAACCAACATCCTCTTTTGATCCATTTAATGCCTATGGCTTCTTTAACATGGAAAAAATTCAAACAAACGTATTTACAATATTAAATTTATCCAACTTCCAGTAGCATTTTTGAAAAATAGTTTTAAAAATATGAATGATTTTAGAGTAGGGATTTCCTTTTAGTTCAAGATACAACACAACAAAAAAACAACAAAAGAACATTAAACTTTTTATTTTTTATTTGTTTATCAAAGCCATCAAATCCAAAACAATATATATACTACAAAGTGAAATTTCTGATATTATAAGTTTTTTGATAATAAAGGCGTCTTGGTGTATTGAATTTTCCTGAGTCGGGTTATGTGATCGTTGGGTTTACGCAGGTGATTAGGCGATGGAACCCAATAATATTTAAGTGAATTTTCCAATAATATTTGTTTTATTTGGTTCATTGTATTTTGATTTTATTGAATTAGGTTCTCTATAATTTTATCTATATTTTTAAATTCATTTAGATCATATTGTGTGTATTAATGTTTTAATAAAATTGGTTTGTGTTCAAACAATATTCAATTACAAATCTAAACTAACATAAATCAATATTTCATCATTATAAAGAATCATTTCAAAAACATCAAAATAACCATATTTGATAATGGTTTATTTGGTTGCCATTAGTGAGCTAGCTCCATTTTAATTGTAGGAAGCTGAATACTCTATGTTTTAGATTCTAAGCTTAACATAAATTTAGTTATTAACCTAGATTAAAACCAAAAAAAATTGAAAATATTTTTGTGCATGTAGGCTTACTAAAGCCATTGGGATGCTCTTGTATTAGACATCCTCTCTAATAAAAAACATGTTATCATGTTTAAAAAGTGTGTCTCTTTTGTGTGTTTTGTAACTGACTAAACTGAGAAATTAGTTCAAGCTCTAGCAGAGTGTCATGTTTCTAAAAAAAAATCTATAAAATTTATTGCATTAGAGAATGAACTCAAGGAGGAGGGGTCTTTTTTACTTTGTACTCTAGAAAGCTCTTATAGAAGGTGATGAATACCTAAACGAACTTGATCTGAGTGCAAATGATATCGATAGAATAGGGACAAAGACTACAACTGAAGCTATGATAAAGTTTGACTTTGATCTGTTGAATATTGATGAAACCTCGTTTCTAAATAAGGGATTCATGTTGTCAAAGATGTGTTAGTGATTTAGTTTTTCAAGATGACATTTCCAAATCTTCTATTCCTTCAGTGTACCTTTTCACCTTTAGGAGAAATTGCTAGTGCTTATAGTTATGACAACCTCTATATTGTGTTCAAGCTTCGTTTGTTACTCTTGTCCTATTACATGCTACTGTTGTGGGATTTAATTCAACCATGAATATGGCTTCCATTCCAGGAAGGAGACTCACAGCAATCGGTGATACTTTAAGTGTTTGTCATGCGCCATTGCAAAAATTAGTAGACAACACAATTTTGGTCATTTTGTAATAGCATATATCATTTAATTAAGTCGATGTATTAACACTTGACTTCAATCATTTTTATGACATGCGTAAACATTTTTTTTATGGCCATGGGATTTATCCCACATTAGTTAAATAAAATTTCACTTAAGTGTTAATATGTCTCAAGGCCCATAATGCATATCAATGTGTAGAGCACTTATATTGGCCCAATTCATGGGCTCCTTCCTTGGCGCGTTATATGGAAGCTAACCTTGGTGGACTCTTGTTGGATTGGTAGTCAGTGAGATTTGATGGCATATGTGACATGGAATGGAGACTTCGAAATTGGGCTTAATAAAAAAACATTCCTCTGCATAAGAGTCTAAGGGCACAAGAACTCCTATAAAAACCAAATTATAATAATTTTTTATAAAAATCATAGGCACTGCATGTCATATAAAAAAGTAATAATTTGAACGAATCATGTCTGGTGCAGCAAAGCTACACCTTTCCCACAGTATGCATAATCTCACGCATATATTCCACAATAATTTCAAACAGTGGAATCCTTCTCATGTGGAATTAATTTACTTTTCGCAAGCATATAATATAAACTAAAATATATACCCATTAATTTATAAATTTACCTAGGCATAAATTTGGTTTAAAAACCCACTATACCAATAAATCTGGGCCCACGATCTATGCTTTATTTACCTTTGTCAATGATCTATCCACATCCATTTTCTATCTTTACATTATTCCACCCAACACAAATTTCATTAAAAATCCACTTTATAATTCTTTCATAAATGACAACAGCATAATAGTATCAGTCACACATAATAAAGATCTGTAAGTTGGCTTTAATTTATTTGGGGATGGATTTAAACCAACATTAAACACTTTCCTAATTCGATCGCATCCATATTTCTATTTAATCTCTACGCATCTTTTTATGCAAACACCGTCAGATTGATGATTGGAATGTGAAAGTCGTCAGATCCTATTAAGTGCTGGACAGACAACTCAAATCATAAATTTTGATTTATGGTTTGTCGGGTCCATTTAAAACTTTAATTCCCATGAAATTAAAAATCCGATAGCCATTGGATTGATGATCTTAAGGCGAAGGCCATCCAATCAAATGAATATTCTGGACGGTCAATTTAAATCCTTAAATCAGACTTATAAAATATCGGTTCTGCTTGGATTGCTAAAGTCCTTGCATATCTGAATGTGAATCTGTCCGATCTCAAGTTTTACTGCGTGGTCCGTTGGATCACTTAAATTATTGATTGTACACAGATTTTATTAAACCTTGGACCTTCTACACACTGCGGCTATATCATCTTATTCAACTCTGCCAGATTTGACTTTTTCTAAATAAAATATGGTTTCTTTGCATCAAAAAATTATATCTATTTAATTAAACAATACAAACAACCATTCCTGTTTCACACTGAACGCATAATTTGAATGAAGACACTCACATAAAATCAATTAAATAAAATCGATATGAAATTAACAATTTAGAGATATTTCAAATGAAATTTCTCCAGGATTTAGTAATTATGCACAGGTACAGAGGAAAATCAAACTTTATTATATTCCATTTCTAATTCCATCAAATCCTCCTCCTCGATCTAAATCCTGAATCTCTATCCTATCCCTCCTCTTGATCTATGTCTCTCTATATTTTCATGCCTTCGAGGCTTACAATTTATACAAATGGATTCTAAACCAATTTTGGTTTAGATCCCCAGTTTACTCAATAAATCCCTCATTAATTCCTAAAATCTCTCTTTTATCCCTAAGGATCCTCTCAATCCCATAATCGTGAACTAATTCCTAATATAAGATATACAATAATTTCTCAAATCTCTGAATCCCAAATTGTCTCATGTTCTCCAACTTTCGAGAGCATTTATAATTTTGCTCACAATATTAATTAAATCCTATTCTCAACCACTCAAAACATTTAAAAAATACATTTATAGAACCACTCTCTTCAAAACATAAGATCTCCTAAGTCTCCCAAATAACCAATGACATTTGAGTAGGATGCTTCTGCATCAGACTCCCCATGTAGAAAATTTTCATAGACTCCTTTTTATGAGGTCTGTTGCTTTTCTGTAATAATGCAACAGCCACAAGTCTTAATGACTTGCTATCTCCAGGATTCCAAATTCTATTCTTCAGTGATTTCCTTCCTTCTTTCAAGTGTTGTTTAAGTATTCTATTGTCTTTCATTGCTTTTCCTGGTTGCCATATCTTTGTTTGCAACACTCCATTGGTTTTTCCTTCGATGTTTGTTACAGTCCAACTTTTTATCCACCTGATTCTCTGTCTGTAGCTCCTTTCCTTGTGTTCATTTCCTATCATCTTCATCAAATTCTCTATTTCTCTATCCAAATTACTTTGATGTTGTTTTCCTTTCCCTTGTGTATGAATTTCAAAACTCTTGCTTCCTTCTTTTTCTTCAACTTCTGATTTTATTTTTAAGATTGCTCCAAGTACCGTTGTAGATATTGTTGTCTCCCAAAATTCCTGAATATCTTTAAAGATTTTACCCTCTGCAATATCCAATTTCTGTTCTACAAATTTACTTCCAAAAAATAAATTTCTCTTCAATTATTTGACTGTAGTAACATTTTCTTCCGCTACTACAAATCCTTTGCAATCTTCATCAGATATCATAGACTTATCCTTCATCAGAATAAAATTCTGATCTTTCTTCTTTGAAATTCTTGTGTACATTTTTATTTCTTTCTTCATCCTTATGACAGCTTCCAGTTACTGTCTATCACCTTCAAAATCTTCAAAACCTGTAATCATACACAAATTTTCAATTTTAAAATCACAAGACCTAAAAGTCTTGTTTGATGATTCTGTCATCATATCTCTTTTTTGTTCCAGGTCTCCTCCATGACTTAGAAAATCTTCAATGGTATTCACTTCAACTTCCTCAACCATAGCATTTAAGTACTTGTTATCCTTTGATTCTTCTTCTTGCTTTTGGTCATAATTGTGAGCCAAACTTCTTCTGTTTTCAACTTCAGCAGTTTGCTGTAAAATAATATGTTCCTCCAACTGTGCATGAGCTTTCTCAAAACTCAAATTCTCTTTCTCTGCCATAAAATTATTTGCAAACATATACAAATTGTCAATTCCAAAATCATACATCTCAGTTGTCTCAATTGATGATTCAAACATCACTGCTCCCTTTTCAAGTTCAAAAGAAACTTGCTTTTCTCTAGCAATTCCATTTTGTTGTAACTCCACTCCTTTGAGTTTCTCTGTCCTCAATAGAACATCTATAATTTCCCAAACTTCCTCAGCTTCTCTACTAACTGCATATCCACTTGTTGCTCTTGTAGCTTCTACCATTTCTCCTTATTTCCCATTATGTAGCCGTATCTTTGGTCTCCTTTACTTTTCTGGAACATTTCTATCAAGAATGCCAGTTGAAAATTTATCTCAGTCTTCTCTCTAATATTAAATATCTTCTGCATAATTCCTCTAATTTCAGCTTTATATTTATCAAAATTGTCTTCTGTACCTACAACCACATTATCAATTGAAGAGTTAAAATATTTACATAACTCTACAATTTCTTCTTTATCAGGTTCTGCAAGATTCATTCCTCCTGGTTCTTTAAGCCATCTTTCCAAGAACTCCATTTCCATGTGAAATCTTTCCAACATTTCTTCACAACCTTCATTCTCAGTTTCACTCTTCTTCTGGCAATCCTCTTGAATTATCCTATTTTCTGTATCATCACATTTCAAAATTATTTCATCAATTTCATTAAATAAATTCATTTGTTTACTTCCTTGGAATATCAATGCGGAATTTCATTATGCTTCTGCTCCACAACAGCTTTAACTGGCTGTCTTACACCAAACAGAAATTCATCTATGAATTCTTTCTGCTGCAATAAATCAAAATCTTCTTCCTCTAAAAAGCATTCTCCATCATACTTCACCTCAAGAGTTTTATTCATCTTTGTGATAGTTTCACCAAACTGTCCATCATCTTTTGCACATCTTGCAAACACATACAAACCATGAGATTTAAAAACACAAGGCTCTATAGCCTCATTTTCTTCCCTTGTCAGCATATATTCAAATTGTTCTGGACTATTCCAATAATCCATGGAATATTTCTCATTGTCCTCTTCACCCAGAATTTCACCTTGTTTCGGTCCACAAATGGAAAATTCCATTTCTGATTCTTCTTCTCTGAGTTCTTCTACCAACCACTTCACTTGTCTCTGTCGTAGCCTTCTCTGTAACTTAGACCACTTCACTGTCTTTTTCTTCAAGACCCATATTTTGGGCTCATAGAGATGGCTTATTATAGACAGCTCTAGTGCTTTCTCATTTAATTATCAACATGGGGTAAGTCTTCTTATTTCAAGAGTGTTGGCACAATATATGCAAGTGAGATTGTCTAATAGTTACTCCTTGTTGCTTATGAGGAAGAATTTTCTAGCCTCCTAAGTTCACTTATCCTAACGAGGGGTAGCTTGAATTGATTCTTAACCTAATATTGAACAGTAGGATTGAACAACTATCTAATTGAATTAAACAGTAGTGTAAATGAACTGAACAACAATCTAGATGAATCAAATAGCAATTGAATTGAATTGAACAACAGTCTAACTAAACCGAACAACAATGGAATTGAATTGAACAGCAATTGAACTAAACTGAACAGTGATGTAATTTAATTGAACAACATCTAACTAAACCGAACAACAATGGAATTGAATTGAAAAATAGTCTAACTAAACTGAAAAGTAATGGAATTGAATTGAACAATAGTCTAACTAAACTGAACAACAATGGAATTGGATTGAACAACAGTATAATTGAAGCAATATAAATGAATTGTACAACAATTACTTATGTAATTTTGTAATGGAATTCTCTTTATGAATTAATTAATCGACATTGATCGATGATTAAATGCTTCACTGTGCTGAAAGAGTAATGCAATCCATAAATATAGATAACATCGAAATAAACTTATTCTATGATCTATAACTCAATTACAATGATATTGGAAGAACTGGAACCATCTACTGGTGATGAAGCGTTGTTATAAGCTGGAAAATACGATTGCGATTATCCTAATTCAAGAACATGATTGCTAACAATCCTGAAGAAAGAGAAATTGTAACTCTATTGAATGGAAATATACTTTAAAATTGCATTATATACTTAGGAATTGGTTCTGCGACTACACAGAGTATGAGAATTTGTGAGGAACTTCCAGGGGTTGGGCCTAGACCACCAGAAGCTCTAGCACAGTAAAAAATTCAAAAGATTATTGTTCAAGGCTCTATATTACATCCAGTGATATTACAAATATACAATTAGACAAGTTGGTTCTGATGCGTCGATTGCAGAATGAATCTCCTATTCTTTTCTGACTCCTTTTCTTGTTCATCCTTCGTCATTTTAAAGGCGATTTCAAAAATGAGAAAGTATTTCCCAAATGACAAGCCACTGCGCGTGGTTGTCGTTTGAGTTCTTGGGCTCAAATTCGTCTGTCTTCCTTCTGTTGGCCACTGAGAGTTACCGAGATCTCACACATTTGTGCTCGTTGGTTAGATTTTGTTTTCTATTGGTCCAGCCACTCTGCCTTCCTACATGCGAAGGTAAGATAAGTCAATTTTCTATTATAAAAACATCCTTTTCATCATTAGCCTATTTGTTTTATTTTTCATAATATATTCTCTCTTTATTGTTAATATGAAGGGAAATCCCCCCAAAATTGTAACATAATTTGAAGTAATTATAGGGTGAGAACATACCTTAATTTGGGCCCAACATACTCCCCTGCTTACCTAATTTCATGTCCTCATACAAACAGATGATTGAGATGTAACTGCGTTAAGGAGTAGGTAGGGTAGACCTTTTCATTGTATGCTCTGAAGCCTTGTTTTTGTTTCATGATTGTAAAGGCAGCGCCTGTGGATCCTTCTGGTAATTCATAATTGTGATTATAATCCTTGGGAGGATACCAGAGGAGAGGAATTTTGTATCTACATCCTAACCAGACAAGCCCCATGCTATAGAACAGGCTACAGTATGAGAGGAATCTAGAGGCAGCAGCCTTGAAATTCCTGTAATTGAATGGCTCCCTATTCTTCACGTTCTTCATGGAGGCCATCCATCTTTACTTAGCTACTGCTAAGGCTGCATCACAAATGTCCCCAAAGTATTCTCGTCCATTTTCTATGATGTCCATATGGATGGGCCCCATCTTAGTCCTCACACCTTGCCTTGTCATGAATTTTTTGTGTTGGATGATCAGTTGCAGGGGTTTTGTAGGTTCTCCTCTAACCCATAAATCTAGGCCATGCTCTCTTTTTTGGAAGATGTCGTAGGCTTTGGCCCACCTGATTTGGTTTTTAGAAAATGAAAGGAAGGCTTGTAGCTAAACATCCCCTATAAAGGGGCTATGGTTGTTATCCGTGTCTTCTTCTAAAAATAAGTTATACATGTAAAGTTCACATAGGAGGCATTGGACCTGTTCATCTTGATCATTACAATAGTGGACACTTTCTTCTATGGTCTTGAAAGTAGTGGATTTTCCTGCCCTGACAACTTTAACTTTCAGGAGTAAATACCATTCTATTAGGAACAAGGCATAGTTGGTCGTCGGAGCTCTGCATGATGGTGCATCATTATATAGAGAGCAAATTGTAGATATTTTTTTCTTAGCTTGCTCCACCTGCTCTTGTGCCATTTTTACCTTTGCTTGTTCTCCTCTGAGCTGGGCAAATGTTTCGTCTTCTATGGAGGAGAGGTTAGTGAACTTTTTTAGTAGTGCTTGATATTCTTGTAATGGCACCACCTCCTTCCTACACTATGTTAGCTCATGCTGTATTTGCACTAGTTCATTGCGTAGTTTCTGGTTGACAGATTTCTCTATTAGATGGGCATAGGTATGGGCTTCCTCTGTTTGGGTCCCCTTTTCTTCTGTAACCTTCTACTCAGTTTGAGTAGAGGCTTTGATGGTGTTTTCCAGTTCTGTCTGCATTTTAGCCTCAGTAATGTCTACGAATATGGTCTGTACCTCAGCTTCTGTAGTAGTTATCAAGTCAGTTTGCATTCTAGTTTTAACGATGTCGGCTAAGTCAGTTTGCATCTCGTCTTCGATAGTATTTACTAGTTCTGTTTGAGTTCCTGAAATGGAGGTTTCTTTCTTTGGCTTCTGGGCCCTTCTTTCTTTCTTTAGTTGTTTTCTCAGATATTTTACTAATTTATTTAATCTTTTGCAGGTCCTGCTTAGTTTCTTACTTCCCTTTTCATCTGAATCTTCACCTGTCCTGATTTCAGCAGGTGGTAGGGGGAGCGGAATTCCCCTTTTCAGGGATTGTGCCTAAAATGGTGTTTCTGATTACATCTTCAGAATTTACTTCAATGTGAGGGTCCTGACTAGGAGGAGCGGTGCTACCTCTTGGTGTCAAAGGGGTTGTCTTCATGTGTGTGCTTTGCTCCACAAGGACAGTGTCACCTGAATGATCTTATGATTCCATTATCTCCTATGTCTACCCATCACTATACACCTCATAATTATCAAGAGGAGACAGAGCCTCATCATATCGAGGTTCCTCTTGGTCAGGTAGGACATTAGTGCGATCCAGAACTACTGGGGGTGGCGGATTTATCAAAAATTTCCTCTTTCTCTTCTGCTCCCGATGGGTTTCTAGATTCGTAGTCAATCCTTATTTTTCCTAGGACTCGAGCCACTTCTTCCTCGAAATCTTGCAAGGGTGCATGGGATGGTCCTACTTCCTCCATGAGGTTCGAGGTTCCTGCAAAAGTGCGACCTGAGCTTGAGGATGCACTTTTCTGCCCCAAACCTGTGACCTGGACTGAAAACAGGTTAGAACCTGTGACCTGCACTTTTTCTACAAATTTTTCCGCACTTTTTCTGGGTTTATCTGAAGCTTCTGTCAGGGTTTTCTAGCCTCCGTCTCTGCCCGTTTAGACCTGTTTCTGATATGTTTCACTCAACTAAGTGGGAATCTTTCTCCTTAGGGCTCTAGTACCCTCCACTTTTTGTGGGAGAGTCTTTTTTGTTTCAGATGTCTGCATTTTCAGAGTTTCAGCCTTATTTCTTTCATATCTAATACCTCCTTTTGAGATCCATTTATATCAGCTCTTCTCCCTCTCAAATCACCTCATATCGTTTTGTTTGGGATCCTTTCCACGGCCACCGCCTTGTTTCCTCTCTTTTTAGCTGATCTCCTCCTTTTTAGGAGCAACCTTGCCTCTGCCTATTTGTTGTTCTCTGCACCACTTTTCAGCAGATTTCTCCTTTAGATCCCAGTCCCTCCTGACATTAGATCTCTTAGCCTCCTTTTTGTGTGCTTTTCCTAGTTTTTTCCCTCTTATAGACTAGTTTTGAGAGACCCACCTTCTTGGGTTAAATTGATGCATTAGTAGCTGTTAATTTTCTGTTCTTTTCGTTTTGTTTACTGCAGGTTTATTTTCAGTTACACAGCACACTTTTTCTTTTACTCTCAAAACGTCTGGGTTTAAACAATTAAAATTAATGCACGCCACACATTGAACCTAAGTGAAGAAGAGTCTGGTTAACATCGCCTGGAAAAGACTTTAAAATCAATTGTCACTGCACCTCTCCGCCATTGACCTCACTTGATTTTATCCCTCCCTGCCCTTGTCAGTTTTTCTTCTTCCCGTCATCATTGTGCCCCCAAGGCGCTTCTCCCGAAGACTTCTTGGCCTTCACCCTCAGTTTCAGCCCGGTTGACTTCCTCCTTCCCGTCATCCTCGAGTAAGTCCTCCCCTGAGTCCGCACTCCAACTCTTCTTCTGATTGTTTGGGTTCTCCCACTACTTCTGATTCTCCCTCTTTTACCTTCACCATGTCTATTTCAGAACCTAGCCCTAACCCTAGTTCTACAGTTGGGTCCATTTCCAGTGGAACCACTACGGGACCTACCTCGACTGCCCCATTACTCCCTTATATGGCCAGCCTCAGTCTCCCCGATTTCAATCAGATGATTAATGATCCTATTTTCCACGATGTTAGTTGGCCTGCTATGCCAACCAAGCTCCCCTCCGACATTCCCAAGTTCACCGACCTTGCTAGTGAAGATCCCTCTAACCATATCCGATATTTCCACATGTGGTGTTCCTCCAATTCCATCACCGATGACTCCATCCGTCTTCGTTTGTTCCAGCGCATGCTTACTGGCGACGCTTCCAAATGGTATGTTGATCAAGCCACCTCTTTCCATACCACCTTTGCAACCATTTTCCAAGCCTTTTTATCCTATTTCCGATTCCCTCTCCAATACGACATTGGCACTGAACTCTTAACTTCTTTCCATCAATCCTCTTTGACCTGCCTTTCTGCTCATGTCCAGGAATGGCGGCGAAGACGGAGCTTGTGTCGCGCTCCCCCCTTTGAAGATCAGGTGTACATGGACTGGTTCCTTCGCTCTCTCTTACCTCCCATTAGCCAAGATGTCGCATCCCATTTTCCCTAAACTGAAGAAGCCGCCCTCCAAATAGCCTTGAAATATGACCTTATCTATGCCCAATCTGGTTATGTTTATACCGTCCTTCCTGACCTTCCCAAGCCTGGTGGCCCTAATGCCTCGGGGCATCTCACTCTGCCGACGGTATCATTGGAGCCCTGTCACATACCTCTGCCCAACCTCTTCCGGGCCATGGTTTCCCTCCAGGGGCCAGCCTCTCCGGCACTTTTTCCCCTCCAAGTAGCATGTATTCAAGATACAGCATGCCTCCTCCTTTTGCCCACCCTCCTGCTTACCTCACTGCTACCCACCCTACCCATTATCCGTATCCATAGCCTGGTGTCCCAATCCCTCCAACATTTGGACCTCCCACTCCCTTGCCTTTTCCACCCATGCAATCGCACTTACTACCCCCTCCAAGGCAAGTCTTTGCACAGCAGGGGGCACCTAATATGAGGGGGGAAAGTCTTTGCATAGAAAAGGGGCACCTAATTTTATTCATTCTCAAAGAAAGAGGAAAGGAAATAAATCTGCCCCTGGTAATCGTGGACCCAATCCTTCAAGTATTGATCCTCACACTGCTACCTAGCCACAGGGTTCTCAGCACAAGCCGAACAGGCCACTTCGCATCAATAAGCCTTGTTCGTGTTGCGGTGTTTATGGTCATTACACTCACGATTGTCCCTTATTACCAAAAATACGGCAGATGTGGGACTCTCAGGCCACTGTGCAGGGAAAACATTCCTCCCCTACTGTCCCTCCTACCCCAGCTACTTCTCAACCCGCTGTGTTTACCGCTCCTTTCCCTCAACAAGGATTTGTGGCCAATCAAACCACTCAACCTTCCCCTTCTGGTTCCTCTGATTACCATATTCTCATGATGTCCTCTGACCCACCTCTCACCGTCGACCTCAACCTTCAAACTCAGTCCTGTTAGTATTCCACACCTCCCGTTCCATCTGTCTCCGAGTCTCCATCGTCAGGTACTACAGAGCCTCTATCGACACCCAATGGTCCCTTGCAACTCCCTCCGCCCAAATCTGAGGTTCATCCCAAGCCTCCTAAGGGACCATTACGCCGAAATGCTACCTCTGGTCGGGCTGCCCATTCATACAGCATAGTAGATGATCTGGCCCAATCTTCGGCTGCCATTTAAACACTAGAACTCTTCCAGTTGTGTCCTTCTCAAAAGAGGGCTCTAATATCTACTATGGGCATTGTATATCCTGATGATGACCAATTGATTGTTTTCCACGCTCGTCAGTCAAAACATCCCCCTCTTCCTCCTTCGGTTGCTTTCCAAATCCCAGTCAAAATCTGAAACGCCAATGTTGCTCGGTGTATTATTGATGAGGGGGCATCTACCTGCATAATTTCTTCTTTGGTTTGGAAACAACCCGGATCCCTTGAGCTGGCCCCTTCCACCATCACCCTTCGCGCGTGGGATGGCCATGCCTCCCAGCCCATTGGTCTATTCCGTAACTATCCTATCACCCTTGCCGGCAAGACTGTTTGTGTCGACGTCGAAGTTATCAATGCCCCTCTTGAATACAACATCCTTTTGGGGCGTAGTTACACCTATGTCATGTCAGCCGTCCCATCTGCAGTCCACTGCAAGATGTTTTTCCCTCATAATGGCAAGATTGTCACCATTGACCAATTGACCTACCATGAACCAAAATCTCAGACGTCCCCTGATTCCACCATCTCTACTGTCACCAATCAACCAATTATTGATTCTTTGACCTGTGTCTCCCCTGGCATCTACAAAGACTCCTCTTTTCTTGTAACTTTTCCCGGTCCTCCCCCTCCTCCTGTCTCTGACCCTAGCTCAGCGAATGTTTGCATGATGCAATCGTCTCAGGCTGGCCTTCCACAGCCTGCTCTGGCTAGTCAGCAACCTCAATCTTGCCCACCGCCTCCTGCTCCTAGCCCTTCGCTTCAGTCAACCGAACCTTTTTCACCTGACCCTTCCCATCACACTCAAGAACCCCCCTACCCTCCTGAGTCCATTCCCTCAAGTCTCCACCATATGGGAGTCGTCCCCCATGGTCATTACCTCGCTGGTCAAATACCTTTCCTTGCCCCCCCCCGGCGTCTACTCGGTCCCCATCATGGCCACCCTTTCCCTAACTAATTTAACCTTGGGAATACTAGTATGGTATCTTACTCCTCCAGTTGAGACCCCATCGGGCCACCCCAAACCCTACATAGCTGTGACACCAGTGCAACCGATTCCCTTCGCTCCTTCTACTGCTACAGTTCCCCTAGCCCCTCCGCACGACCCTCCCCATGTGACAACCCCTACAGGAAAGAAAAGAAAAACTCGAAAGGGGGCATCCAAATACAAGGCCACCGCACCCAACCCTACCCCTCCCCCTCCCCAACCTGCCAATCCTTGTTCCTTGTGTGATGGTATCGGTCACCCCACCCATACTTGTCCTGAGTTGCCTCGTATCCAACCCATGGTTAAAGTCACATTCCCTGAATCGACGGTCCCTGAAACCTTTGGTTCTTTCTCATCTGCAGCCAAGACCTCAAAGACTCTTCGCACCAACAAACCCTGTGCTCTGTGTGGTTTCCACGGCCATTAATCTCATCATTTTCCTCACCTCACGCATTATCGAGCCTCTTTAGAGGTCATTCACGAGTACAAAATTGAACAAAATCAATCCGCCTCTCCCATCCTTGCCCAATATGTGTCAGGTATACTCGAGGATCCTCCTGCTACCATTGACATTCCTCCCCCTGATGTTGAAATTTCCGAATCTTCTGCTCCCCTCCTATACCTATCATCATCCGCGCAATCATCTGAGTACATTCCATTCGAATCCACTCCATCTATTCTGCTTAATCCTCCTTCAGACACATTCTCGGGCTCTTCATGTTTTAACCATATTTTTACCTGTTCTTCTGTCATTCCCCGTGATGACCCATATCTGCGCCTCTCTTGCCATTTTGTTTACTTCTGTAAATTTACAGCATCATATGGTCCCCTTGACCCTCCCATTCCCTCCCATACTCACGATCATACCATTCGTATCTTCGAGGTTCTTCGCAGCCTGAGTTCCCACTCTTCATCCCATAGTTCTCATTCATCTCCCTCTCGTCAATCTATGAGTCCTAGACTTCCTACCCAGACTACTCCCTCCCATAACCGTCAGTGGATGTCTATCCTCTACTCACGTTGCCATCCTTTTTCTCATCCCTCCCAGTTATTGTCTCGTGACACTATTACATCAGCCCTCTCCTCCACCCATTATCTTGGCTATGCTGATGGGGCAAGTCGCTCTTCCCGGAATCTCGCTTCGGCAGCATGGGCCATCTTTACCCCCTTGCATACCCTGGTTCTTGCAAATGGGGTCAGCATTGGTAATGCCACCAATAATCAGGTTGAATATGATGCCGTGCGCGGTCTCTTAGCTGATGCCCTCTCTCATCACATCCTCCATCTGCATGTTCATTTAGATTCCCTGCTTCTTGTCCTACAACTTAATGGTGTCTATCGTGTACATAACCCTCTCCTGTTTAGACAATATTTTCATGTGAAATTTTTGATACGTGCATTTACATCTATTACTTTCCACCATATCCCTCGACGTCAAAATCACTATGTAGATCAAATTGCAAATCATTTTCTAGACTGGAATTTATCACACACAAGACACACCGGGGGGCACCATCGCCCTACATCTAATCACTCTCCCAAGATCCTCGAGCCAATGGCTCCCCGCTCCCGTTCGTAGATCATGCACAAGCCTCCGACTACCCACCGCTAAGGCCGTACGCATACCTCGCCATTCCGAGGGTAGCCCAATACATAACTCTATGTACTGATCATCTAAATCCTACCAACTGCGCTCCGACACACCGGTCAACAACCCCTCACATCTCCGACGGATGTCCTCCACCAGAGCGGCCATATCCTCATTCTGTGTTGTCCTTGATCCACTCGCACCTGTAGCTCCTGCTACTGCTGGTCGCCCCATATATCCGGCCAGTTTCACCGGAGCTATATCTGCATTTCAAAACATATAACGATTAGTACCATGCATACTAGTCACAAACTCTAAAATGCACATAACATATTAGTTGCTTGTCACTTACCATCGGGCCCCGACACTCGACCAGGCAGAAGCGGCAAGTCCGAATCTCCCCAATAACTCATCCCACTATAGGGATAGTCATCTATGTATAGTGGCATCTGATCCCAATGGGCGAAGAACTCTGGTCGAAACACCCGTCCGACTGCCCCTCCTCCTCCTCTACTTAGTAATCGTCCCCACCGATGCATTCGAGGCTCTCTCAGACCTCCATCAGGTAACTGTATACGAGGTCGCAAGGTCGGGATATTCTCAAAGAAGAAAGAACACAAAACAGTCCCATAGGCACAATCATGATTCACTTGTCGCTTGCATAGCGACAACTGTCGTTTCACCGACACCAACATCATCTAGGCCCACCCATAGTAGGTCCCACTCAGCACACTCTCCACAATCATCATCTGCCCTCCAGTGATGTGATGGAACACCTGGCTACCCAAGATCCGCAACACTGCTGTGGCCACTGCCCGGGTCTCCAACCTCTCTAAATCACCAATGGATATCTGAGTCCCTTTGACTTGGACACCTGGTCGACAATGTCGCTCAACAAACTCCATAATGTTACGCCCCCGTGGTAACACTGGTTGTGTGTTTCCCACCATCCCTAATGGTGGGAGACCAGTCAAGAACACAACCGGACCGCCGGGCCTGATCTTGTGCCCCCGGCACCACAAATGCCCCTCATGATGTGGATCCCATTAAATCGATAATTCTATCAGGCGTTCGCCTATCAACTGTTTCAAAATTTCAGAATCCCATACCTAGCCAGTGCACGACGGACACCCTGATCTGCCTGGATTTCCGTCCGTAATGTACCTAAGTCTCTCTCTCTCCAATTGATCCATATATCTGCTATATCTGCACAAAAAAATCATTTTTGTCAGCCTCCAGATCAACAAAACTGCATTAACTTACACCAAAACAACATCTCACCCCATGACAGCACTGAAACCCCCCACATCTAATAGGTCACACTTTTTGGGCAAAAATTTGGCCAGGTCGCACTTTTCAGGCCAAAACCTGTGTCCCAGGTCACAGCTTTTGCCCCAAAAAGTGCGACCCGACCGTAATGATGAAGTAGGGGCAGTTATTGAGATTTAAAGCCCTAATCTGCAATTTGAATCCATCAAAAACAAATCTTAGGATTAGGCCTCTTACTTGCAACTGATGGATCACAATTCCAACGGTTGTTTTTTTCGCTACGATTGCCACAAGATTTAGGGCCTCCTCTCCTCTCCACATTCACCACAGCTACACAAGAAAATGAATGATTTTGGAGGGAAAACGCCCTATTAGAAGAAAACCCCTGTTTTGTCTTTTGCCCGCTGCAACCAAACCGTAGCCCCATTTGACAAACCGTCTGCACCGTTGGAAAGCTCTCACCGAGCACTCAAATGGGTATTTGTCAGTTTTTTATGTTTTGATACTTCACCAGGACAAATTTCGTCCATGAAGTATCTATTCCCCTCTTCTCAAAATCGAATTTCTTCACTTACGACACTTGTACTCAGGGCACCAATTTGCCTTCTTACTCGTCTTCGTTCGTGTTGATTTTCATCATGAGCTACCCTATTGTACTCATGATTTTATGGTCCCCCACTGGACCCTTACTATGAGGCAGCACCATCGAGTCGCCCTTGTTTAGAGCATCCCAGTAGAGTCATCATCACATTCATGGAGCCTATTTCGAATCCCTTTGTACCCCACTATAGTCCTCCCTCCTGTCTTGCTTGATCCCTCTATCATGCTGCACATTATGGCCTTCTGCACCCTTGTCCCCTATCCCTCTTGATATTGTGTCAATCGCTTCCAAGCCATTCATTCCCTTTACACTCTAACGAGGGAAGTTGTCCAACCGCTCCTCCATATCCCTCATTCCATCATCATCATTAGTGTTTCTCTGTTCTTCGCTCTACTATTTTCCCTCGTGCCTTAGTTGGGGTTCCCCTATTGCCTCACCTATGGCAGACCTACTTCTGTCGACATCAGCTCATTTACTCCAGAAGCCAGGTCTAGGGGGTAGTGTACCTTGGTTCGAGCTCTTCTCAGCATGAGCATGATCTATACACTCGATGGTCCAGTGATGCAGCAATAGCTATTGGTGATTCCCGAGCATGTGTGAGACATCTCAACCCTCATGAGGGGGTGGCCCTGCAAGTAGCCCCCCACATGCCCGGATGACTTTTTTATTTCCGCCCTTGATGCAACTCCTCTCATTTGATGATATCAGCCTCAACCGCTTGCAGCGCCTCTTCGATTTGCATATATCAGTTAGATGTTGTGAGCCCTTCCCCGTGTGTAGGGGGCATTTGGGTATATTTGTATCTCATGTACTAAAATCTTCTTGTATAAGTCCTAACAGTTATTCCAGGCATCGAATGTATGTGGGATTCATCATTTTATTTATCTGGCTCATGTTTAGGCTAGCATATACTTCATCCTTGCGTTCCGTGGTTTTCCGGGCGCCTTGTTCTTTGTACTATTGTATCGGCGGGCATAGGTATGCCTCCCCCGCCGCATTTCACACTGGTACTACTTCATCACCTAGAGACTTGTTGCACCTATAAGTCTCGTCTCCTCAGGGTCTAGTCCTTTAGCACATTAGACTACCTTACATTCCTCTCTCTCACTTCCCTCTTGATGCCTAGTGATTGAGTTCTTACAACATACTTCGGTCATACGATTTTCTCCTAACACTCGTACGTTGGGGGGCAATCTGTTACACCATTTTTTTGGTCATCTAATTCATTATCATTAGATGAATCCAAGTACACCATGTAAGACCAATTTTACTCTAAGTAAAATTGCTTTCACCATATAAAATAACATTTATCTATATTTCCTGGTCATATTTAACCCAAAACAAGGAAATTAATTAAATAAATCATTATTTATTTAAGTATTTCCTAGGAATAAGTTATTCAAATCATTATTTAAATAACATTCCTAGTTAAATTTGACTAAATCATTTTTAAATAATTAAATGAATCATTATTTATTTAATTATATTCCCATCATGTCCCTAAAATAATAAATAAATCATTTATTTATTTATTGTTTATAAATAAAGGAATTGACCCAAGTCAAAATACCTTTTCCCTCCAACAAATATAATAAAATATTCCTAAAGGGTGATTCTAGAATTTGATTAATAATATTTTATTCATACACCGAGATCTAGAACACCCCAATATTTTTTACTATAAGGCTTTCCTCATTCATTAGCTCACTCATTGCATTAGACTGACTGATCTACTCTGGTCACCATTTTCCATTTTTCACTTGTGAGTTCATTGAGTCTTTTTTTATCCTAGTTTTTCTGTCACAATAAGAGAGAGGAATGATCCGAAACGATGAGGAATTTCAGAAACCGATCCTTTTATAGAACTGAAAACACCCTTTTCTATCTTCAAAGCCCCATTCTTTAATATACCAAATCATCTTTTTAAACACTATTCTAATTGCCTATTGCAATAAGGAGCCATATTATATTTTATCTGCTTAATGTCTTTTGTGCTTAGATCTGAATTTGTGCAGCAAACTTATAGATATTTTGCAGCCATAATCGATGTTAGGGCTATTTTTTATGCGTAGCTAAAGTGATCTTTTACGATGAAATATTCATACTAACACACGTCCCAACGTCCTTCGCATGTAATAAAATTTGGATGAATGACGCGAGCTCCTGCCATGGCTGGTGTAGAGAGGTAGGGTTAATCCCTCTGTTTTTTCGTTCCAACGGCTCATCTGGGTCCTGGTATGCTGCTATTGCTTCTCGCAGGAGGAGATGCTTCTCTTCCCATATTTCTCCTTGCGTTGGTATTCCGGAAACTTCCGCAATAATTCCCTCTATGACTGGTATAATTCGACCTTTGACTCTGGTTTTCCCTTCCTGCAAATTTTGCAGAAACTCAATTACAATTCCCATGTCAAATCCCTGTAGTCGGTGTACATATGTCAGATAGCTAGCTTGTTGGAGGATGGCACTCGTTGCCTCTGAAATTGGAAAGTTTTCAGGCTCGCTTTGAAGGGTATTTCCTCCCATAGATGATATTCTCTTTTCCTCTGATTGTATCTCTTCTTGGCTCTATTGTTTCGACTGAATTTTGTATGCAAGAGAAAGAGAGATTGTGGCTCTGCACAGATAATCTTCATACCTTAATTATAGTGTCCCTCTAGCCTTATTGATGCATCTAACGAGATTTGTGCAAGGGTTTCACATGGTTTCCAAATTAAGACCAATTACACCCACTCCCTTGAAGAAAGGGCGCCCACGCCCTCAAGTAGAGGAGAGATTTGGTCATTCATGAATGCAGAGAGGGGAATTCCAGAATTTGGTAATGATAATTTGTGTGTGAAGGAGCGGGTGGTTGAGTAATTACTAACATACACAGTATAAAGGTCAAATTTATAAATTTTCATAATTTCATCTTATGCGGAAGTGATTGGAAAGCAAGAGGAAATAGTATAACCATTATTACGATATGATGTCCTTCTTCAAAATGAAAAGTTATGACAGAAGCAAGACCGAGTCAAGTAATGATTGGTGCCGTCATCCCAAGGTTCAAATATGTAAGCATATCTCTGTTAGTTATTCTTGTGGTAGGTCATAATTATCACTAATTCGAGTAATAGTTTGTGGATGAAGAATGTAAGATAAGGTGTATATAAAATCAATTGGCTATTGAAGGAGCATACATTCATACCATAATCAGAGCCACTGCTACCAGCAGGTGTTCATAGCCTCGACAGGGTTGCTATTTTAACCTGAAAAATGAGACAAGGTTGCTATTTTAACCCAAAAAATGAGCCAGGATACTTATGTAAAAATAGTTATTCTGCCAATTTTATGGAGAGATCACCATGCTAGTACGATGGCCAGATAACCATGGTGCCACTCACTAGAGTTGTAGCAAAGTGATTAGGCTGGCTCGTGATGAGACCTCCTATCCTTCAAGTAGTTAAGAAGGTCATTACCCTTGTGTGATGGCCATTGTGGGCATGTCACTTGCTACACCCTTATGAACGTGCTAGGTTGGCTCATTATGAGACCCCCTATCCTCTCTTAAAATCTACATGTAAGCGTAGTACTTCCTTTTGAATTGTAACATCTTGATATATAAGGAGGTCAATGTGCTGGTGTGGTATCCAGATAGTCATAATGTCATTCACTAGAATTGTCACAGAGTGATCAAGCCGACTCATGATGAGACCTCCTATCCTTCAAGTAGATGAGAAGGTAATTACCCTGGTGTGGTAGCCAGTATGGGCATGTCACTTGTTAAATCCCTATGATCATGGTAGGTTTGCTCGTAATGAGACCCCCTATCCTCTTAAAGATTTGCATGAACACATAATAATTGATTTTTATACATAGAGGTAGGTTCATTAACTCTTTAAGAGTTAGGGATGGTGAAAGAAGTGGAAAAAATGCCATTACCATTAATACCCCTTGTTTCATTCCTTCGTGTTGGAGGGACATATTACTCGAATAGTGCAGAAAGATATATCATCATAAGGTCATGTATTGTATGATAACATATTTGAATAGAGGGTGACTTAGCCTTTCATTTCATGTGTGCATAATTTTAGCTTCCTATTTAAGGATTACAGTGCCAAAGAGTCATCATCTTGGTAATTTTACCATTTTCCCTCTCTTTTTCAACTACCATTCCCTACTCAAGGTTATTCAATTTGAAAAAAACACAAAAATAATGGCTATTTAATTTGGTCAGACAACAGCTGTTCACAGATTGTTCAGCACAATTAAAAACGCCCAAAATATAGTTGTTCAATTCGACTGAACAACAGTCATTCAAATATCGAACAACATCTATCCCCGAATTGAACAGCTAAAATAAAAACACAACAACGACTGTTCAATTTGATTGAACCGCAGCCGTTCAAAGATTGAACAACAACTGTTCACGAATTGAACAACAAAAATAAAACACATGAAACGGCTATTCCATTTGAATGAATAGCATATGTTCAAATATTGAACAATAGTGATCCATGAATTGAACAACAACAAAAAAAATGCCAATGAACAACTGTTCAATTCGACCAAACAATAGCCGTTCAAGGATTGAACAACAACTGTCCACGAATTGAAAAACAATAATAAAAATGTGAAAATGATTGTTCAATTTTGGTTGAACAGTAGCCATTCAAATATTGAATAGTGGTTATCCACGAATTTAATAGAAAAATTAAAAACATAGTAAATGGTTGTTCAATTCGATTGGACAACAGTCGTTCAAAGATCAGACAGCAACTATCGATGAATTGAATAGAAAAAATAAAAACATAGAAAACGATTGTTCAATTTTAATTGAATAGCAACCGTTCAAAGATTGAATAGCAGCTGTCGATGAAATGAACAGAAAAAATAAAAATGCCAACGAATGACTGTTCAATTCGACTAAAAAACAACCATTCAAATACTGAACAACCACTGTCCACGAATTTAACAACAATAAAAAAACACAACTTACAAGGAAAATAAATTGCAAATGTGAAGAATGTACAACAAGACAAGACATTTATATACATTATTTACAAGTGATGCTAGAAAACCTCTCATGTACTTGAGTTTGTGGGGTTATCACCCCCTTGTACCACAACTTTGATGGTGGGATCGTTTCGTACCTGTTGACAAAAAGATTATTTCATGAGAGGTTTGTGATAGAGGCGTACTCTACGTCCGTTAACTCAAAATTTTGAACCAGACCCATCTATGGTGGTCAAGGTGAGGGTACCATTGCTATGTACTTCCTCAATCTCATATGGACCGAGCCACCTTGTTTGTAGTTTTCCTGGAAAATCTTGGAATATGGAGTCATAGAGGAGTTCCCAATCTCCTTTTTGAAATACCTTCTTCTTTATTAGGTTGTTGTGCCACTTGGCTCACTATTTTTGGATGATCGTTGTGCGTTGTAGGGCTAGCAGTCGAATTTCATTTAGTTCGTTTATTTATTGGAGTCTTCTAGCTTGAGCTTCTGTTAAGTCCAAACCCACTTCCTAGGCTATTCTCAGAGTTTTGATTTCGAATTCAATAGGGAAGATAGGTTCTCTCGCAAATACTAGCTGATATGGTGAATATCCAGTGGTATTTTTCCAGGTTCTACGATAAGCCCATAAGGCTTCTGGTAGTCTAGTGGTCCAGTCCCGACGATTCACTACTACCGTTTTGGTAAGGATTGCCTCCAGGACTTTGTTGGTGCTTTTGACTTGCCCATTGGCCTGCGGGTGGTAAGGAGTCATAACTCTATGAATGATATGGTGATTTCTTAAGGTGGATGTGATTTTATTGCCTGTGAATTGTACCCCTCCGTCGGTTATCACTTCCCTTGGAAAGCCGTATCATACGAATAGTTCAAAGAGAAACTTAATTACTGATTCTTCCATGGCTCTTGACAAGGCCACTGCTTCTACCCATTTGGTTACATAATCCGTGGCAACTAATATGTGGGCTTTCTAGTTTGATGGTGGGTTGAATGGCCCAAAAAAGTCCAACGCCCATCGCTCGAATGGTTCCACCACCAATTGTGGTTTTAGCGAAATTTCGTCAGCTTGGCCTGGGCAGCCCATCCTTTGGCAGTTGTTGCAGGCCTAGACATATTTCTTTGCATCTTTGAACATCGTAGGCCAATAATAGCCTAATTGAAAAACTTTATGCACTATCCTGCATTCTGCAAAATGGCCGCCACAAGGTTCATCGTGAGAGGCTCGTAAGATGTCATAGATTTCGTCTTCCCTTATACATCTGCATATGTGCATGTCAGCCCCTGTATGGAAGAGGTATCCCCCAATCCAAGAGAACCTTGCGCTGCGTTGTACAATCAGTTTATGTTCTCTTGATGTTAAGTGTCTAGGTAGCTTCCCTACTACCATATAATTTTCCACATCTACATACCATGGTGTTTTTACCGCTACAGCAAAGAGATGTTCGTCAGGGAATTGATCATCAACTGTTAGCGTGTCGTCTGTCTTGGGGATCCTGGACAGGAAGTCTACGACCACGTTTTCCTTCCCTGGATGGTCTTTGATTGTTATATAGAATTCCTGCAACAACAGTAACCAATGAGTTATTCTCCCATTTGCGATTGGTTTATTAGCTAAATATCTAATAGCAGAGTGGTCAGTATACAGGAACACTTGATAACCAGTTATATAGTGTTTGAATTTATTGATAGCATAAATGACAGCCAGGAACTCCTTTTCAGTCACGGTATAATTTAATTCGGAAGGAGTAAGGTTTTTGCTAATATAATAAATAGCATAAGGTTTTATGTCCTCTTCTTGGCCAAGGACTACTCCTATTGCTGTATCAGATGCATCTGAAGAGATGCGAAAGGGAATTTTCCAGTTAGGACCTTGCAGGATTAGTGTTGTTGAGACCAATCTCTTCAAATCTGTAAAAGCGGTGTCACATTTGTCAATCCAATGGAATTCAACATTTTCAGTCAATGAATACATAGGTGCAGCTATTCAAGAGATTTTTTTTATAAATTTGCGATAATATCCTGCATATCCCAGAAAACTGCGCACGTCTGTCTGTGTACAAGGTGTGGCTAACAGAAGGATTACCTATATCTTAGCCGGATCTACCTGTATTCTAGCTGCAGAAATGTAGTGACCTAGGATTACCCCCTCAGTCATCATTATGTGACATTTTTCATTGCTTAGACATAATCTAGTAGCAATACATAGTTCTAACACTTTTTCTAGCATTTCTAGAGATTAATCAAAGTCTTCTCCTTAGGGTGTGAAATCATCCATATATATTTCAAGCCCTTCATTTATTAAGTCAGAAAAAATGCTAATTATGGCTCTCTGAAATGTTGTTGGGGAATTACATAATCCAAATGGTAAAAATCTGTAAGCAAAAGTGCCCCATGGGTAGGTAAAGGTTGTCTTATCTTGGTCTTCAGGAGCTATTTAGATTTGATTGTAGCTGATGAATCCGTCAAGAAAGGAGAAGAACCATTTCCCAGCCAATGTATCAAGGAATTGGTCAATGAAGGGGAGGGGGAAATGGTCTTTTTGTGTTGCCTTATTTAATTCTTTGTAATCTACGTAGATTCTCCACTTCCCATTCTTTTTAGGGACGATTACCAGAAGGGAGACCCATTTGCTGTCTGAAATAGAATAAATGAAATTTACATCTAACAGCTTTTGCAACTCCTCTTTTACAATATCTTTTAAGTGTGGGTTTAGTCTTCGTTGAGGTTTTCTAGCGGGGCATGTTTCCCTATCAGTATAGATGTGGTGTGTGCATAGTTGTGGGTGTAAACCCTTCATGTCTTGGTAGTCCCACGCAAATTCCCCTTGGTGCTTCCAGAGGACTTTTATGAGTTTTTGTTTTTGGTCTTCATCCAAATTGCCATTAATATTCAGAACCTTTCTTGGCTTGATCTCAATAGGTATGTTGTTATGAATAGTGGTTGTGAAGATATGTTGATTCTTGAATTTTTTCATAGGATCCTCTTGATCTTTGTGTTCAAGGACTGTTTTCAACATCTGGAATTTTAGATTTCCAGGCATGGGTGACTGATTCATAAAATTATTGATTACATCATCTTTAGTTTGATCCTTGAATTCGAGAGCTTCTACTAGTGTCAAAGGTGGACGGATGTTTTGCTCCCAATATGTATATGGATGTTTGTGAATTTTTACCGTGGGTAAGCTTGGTTTGGCAGGTGGATATATAATGATATTTTTTATAGAATCTCCTCTAGTGATAGTCATGCTACCTGCTCGACAGCCTATGTAAGCATCTGTTGTGGCCAGCCAAGGTCGCCCAAGAATCAATGGGTGCCCTTCCATCCTATTTTTTGTATTAATGACTAAAAAATCAGCTGGCTATTCCCATGAGTCCACAGATTCCATGATGTCTTGCATTATGCCTTCCAGTCTGATAACAGACCTGTCAGCCAGTTCCAGAAGTGTGGCCGTAGGTTCTAAAGCTGATATGCCCAGTTTTTCGCAAGCTCCAGTAATTAGGATGTTAATGGCCGCCCGCAGGTCAACTAATGTGTTTGGAAATGAGTGGCTAGAGATTTTCACAGTTACAATGGGGTTTCCTGGGTCTTCATATTTCACAGGTGATTCCCTACCTAGCAACAAGTCAGATAGCGATCCTACCACATGAACAGTGGCTACAGCCCTTGTTTTCTTGACTTGTTTTTTTCCATATAATTCTTTGATTTCCTTTGCATAGATGGGAATGTCTTGGATGGCCTAGAGAAGAGGAATTTTGACACAAAGGTTTCTTAATTCCCCCAGGATGTCAAAATCTGCAGCGATTATAGGCCTGGGCAGAGTTAATATTTCAGGAAATGGAGGTGGAGTCACCCTAAGTTCTTCAGGTCTTTGTTGATCAACTATTTCCTTATCTTTACCTATTTGGGTTATGTTCGTTAGGCCAGGTTCTGTTGAGGTTTCAATTTGGGATTGAGGTGGAGTTGTGGCTTCTATAGGTAAGATGGTACGTCCTGACCTTAGCCTCTGTTTGTTGCACTGTTTTTGTTCAGCATTGGGTTTTGTATTTTCTATGATCTGAATTAGTTGAACCGGTTTGTTATTGGGATTAGGATTGGGTTGAGCTGGCAATTGAGGGTGTATGGCAGGCTGCTGGTTATGCTGAACTAGGTAGGGAGCTGGCAACGTAGGTTGATTTTGGGTCCCTACTCCTATCAAAAAATTGGCCATTCCCATGGGTCGTTGCCAATTCCGATTGGTGTTTTGAGTAGGGGCGTTTGGCCACTGGCTTTGATATGGGACATTTTGCTAATAAGGGGGAGAGAAAGGAAAGTTCAGCCAATTATTCCCTAATGAAGGTTGTGTAGGCCAGGGTGTCATAGGAAACGCCTGGTTTTGCCAGGTAGGGAAGGGGTTTTGAGTCTACCAAGTTGTTGTAGAGTTTTTCTAGCTAAACTGCGGTGAAGAAAATAATTGAGGTAGGTCTTGTGGTATGCCAAGTTGTGCTTGCCATTGCCAACGCTGATTCATTAAGTAGATTGGCTCTGTCTCTTCCTTTGCTTCCTTGTAGACGACTTTCAACCTGGGAAGTGAAGGACACTGGTTCGTGGTATGATCCTTAGTGAAAATAGCACAAGTTTGAACCATGTCTAAAGGAAATTCCCTCTAGCTGTGCTTCCTCTGACATCTTGGGAAAAATATGGCCGGGTTTTGTTCTGCTATAACTTGTTTCTGTTTGGCTTGTAAAACATCAAGTTGTGTTGTCAAGGTACCCAGGATGTCAATTTTGAAATTTTCTAACAGATTTCCAAATTCTGCTATGGTTATATTGCCTTTGGTCTACTTAAGGATTTTTTATGGGATCACGCCCAACTAGCATATTGCGTGAGCTACCCCGAGAGCATCTAATACATAGGGAAATAATCTCGTCGTATTCTTCCTAGTAAATATCTCTCTTCCCCATTATGTTAAGCATCTCAACCCATTATTCCTTCATCCATTTAAGCATCGTGGCATTTAAAATTTCCTTGTATAGCATGGTATATGGGTATCTTTGTAAATTGTATTGAAATACTTCTACGTATTCTTCTAATGTTTCATTTTCTTTTGCAGACATATTGAAGATTTCATCTTTTAGATCTCAGGTTCGGCAATAGTCTTGGTATTTGGTAAGAAGAATTTTCTTCATTTGGTCCCAGATATTTATAGTTCCCCCACCTAATCCCATGAACCAGCGTAGTGCAGTTCCTTTTAAGGTAGAGGTAAATAGTTTTAGTTTCTGGGGATCGGTGGTGTAGTCATATCCTCTGCATAAGACATCAAATTCAAATAGGAATGCATCAGGATCTTCCATGGTTAATCCATGAAAGGTGGGAATGTTGTGCAAGGGAATGGCTTTCATAGGAGCATTGGCAGCATGATCAACAATAGGGTATTCTAATGTTGATGTCTGCCTCTAATTCTGATTTTGATTATTTTCCATCTGATCAAAGAGGTGCCAGAAATCTTCGAGAATTTCTTGATCTGGAGGAGTAATTCTAATGGGCTTGGGAGGTGAATGCGGTGGGGGTTTTATAACACTTCCCAGATCTGGGATCCTGATTATTTATGTTTCGATCACTCCTTCATGGGACTTAGGTTCTGATATTTCTATGTGAATTCCTCCACTAGTTTCTCCCCCCGCTTCCTTTAGGTTGCAAGAGCCTCCCTCTTTTGAAGGGTCAATGCCTATATGATCAGAAGTTTGCAGGCTTCGCTCAGACCCCTATGTCTCATAGTGAATCTCGGCGTAGGATACAGATGGTGAGGCTGCCGCCTGAGGGAGTGCATTAGGACTTTGAATTGAAATAGTTGTGGGTCCTATAGATGCCTGAGATTAAGCTTTCTTAATGATTTCATCTATGTATGTTGTTCTTCCAAGGATCACCGGTCCTTTGGATTGTGAGGATTTTTGTGAATGATTTCGGATTGTTTCTATCTTTTTCTTCCTAGACATAAGACAAGAGCACCTATCTTACGGGTCTTTACATGACTTACTGGTAAGTGGGCTAGAGGGAAAGCATGTTGCTTGCCAGTACGTAGGTTCTTACCTCTCGTTTTCAATACCCAATTCTTCACAGCAATGGAGAAAGATAAATGAAGGAAATGACTCTTAACACTCTCCCCGGAAATGGCGCTAAAATGTTGGGCTTACAGATATGGCTTATTATAGACAACTCTAGTGCTTTCTCATTTAATTATCAAGCCGGGGTAAGACTTCTTATTTCAAGGGTGTTGGCCAATTATATGCGAGTGAGATTGTCTAATAGTTACTCCTTGTTGATTATGAGGAAGAATTTTCTAGCCTCCTAAGTTCACTTATCCTAACGAGGGGTAGGGCCAATTATATGCGAGTGAGATTGTCTAATAGTTACTCCTTGTTTATTATGAGGAAGAATTTTCTAGCCTCCTAAGTTCACCTATCCTAATGAGGGGTAGCTTGGATTGATTCTTAACCTAAGATTGAACAATAGGATTGAACAACTATCTAATTGAATTAAACAGCAGTCTAAATGAACTGAAAAACAATCTAGATGAATCAAACAACAATTGAATTGAATTTAACAGTAGTCTAATTGAACCGAACATCAATGGAATTGAATTGAACAACAGTCTAACTAAACTGAACAATAATGGAATTGAATTGAACAACAATCTAACTAAACCGAACAAAAACAGAATTGAATTGAACAACACTATTCTAACTAAATTGAAGAGTAATGGAATTGAATTGAACGACAGTCTAACTAAACTGAACAACAATGGACATGGATTGTACAACAGTATAATTGAAGCAATATAAATGAATTGTACATCAATTACTTATGTAATTTTGCAATGGAATTCTCTTTATGAATTAATTAATTGACATTGATCGATGATTGAATGCTTCGTTGTGTTGAAAGAGTAATGCAATCCATAAAGACAGATAACATCGAAATCAACTTATTCTATGATCTATAACTCAATTACAATGATATTGGAAGAACTGGAACCATCTACTGGTGATGAAGCATTGTTATAAGCCTGAAAATATGATTTCAATTATCCTAATTGAAGAACAAGATTGCTAACAATCCTGAAGAAAGAGAAATTGTAACTCTATTGAATGGAAATATACTTTACAAATGCATCAAATACTTAGGCATTGGTTCTGCAACTACACAGAATATGAGAATTTGCGAGGAACTTCCAGGGGTTGGGCCCAGGCCACCAGAAGCTCTAGCCTAGTAAAAACTTCAAAATATTATTGTTCAAGGCTCTATATTACATCCAATGATATTAAAAAAATACAATTAGACAAGTTGGTTTTGATGCATCGATTGCAGAATGAATCTCCTATTATTTTCGGACTCCTTTTCTTGTTCGTCCTTCGTCCTTTTAAAGGTGATTTCAAAAATGAGAAAGTATTTCCCAAACGACAGCCCACTGCGCGTGGCTATCATTTGAGTTCTTGGGCTCAAATTCGCCTATCTGCCTTCTACCAGCTGCCGAGAGTTGCCAAGATCTCACACGTTTGCACTCGTTGGTTAGCTTATGTTTTCTATTGGTCCAACCACTCTGCCTTCCTGCATGCGAAGATAAGAGAAGTCAATTTTCTGTTATAAAAACATCCTTTTCATCATTAGCCTAGTTTTTCTATTTTTCATAATCTTTTCTCTCTTTATTGTTAATATGAAGGGGAATTCCCCCAAAATTGTAACATAATTTGAAGTAATTACAGGCTGAGAACATACCTTAATTTGGGCCCAACACCATCCTTCTCTTTGTTTTTACTTTAGCAGCATTGTTAACTCATCGAATTCTTTGCTTATATCATTCAACTCCTTGTCAAGCTCCTCTTGACTCATCCGATTCTTGCAGATTGTTTTAGCACCCTTTTCCTTCACCTTGTAGCTTTCTTCTAAACCTTCTCTATGAATTCTCATAGTCATCTTCACTTTTGTGTGAGCTTATTCTCCTGTAGCCAATCAAATTCCTTCTGAGTTGATATTCTTCTCACCAAACTTCTCCTATGTCTGGTTTCCAAGTCCTCTTTCCTTAGAACTTGCACTGAGCAAACTTGCTCTCTCTCTAGTTGCTACAACCACTTCTCTTAAGGAATTTTTGTCCTTATCTATTCCAAGCCTTAGCTGGAATAAGGTTGTGCTATAATCTCTAAGAACTTTTAAAAGTTATTCCTACAGTTTTACTGCTATAGTCTTGTGCCAAATTTTTCCATTCACTCAACTGCTGCAAACTTTCATACCTTGGTAGATGGTTTTCTCCTGCAACCGTGTAACTTTTTCACTCCCTTGATTTATTCAATCTGTGAAATATCATCAAATAAAAACTCATGCATATCATCTTCCCAACATCACCTGTCTTTAGGATCTCCTTATTTTCTGGCCTTTACCATTCCTGTGAATCTGTTGTTGTAGTTCTGTCTCCATGCTTCCACTACAACATTCTTTCAACATCTAGTTGTTGTCACAACAATCAAGTCTGAACAAGATTTCAATCCACATCAATTTTGGATTATAATTTACACATAATTTTAATTTCTTTCTAAGCATCTACCTCACCAAAAATATCCAATCATAACACAATTCATTTCTTTCTCATGCAATCTGTGTAAATAAAACATAGAAACTTCTCAAAGCAATATTCCTTTATTATCATAGTCAAACATCTGGGATCATGCTTGTTCTTCTGTAAAATTTCTCTAGCTGCAATAACTCTCTATCTTGAGGCAACTCTCAATCTGTTCATACTTCGCTCAGCTGCACGCAAAATCCCTTTCTGCTTTACTATGATCACCCTTTCTTGCAATTTCAATTTCATTCTTCACAATTTAGGTTTTTTTTTTTTAAATTATTTCGGCTCTGATATAACTAATGGTGCAACAAAGCTGCACCTTTCCCATAGTATGCATAATCTCACAAATATATTCCACAATAATTTCAAACAGTGGAATCCTTCTCATGCGGAATTAATTTCCTTTCCGCAACCATATAATATAAACTAAAATATATACCCATTAATTTATAAATTTACCTGGGCATAAATTTGGTTTAAAAACCCACTATACCAATAAATCTGGGCCCACGGTCTCTGCTCGATTTACCTTTGCCAATGATCTATCTACATCCATTTTATATCCTTGTAACATTATTCTGCCCAACCCAAATTTCATTAAAAATCCACTTTATAATTCTTTCATAAATGACGATAGCATAATAGTATCACTCACACATAATAAAGATCTGCTAAGTCAACTTTAATTGATTTGTGGACGGATTTAAACCAACATTAAACCATTTCCTAATTCGATCACACCCATATTTCTATTTAATCTCTACGCATATTTTTATACGAACATCGTCGGATTTATGATTGGAATGCAAAAGTCGTCAGATCCTATTAAGTGCTGGACAGACGGCTCAAATCATAAAATCCAATTTATGATTTATTGGATCCATTTAAAACTTTAATTCCCGTGCAATAAAAAATGCAATAGCCATTGGATTGATGATCTTAAGGCAAAGGTCATCCGATCAAATGAAATTGTTGGACGGTCAATTTAAATCCTTAAATCAGAATTATAAAATATCGGTTCTGCTTGGATTGCTAAAGTCCTTGCATATCTGAATGCGAATCTATTCGATCTCAAGTTTTACTGCATGGTCCTTGAATCACTTAAATTGTGGATTGTACTTTATCAAAACCTTGGATCTTCTACACACTGCGATTATATCATTTTATTCAACTCTGCCAGATTCGACTTTTTCTAAAGAAACTATGGTTTCTTTGCATCAACAATTGATATCTATTTAGTTAAAGAATACAAACAACCATTCTTGTTTCATAGTGAACGTAGAATTTGAATGAAGACACTCACACAAAATCAATTTAAATAAATCGATATGAAATTAACAATTTAGAGATATTTCAAATGAAAGTTCTCCAGGATTTAGTAATTACATACAACTATAGAGGAAAATTGAATTTTATTCTATTCCATTTCTAATTTCATCAAATCCTCCTCCTCTATCTAAATCCTGAATCCTATCCTATCCTTCCTCTTGATCTATGCCTCTCTATATTTTCATGCCTTCGAGGCTTACAATTTATACAAATGGATTCTAAACCAATTTTGGTTTATATCCCCAGTTTACTCAATAAATCCCCCATTAATTCCTAAAATCTCTCTTTTATCCCTAAGGATCCTCTCAATCCCATAAATCGTGAACTAATTCCTAATTTAAGATCTACAATAATTTCTTAAATCTCTGAATCCCAAATTCTCTCATGTTCTCCAACTTTCGAGAACATTTACAATTTTTATCACAATATTAATTAAGTCATATTCTAAATCACTCAAAACATTTAAAAATTACATTTAGAGAACCACTCTCTTCAAAACATAAGATCTCCTAAGTCTCCCAAATAACCAATGACATTTGAGCAGGATGCTCCTGCAT
The DNA here is from genome assembly GCA_034641835.2 of Pinus albicaulis. Lineage (NCBI taxonomy): Eukaryota > Viridiplantae > Streptophyta > Pinopsida > Pinales > Pinaceae > Pinus > Pinus albicaulis. The sequence goes on along the minus strand of CM076578.1, from coordinate 1,069,163,623 downwards.
CAATGTCCATAACACCATCAACATATGTTGCTTCCATATTGCCACTTTTCCAAAATTGAAATGGCCTTTCTTTTGATTTTATTTTTGGCTCAAGTTTTCCCCAAAACGTTTTTGAATTTTGGCTTTGCAGGATTGAACTACAACATCAACTCCAACTAGGATAGTGTCTTGGATTTCAAGACACTAAGAACAACAAACTAGCAGCTTTTGCATTGGGCAATGGAGTCAAAATATGAAAACCATGAAAGATTAAATCTCTCCAAAAAAAATTGCATTGGAACTTTTTCCCTTATTCATGAACTAAAACAACTAAACTGAAACATGTGGAATTGAAAATAAAATTCTCACTCTTTGAGCTTATTTATATACAAAAATTCTATTTATTATAGAGTTGCTAACATTCAAGTGTAGTGATTTTTCCAATCATACCATTCTAACGTTTTAGTGTTATATCTTACACCAACTCCTTGAAATTTGAGGATAAAAATAAACAAAAACAAGAGCAATAAAAATTGTTCCATGGGAGAAGGTATATACCCAACAAAAGAGATTGGATTCCAAGCAAAGAAAGTCACCATGTAATATGCTATTAGATCATAAAATTTATGAAAGAAAATAGCAACATCATTTTCGTCGATAATTTTCTAAGGTATGTATTTTTCCACAAGGGAACCACAATCATGTATTGGTTCTTCAATTGTGGGCTCACTCTACAAATAGTGATCTATATTCGAAACAGGATGTGTATGATCAAATTCTTGGAAATTCCTTACCTTTATTTCAAGGACATTTTCTTCCTTCCAACATAAAACTTCTTCATTGGATCCTTTATGGAATTTTCCCGTGAGTGAGGTTTATTCAAGAAATACACCTGAATCATCCTCTAAATCATGTGAGTCATATATTGGATCATATTTTTAAAAACCAAACCTTTCATTTGAATCATAAGAATCGAAAACAAGGGCACCAAAAATTCCTTCGTTTCTTAAATCAGACTTGCTAGAAGAGAATTCATCGGTTTCCACCTTGAAAAACCCAACAAAATAATGCCTAAAGTGAAGTAAACAGGTGAATATTTACATTGTAAGACTGGTTCTTGTCACCTTCAAGAATCGGTTATAAAATTTCTAATAAAAACCCAGGCAAGATCTTTCAATTATGTCCCCAGAAACTGCACCAATTGATGTTGGTACTCTGAAGATAGTTCCCAGCTGCAAAGGAACCAATGCCCAGGACAGCCAAAGAAATTGATGAAAATATTTTAATAATTAATGGTTCGAGTGGGAAATATTATGAAAATTGCAATGATAAATATAATTCAAAACCCTAACATTCAAAACCATATTTGCCAAGAAAAATGAGGGTTGCAGGGCTTAGGGTTTAGGAGATGACTAGAAGAAAATGAATAAAACATGTATTTTTCACTTGGGCACTTAAGAATCTCATTATATAAACCCTAGAGATTAAATGATACAAAGTGTTGAAAATTCAACAAGAAATGTGTGTCTAATTTAATTTTCCCTTAATTAAATTGGACAATAAATTGTAATCTTATCTCATAATCACTTGTAATAGTTAATTGAGTGTGATAGACTCATTTAGCTCATGAAATTCGAGTTGAGATTGGTTGGTGAGACATGTAGAGTGATTCTATTTGTTTTAGAGCCCAATTTGCAGTTAGTGTATTAGTTTAATGCATGAGAAATCGGTTAACTCAATTAAGTGAGTTAAAGTCAGTCTAACTAGTTGTAACTAATTGTTGTACTAGTGAGAGGTCAAGTGAATTAAATCATATTTAATTCACATGCAGTTATTTGTCAAGTGACTAATGATTTACTATTAATAGTTGCATGCATGTCAATTTTTATGAAGACCCAGTTGAAACAAAGGTTAAAGAGATGTTATCTATCAGTTTTATTATTAGTAAATTGCTAGTGCACAATTAGACAACCATAGGGTTGCCCATGATTTATTGCACAGTTTTGGAAGGTTTAATTTACTAACTAATAGGGATCAACTGTTCTTAGAATTTCGCAAGCAAGGCAAGCCGAGCAGAGGCAGGAAATTGGCCAAGTGTTGGTCAATTTTGTCCAGATCAGTCTAAGAGAGTTGGTAGAGTCCAACAGACTATTGTGAGAAGAGTGCATTGTAATTTTTTCATGATTCCTTGGTCTTGTACAATACAAATGAAGGGGTTTTGAGCAGATTGCTTTCCCCAAAAAATTTCATGTGTTGTGGATTTGACTCTTTCTCTTACTTGGTGTGATTGTGCGATCGTGTTTAATTTTTGCAAATTAATTGTAGAAGGATTCAGTATCTTTCTCTAGAATATTGCATGAGCAGATTGAATTCATTGGTATACATATTGTTTGTATAATTTGTACACAAAGGACAATACAAATGGGTGAATTTCTGATATGGTGGAGCACCCATTAAGGGATTTAAACTAAAAACATAAGTACCATTAATTATAGGTAAATTCATAAATTTTATTTAAATCAACCAGCTACTACAATACATTCATACAAGTAGAAGAAAACATTAATGAATGATAAAACATTGAAGGAAAAATAATTATGCAATACCCCAACAACTGGAAACAAAACTAGTTTCTATTATTGAGTTTATGAGATATTTTTTCATTACATTTTCTTCCTGATTTGTAGACTACATACCCCTCTAAGTGTTTTCTTCCAACTTCTATTCCCGACTCCTAGAATAATTTTCAAGAATGAGCTATAAAAATTATTTTCTTTTAGTTATAAAAAACCCTTCCTTTATCATAAAAATAATATGATCATGGGGTTTTTTTTTTTTATTTAAAAAATTTAGTAAATTTTAATATTACATATAAAATATTTAATATTTGAATTCCTTATTAAAATTAAATTTGCCTTTTTATTACAAAAAGAACCCCACCCATTTAAAAGTATTCACAATATATAATTTGGGTTTTGTCCTAAATATATGTGTGTGTGTGTGTGTGTGTAGAAACGACATGTTTTTTGGAAGAAACCATAAACTCCCTTCGGACACCTCTATTGGTGGTTTATGGAGAATGATGGTGACCCATCAGAATGAGAATGGACCACTGATCTTGTGTTGGGAAATTTTGGAATTCCATGCTTTCCAAAGGGTGGCATCATTTTATCTCCTATGCAGTTTGTATAAATTAATGTGTAGATTCTAAACTGCTCATGAAATTTAGTAAATCAGAAGACTAGAGGATACTCTACTGATCTGCAGAAGCCAGTTCATGATTGAGAACACATAACGTTAACATGCAAGAAGAAACATCACACATTCACAAATATTTATCTAGCGGAAAGAAACTAATCAAAACCCCTTACGATTTGTATTGCATTAATCAAAGAATAGATATGAAATATGATGTTTTCTTAAGTGTGAGCACAACCTACAAGTGTATAGTCTATCTCAATGCTTGATTGACTAAACCTAGCCAATACTTAGCCAATTTTTCAAGGCTCTAATCTTTTATTTCCTTGTGTTTTTCCTTAAGGAATTAACCCCTATTTTTAGGGAAATTCCTCAATTATATTGTGTAATTCCTACAGGCCCATCCTTTGACTTCATGCAACACCTGTACACATGGGAATAGTCTACAACTGATAGTACATTACCTTGGAATATCCATCTTAACTGGGATCTCCCTCAATCACTTGTTTGAGATGAAATTCTGGAGCCTGCAAAAAACCTAACTTCCTCAGATAATATCTATGAAAATATAGCGAACCAACATCTGAAATGTTTACACAAAGTTCCTCCGGATTTTGGCTCAAATGGGTTTTTTTAGCTTTTGAACCTTCGTAGAAAACATGTTATAGTGAAAATTCCAAGATGAGCTATTTGCAACAACGAAACCCTATAATCCAAAGCTCTGATACCAAATGTTATGAAACCAGCTCATGGAATATAAGAAAAGATAGATCAATGACTTAGAAATCAACCTCTTCAAGGGGGAAACCTCCTTTACATTACATAAATTAAAAATTCTTGGATGATACAAATGAAAAAATATCCTTTCTATATATAAGAGTCCAAGGGGTCAAAATATAATCGTAGCCGACATAGCAATAACTATGTAAGGGCACAACAATAACAATATGGGGACTACATGGGCAAAAAAATAACAATAAGGGGGCTACACTAACAATAAGAATAAGTGGATACACTAGTATTATAGGGACCTAGCATGCCCCTCTCCTTCAAAAAAATGTTGTCCTCAATGCTTGAGTAGTTATGGATGCTTCTCTATAAAATTATCATCCTTCCATGTCGAATCTTCAGTGGGTAAGTTCTTCCACTTGATGAGATACTCTGAAATTGATTGATTTCATAGCTGTCGAGTTCTTGTTTCCGTGACTGCGTCAGGTTCCAATATGATTTCTCCTTATTTTTCAAATTCTAGAAATATTGTTTGAACTAGGAGCTCCTCACCTATAACCTTGTTTAGGTATGAAACATGGAAAACTGGGTGCACTCAGGAAGATGCGGGAAGCTCCAATTTATATGCCATAGTACAAATTTTTTTGCAACACATTGTAAGGACCATAATACTTTGGTGATAATTTATTATCCTTATGAGCTTGCTTGAGGGACATTTGTTTGTATGGTTTTAGCCATAAAAATACACATTCGCCTACATTAAAACTTCTTTTGATGTGATGCTGATCTGCATGTTGTTTCATTTGATTATGCATGAACGTGAGGTTATCCTTTAAGAGTTGGAGAACTTGTTGTTGACGCTCAATGTGATCTTCCACTGCTTGAACCTTAGAATTTTCTCTTAAAGATGATGTCATGGAGGGTGGATGATATCCATAATGTGCCATAAATGGGGTCATTTCTAATGCAGTATGGAAGGAAGTGTTATACCAAAATTCAACAAGAGGTAACCACTTGGCCCATTGTGTTTGTTTATCATATACAAAGAAATGAAGATATCCTTCCAAAACTTCGCTCACTATCTCAGTTTTTACATCAGATTGAGGATGATATGATGATCTATGAGCTAATTGAGTACCCAAACAGGAAAATATTTTTTTCCAAAAATTTCATATAAAAATGGGATCTCTGACACTTACAATAATCTTTGGTTTTCCATATATCTTTTGAATTGTTTCCATAAATGCAGTAGAAAATATGCTAGCTTTAAATGGACAAGATAATGCAAAGAAGTGTGCATACTTGGTAAGTCTATAAACTACCACCATGATGACAATATTTCCTTTGTACTTGGGTAAACTTGTGATAAAATCCATTGAAACCTCCTCCCAACGTTGACCTGGAATGGATAAAGGTTATAACAAAAGTGGGGTCTTAATTGTCTCAAATTTACTTTATTTGCAAACCAAATATTTTTCCACAAACTTTTGAACATCATATTTAAGGCCATCCCAAAAAAAATCCTTCTTGACCCTATAGTTAGTTTTCAAAATTATTAAGTGCCCTCTTAAGGGAGAGGTGTGCAATTCCAAAAGAATATTTTGTTTGAGTTGGGAATTATTACAAATATATAAGTGATATTTGTACCATAATGAGACATTTTTCTACATAAATGTTCCAGATGTATTGGGTTCTTGCTGCAACTTTTGAATGAGTGTCCACACCTCTTCATCATTCTTCCATTCATCCCTTGCATCGGTTATCCAATCATATTGGATAATAGAAATGGCACAAACCAATGCTTCCAAATCCTCATACTTTATTGAGAGTGCATCTGCAACAACATTTTGCTTCCCTTTTTTTGTAGATTATTTCAAAGTCATAACCCAACATCTTTGTGACCCATTTTTTCTACTCTTCTGAATATTATCTTTGTTCCAAAAATAATTTAAGACTATCATGATATGTTTTTACCTTGAAGTTTCTTCCCATTAGGTAAGGTCACCATTGCTTTAGTGCATGTAGTATTGCCAAAATTTTCTTCTCATAAATAGGTTTCAGTAAATACTTTCCTTTTATTGGATGACTTTCAAAAGAAAGGGGTCTTCATTCTTGCAATAAAACCACACCAATTCCATTTCCTGAGGCATCACATTCCACGATAAAGGTTTTTGTGAAGTCTGGTGTAGCTAAGACTAGTGATTGGCACATTACCTCTTTAATATGTTCAAAGGTCATAGTTTCTTCTGGAGTCCAAGAAAATTCATCTTTCTTTATTAATTATTTTAAAGGTTTCGATATTCTCCTATAATTCTTAACAAACTTGCGATAATACCCTTTTAACCCCATAAATCCTCGAAGATGCTTTATGGTTATGGGGATTTTCCATTCCTTAATGGATTTAATTTTGTTAGGGTCTACCTTAACACCCTCATGAGATACAATATGACCCAAATATTCCACCTCCTATCCTCCAAAGAAACATTTGGAGGTTTTTTCATATAATTGTTTCTCATCCAATAGTTTGAGCTCCATGTCAACATGTTGAACATGACCCTTCCAAGACTTGTTGTAGATTAGTATATCATCAAAAAATACTATAAAAATTTTCTAAGGAAGGGTTTGAAAATGGAATTCATCAAACCTTGAAATGTGGAAGGTGCATTAGTAAGGCCAATAGGCATGACCAAAAAATCATAATGACCCTCATGAGTTTTGAATCTTTTTTTTGGAATGTCTTCAATCTTCATTATAATTTGATGATATCCAGAACGAAGATCCAACTTGGTTAAGTAAATTTATCCATGTAATTCATCCAATAATTCAAAAATGATGGGGATGATAAATTTATCTTTAATAGTAAACTTTTTGAGATCCATATAATCCGGACACATACACCATGATCCATCCTTGAAGGCAAAGAATAATAGCTAATTGGAAAGAATCATCAGGCTGAATTATATCAACTGAAATTTCGCAACCATACATTTAACTTTCACTCTTTTGAGCATAAGGATATCCTGTAGTAAGGCCCGATGTTTGGAGGAACACTTATTGGAATCAAATGAATAGCATGATCATGATCAAATAGGTGGGAGTCCTTTGGGAGTTTCAAACACCTTGGAATGATTGTCCAAAATTTTTTGGAGATCTGTAGAAATATATGATTTTGATGTTGGAACTTCTAGTGAGCATAATTGTGTAATTACGCCTCGTTTTTCTTTCTTCAGAATATTTGTCATGACATTAGAGCTTATTATCTTTTCTAGCTTCCCTGCGATACCCCGTAATTCAATTTCCTTTCCTTCCGAAAAAAAATTCAAGAAAAGTTCTTGAAAACTAAAAGGTATTATCCCCAAAGATTGTAACCATTGTACTCTAGTACAACATCAGCACCTCCCATTGGAATGGAAAGCATTGGAATATTCAATACATATTCCCCTATGGCTAGCGTGATATTATGGCATTTTCCAGAGAATTTATAGTCCCTCCATTTTCACCATCACTTGAAACTCGGTGTCAAGTATATGAAGCAAATCAATTCCTTGGCTACCTTACAATGAATAAAATTATGGGTACTACCCGGATCAATCAACACTATTACCTTTTTCTTCTTGATATGTCCTTTTGTCTTGAGAGTTTGAGGAGTGGTAATTCCTACCAATGCATTACAGGATATGGTCAGACTAATTTATTCTTTCTCTAGGGTTGGTTCTTGGTGTATATCCTCTTATTTGAAGTTTCTTGTTCATTTTCTTCCTCTTCTTCACAGTCTATGTAAAATAATTTATTCTCATCACACTTATGACCTTTAGTGTATTTGCTACGCAACCTATCCGAACACCTTTTCTCTTTTTCTTCCAATTGTTTTTGTGTCAACCTTGTACTTGTGGAAGTCTAGGAGCATAAACACTACCAATTGGTGAGGTAGGCTTCCTTGTCGCCAGAATTTTGCTTAATTTTCTTTACAACATGAATTCCTTATCCAATGAATCAGTTTCCAGTTGAACCTCATGAATGCCATCTCTAAATTCCCTGAAGACACTAATTCCTGAAGTTCTTTATAATACCAAATACTCCAATGTATCTATGTAATTTTGGATCCCCAATATCCATGTAATTATCCCTCTCGCCTTCTTTCCCAACTCCCAATGCCATAGGTCATACCTAATTTGTATTCTTTAAGGTAACGTTATGCCCTCTCTCCCACAATGACCCAATTATGGACTGGTTCATCAGAGTGAACTTGTACAACGTGCCATGTGTCATTTTTTTTACTTTTGGCTTTGAAATGAAATTCTGGAGCCTACAAAAATATTAATTTCCTCAGATCATATATCTGAAAATGTAGCGAACCGAGATCTAAAATTTCTACACGAAGTTCCTCCAGAATTTTGCTCAGATGGGTTTTATTTTAGCTTTTGAACCTTCGTATAAACAAAGTTCTAGTGAAAATTCCAAGATGCAATGTTTGCAACATCGAAACCCTAGAATCCAAAGCTCTAATACCAAATGTTATGAAACCAGCTCATAGTATAGAAGAAAATATAGATCAACGACTTAGAAATCAGGCTCTTCGAGGGGGAAACCTCCTTTACATTACATAAATGAAAAATTCTTGGATGATCCAAATGAAAAAACCTCCTTTATATTTATCGGAGTCCAAGGGGTCACAATATAATCCTAGACGACATACCAATAAAAATGTAAGGGCACAAAAATAACAATAGTGGACTTTTATGGGGCACAATAATAACAATATGGGGACTACATGGGCACAACAATAACAATAATTTGATACACTAGTATTATTGGAACCTAGAAGAAGAATATACAAAACTTTAGTGATAAATCATCTACAAATATAACATAATACATGTGCTTTGCATTGGAGGTTGTCCAGAAAGGTCCACATACATCAGAGAGGATCCTTTGAGGACTAAATGCGCCATGTTGTCACAATCATTGAAGTTGGATTTTGTGTATTTCCTAAAGGCACACCCTTTTCATGTATCATGTTGCTCTAGTGCTCCTTTGGGGAGGCTTGTGGTGATCTGTTGCATGATCTTCAAAGCTCCATGATCCAAATGCAAACGTATTTTGTTCCCTAATTTGCTGAAATCTCAAATTTGCACCTTCTCTGCTTTTGTGCTCAAAGCAACACAGTCTTCCAAATCCAACTTGTATAGGTTCTTCACTCGAACCCCAATTTGCTTCACTTATCCCGTGGCGTTGTGTCTTAGTGTTGTACTATACAACACCCCCCATTTATTTTCACTAAATGAGGACCCTTTAAAATAAATAGGAAATTTATTTATTTGATTTTATCTTAGCCTAATTCTAAAAAAACTTTAGGAAATAAAGTTCTTCCCTTTTTTGCTTTGATTTCTTAGCGCTAATCACAAATCGCATAGCTTACAAGCCTAACAACTTAAAACATATTAAGTGATGCGAGCTGTGATATGCGCTAAATTTTTTTTCGAGTCATATAAAACTCTCGTTACAAAATATTTAAATGCGCTTTAAAAACGAAAGCGCATCGCACATTGTAAAATGATCAACTTATGACAATTCGGTAAGAGTCACGATAATATGGACCCGACAAATTAATAAAACAACAATCATAAAATTCAAATTTCCGATAAAGCGCATCGGCGTGATTCCTTAGTGCACTTTGCATTTTGCAGCAAATAATCAACTGTAATTTTTATTACCGTATGAAAATTGTGATCTGCGATTTGCGTAGATTGCATTTCGAGAAATTCATTGGTAACATAAAACATAACTAATAGAAATAATTTTGAGTTGCGATATGTGATATTGATATTTATTGATCAAGTGTGAAAAAAATTTCATATCTAATCAACTGGATATAATATCTAACATCTTAAATTGATCGAATAAAAATTTCACGTAAAGATGTGTAAGAGATTTGATTGGAAGAATTATGGGTGATTAACGAAGTTTAATGAGAGTAAAGGTTTGAAAGATTCATATGTACTTCGAGCATGTTTTGAATGATTGAATGCCGTATTTGTGATTATATCGCTTTAACTCTATCCTTCTCTCCATTTACCTCAAATATAAAGTTTTTTCTGTTCACTTGAATTCAGGAAACTGGTTAATGGAGTAAGGATAATAAGAATGAACAAGAAAAGAAAGGAAATTGCCCAACCATAATCTACTGAAGACTCAGATATGTCTTCCTTATTCTCAGATACCACCTGCAACAAGGATTGTAGTAGTTCCTCGTGGGAGGCAATGTACCAACCCTTCGAGAATGAAAAGCCAAGGGTAATAACCAAAATTGCTACAGCAGGCGCGTCAGTTTCTTTAAACCCGTCTTATTTCGACGTTGCATGCTCGTTCCTTCATAAAGTAGCAACAAGGATGAATATTTTCCCCTATATATTTATGATTACATGGGTAATTGACCACTTGAACATATTAGATAGAACATTTAAGAATTCAACGGATGAGGATATCGGTTCATTCAGGGCAGAAGATGTGAGGACTATGTACCACTTACCCATCCCAAAGCAGAACTATGACAAAGATTTTGTCCAAAGCTTTACAAAGAAACATCCAGACCTAATGAAAGTTATAAAGGAATGGATGGATGACCAAGGCAAGCTGAAATGGGACAAACTCGATATGTACCTGATAGCGAAAATTCCTTCCCCTTATCGCTATGCTACCAGTATGTTGTGTATATTGTTTGAAAAGCCTGATACTACTAGGTTTTCTATAGATTGGGTCCCATTAGTTGACGTAATCCTAAATTCTTTAATTCTGAATTGGGAAATTATCCTGTCTGATAATTTAACCAGAAATATCATGGAATATAGAAGTAAAAGAAAAGTTTCCTCTAGGGTAATACTCCCCTTTTACATGAGTGCCTATGTCATGGATGCTATTTTCTTTTGTTCAAATTTTCCTACTATGGGATCGAAGTGGAAGACCCAAGACCCCACTCCAATCCACATTTACCATAGAGCCCTTTGGGATTCATATTTTCATCTACATTTTTATAAAAAAATTCATAGAGTCATACTACCCATGCACCATAATATATTTAACGAGGAAGCCCTTAGGATTTCCAAAGACGCTAGTGCATACATTTTTCCTGTTGCCAGATGGTTTGCCAAAGAGATTTTCACCTAGGTTAGAGTTTTTGGTAGTTATGCTTCTCCCCACGTCCTGCCCTATTATGTTCCTAAAAAAATACTTGCTAGAGAGATTTCTTACCAACTTGTGGTAAATGGTATTTCGAAGCAACTCAAAGATGACAAGAAAGCTATTTGGCCTAATTTTCCTTTGCAGTGTGGCACTTTTTCACTTTTTGATATTGTTCATACCTTCAAGGAAGCTTCAAATGTTAATTTATTGAATTTGGTTGTAATGACAAAATGACCATATGACCCCAATGATGTGATTAATAATTTCACCACAGAGATGAAATTCAAGCCTTTTCTGAAAGAGATAGATAAATTTGATGATTTCTTTCAAGGCATTGAAAAAATTACAGATGTACTAAAAATTGCATCTAGTCAACTCAATCAACATGAATTTGAAGCCTTCCAAGCATACAGAAAAAAAAAAGACTAGAAAGGATTCCTTTGGACTTATTGATTATTGAAGATGTCGACAGACCGACTCCAAGTGTTAGCTTGGATAATGAAGCTAAAGACATGTATGAAGATGAGTCAAGGCAATTGGAACATAATTCCTATATTTCGGATCATTCTGATAATGAATTCGAAAATAGAAATGAGAGCCCAAAAAAGGTAATTGATAAAGTAATCGAAGAGATTGAAATGAAAGAGAAAGGAAGAATTAATGGAATTGAATTCTTCCCAAGAAATTCAGCACAACCAAAATAAAAATGTTATGGATCACAGAAGCTTGCACTCTCAACAACCAAAATACATCTGATCAGGAAAAAAAATCTCAGCCAAAGGATTTGAAGAATGATCACAACCAATTCCTAATATTGATCAATCTATCAACTTTCAGACACCAGAGAATTCTCAGAAATTGGTGGAAACTGCAACTCTGCTACAAAAGGTACCTGAAACTCATGATCGAGAGATCATTCCGGCCTACCCAACAGATAAGATAGTTTCAAAAATTGAGTAAATTCCTTCACTTAATGTCTTCTACAGTCCTATTCATAAGGCTGTAGTCAAGAGAAGAAACAGGAGAAGAATGTATGATACAATTTCAAATCTTACAAATGAATCTGTTGAAGTTCTATGGAAGGATCCCCTAGCTGATCCTACTGAGCATTTAACTAAGCTATTATAGTTTGCAAGGGCATATGCTACTTCCACTATCGACAAGGCTAATAGATTTCAATTGTTACTGAAGAAAAGAGAAGACAAAATACAAGACTTAGAGAGACTATTAGAGCAAGAAAAGACTAACTCCAATAGGCAAATGGAATTAAAATTGTCACAATTTCAAAATGATTTTGAAAGGTTAACTTTGCAGCATCAGGTGAAACTTACAGAAAAGGAAGCAGAACTGGAATCATCAATGGACAAAATAAAAATCCAACCACATGTAGAGAAATTTAAAAAAGAAGCATTGGAAGTGAATGATAAGCTAAAGTAGCAACAAGAAGTATTTTGTCAACAAGCTTCAATCACTAGCTCTTATTATGATTCAAGTGAAATACTGATCCAACAAGTGGCTATCAAGAAACCTGAGTGTGAGAAAATTGAGAATAAAATTAATGAATTCATTCAATGGCAAGCATCGGACTCAAGAAAGGAAGCTGATCTACCACAGGTAGATAAAATTCTCAAGGAAATTTTATTTAAAGATTAGGAAGCACATATAAGACAAGTAGACAAAGCATAAGCGAAAGCATCAAAGTTAATAAAAGGAAATTACTGAATCTTTTGTGAACAACTTTTGAAAGATGAGCTTATCAAAGAGTCCACATTTGAAGTGCTCTCAGAAATCAAGCCGTTAGAAGCATAATGGAAACAAAGGATAGAGATGCAGGAAGAAATGATTAAAAAAATAAATGAATTTGATCAAGAAAATTATTGGAATTTTCTGATCAAACCTTATCATGAGTACCAAACCCTACAAACATTAACTGATTCAACAAAAAGGTCGCAGCCAACACTTTCAAATGCAATATTCAAGGGCCTGGTTAGACCGAGAATGTCGTAGCCAGCTCAACTTAAACCCATGCTAGATATTTATCAACTTCAGGATCAAATCCAAAAGGAGGATCATAACTCATAGTTATGTTGCTACTTTATTTTTCTAGATTGTATTTGAAGTTTTCTCTTTACGAGGATGGTTGTTTGAAACCTCCTCTATTTTTAAACATATTTAGTTTAGTATTTAAACCCTTCTCATGCATTTAGATAAGGGTCCAGAAATTTATCAAAAACATTTGCAAAGAATGCACTTCTGTAATTTTGTAAATGCTTTGATGGATTAATGGAACAAAATTTGTTATCTTTTGACATTTGAAGTTGTTTAACTGATGTTGCACTATTGTACTCTTTAAATTTCTTGAAAGTGAAGATGAGCAGAAAATATACTGTCGGATTATATGAGTAGGATTTCGTATATATGGTAATTCTATTCATTTATCTTAATTTTTTCTTTCTAGATTGATACTTATCATTTTATTTGCATTATATATTTGAATTGTTATCATAAATAAATGTTAAATGCACTACTGTACTAATATTTTTCTATGATTTCTTATTGGATATATAATCACACATATGAATGCGATACACTTTTCACAATTCTTTTAATCAAACTTTTTTTTTTAAAGAATAATCTTTACATAATTTTCATCTCTTTCAATTGTTAAATAATCTTCATTACTAATAGTTGGAGGATATCTTTTAAGATCGAATAAAGGAAGAAACACCCCGGGTATATAGTAGAATAGATAAGTGTTAGATAAATTCATATGATAGATTAAAAGCATCTCCCATTGCATGTTATATAAACAAAAAACACCCCAAAATAATCCTTATTGGGAAAATGGTCCCTTCATCCCTAGTTGGAGCCACCATACCAAATGGAAAAGGACTTTCTCTAATGTCAAGAGGGGTGGTTTTCCCCCATGTTGTGGCAATGAAATTTTGAGGCCTCAACATTTTGGCGCTAGGAGGGCCAATTGTGAATGGCAAGAAGATCTGATCAATATAAATTCAATCTAAGAGTCTCTCTCCCTCTAGATCGCCTTCAACTTCCAGAACATTAGCTAGATCTAAATCTTTAAGATCTGAAGTTGAACATCCTTCTCCTAAGTCTCTTAGTGATACTCAATCCATACTATCTCCTGATTTTCATCAAAATTTCCTTGAAGTTCAGTATTTGATAGAAAAGTTAGAGAGAGTATCCATTTCCGCTGAAAAGTCTGAAACTTCTCAAACATCTGAGATCAGTATTTCATCCTCTTTACAATCCAAAATAACAATAACTCTATGAGAAACTCAAAAGATAGGAATTCCTCCTTTTGAATTTCCCATCGATACTTCTAAAAGGAAGATAAAGAGGATTGAATTAGAGCCAATCGCCAGCGAGGTCTTATCTAATAATCCACCCCATTCACCTCCATTACTTCCACAACTTCCATTCCAACAATCAGTGTTACTTTAACTAGTTCCAATACTTAGACTACTATTCCTACAACTAGTTCTATCACTCAATCTGCCTCTTCTTCAACTCAAACTCAATCCATCACATCCACCCAAGTTCCAATGGCAGGCCAAGTACCTCCACCAAATGTACAACCATGGAACAATCAGGGGTTGTACAAATTCCTGCTCCTCTTCATCCTCTCCAAAAATACCCTGAAAGATGGTTACCTAAATTTAATCCTGATGATGGTCTTCCAGCTGAAGAACACATTCATAATTACATGTTAGCCATTAATTTAAAAAAGGTAGTTGAATAAGATTGTGTTGTAAGATTATTTTCATATACTCTCACAGGATTTGTAGGATCCTGGTATTTTTCATTACCTGCCCTCTCTATAACTAGCTAGAATATGTTCGAAAAACAATTTTTAGCTAAGTTTGGAGATGACATAACTGCTACATCGCTCATCAATGATTTGTCAAATATAAAGGCTCAAACAAGGGAGAAAATAAAATATTTTAATTCAAGATTTAATAAATTTTTCAATAAAATTTCTGCTACAACAGCTCCTAGTGCAGAAGTTCAAATTGAGTGGTATATTTCGTCTCTCCCATCTAATATAGCTATTTTTGTTGATAGAGAAAAAATGCCTACATTAGGACAAAATATGAAGGAATATTTATCTGTAGAGAAATGTGTAATCGATCTTGAAAAGAAGAATTCCCAAGAAGATAGGAAATCAAACAAAGTATCCTTCAAAGATTATTCAAAAAAGAAGCCATCCAAAGACCCTTTTGATGTAAAAGGTCTTCAGAAAGTTTTAAAGACTATGACAAATGAGATGGCGGATATCAAGAAACAAGTTGCTAAAATTTCTAGCAGAAAAAAAAAATTCAGACCCTTCAAGAAAAATCAGTCTTCTAATTCTCAACCGCCAAATATTATATCTAATGCTGAGTGTGATCAAGATACATATGAAGAGAAAATAGAAGAAGAAGAAACTGATGAAGAAGAAGAATTTGAACTAAATGGAATGTGGGATTTTATCCTATTAAATGAGGAACACCAAGAAGCTTTACCTGTGAGTACAAGGAGAAAAATTACTACTAAAGCAATGCAGCCAAATAAAAAACAGAAGAATTCAACACCTGATAAATATAAAACAGTAAGTAAAAATTCTACATCGAATACTACACAAACAAACCCTTCTACTTCAGATGTTCCACCTACATCAAAGGCAATGGTAGTCTCTGACACTATTGAGTATAATGTAGTTGAGGATATGAAAATGGCTAGGGCTAATATTTCAATTCACGAACTTACTAAATTAAAGAAGCAGTAGAAAATATTACTTAGATATTTAAATGCATTTCCTGCTTTAGCCTTACCTACCCCAGTAGTAATCCAAGCTGCTAATAAAATGGGTAAACCTCCTTCTCCTTCAACTAAAATAGATGCCACATATTTGATTATAATAGATGACCGATCCATCTCTCATACTCCTCCATTTATTTTAACCTATTAGATCTATAATAAAAATGTCTATAAATGTTTAATAGACTCAAGGGATTCCTCTAATATCATGCCAAAATTAGTTTGTGCTAAGTTGAACATAACTCCTCAGAGTTCTCCTGTTCATATAGTACAACTTGATAGAACTAAAGTGGAGGTTGTAGGAGAAATAAATTTTGTCTCCATCATATTGTCATCAAACCCTAAGGTTTCTTAGATAATTGATATATTGGTGGCTGATATTCTTGAGTTTTATGGTTTAGTGTTAAGTAGAGACTGGTCTGAAAAACTTCATGGATATTTTGCAACAGACTGGTCACATATGTGGCTACCACAAGATGGAAAGCCAAATCAAATCTGGGTAGACCGAGAGAAATTCATGAAGCATACAGTCACTGATCTTGAAGGGATAAATGAACCAGTAGCGTTCAATAATAATAGTATTGGAAACTACTCGGCATAATAATTTATTGGAAATTTTAATGCTCAAACATCACCCTTTTTTGATATTTCCATTATCTCTCAAATCGAGAATTTTTCCCAAACAGACTCTTCGAAATGTAAATTTTTTGTAGATAAACCAGTAGTTAATTCTTTATTTTGGATTATTTATTTAATGTCTCTAAATCAGAAGATGGTGCAGGAGCTGATTGTATTTTAATAAGCCCAAATGGAGAAAAAAACATGTTGGCCTACAGACTTGAATTCGATTGCACAAACAATATAGCAAAATACAGAGCATTAATCCAAGGTTTGTACAAAGCAATTGATCTCCACATCAAATATCTTAAAGTCATAGAAGATTTTGAAATCATTGTTAAATAGGTAAGAAATACCATCCATTGTCATTATGGACGTTTAAAGCATTACCAATCATTAGTCAAATAATTGACCATTAATTTCTTAGATTTCAATATTTATTTCGTACCTAGAATACAAAATGCTAGTGCAGATTTATTGGCTAATGTAGCATCGAAATTAATCCCATCTCAAGAATTCAGTCTCGATAGATTTTCCATTGAATTGATTTTTTGACCATATGTTCCTGACAATATTACCAATTGGAGACTATTTAATAATGATTCAGATATCATAGATTTACTTACATCTGAAGGATCTTATGATAGTCAAATTTTAGATGAAAATGAACATGACACTCAGATAAAGGATGAGCAAGTTGAAATCCAATTCCTAAGTCCGTTGTAAAATTAAAAGAACTTTATGGTCTAAAATATATGTTTAAAAGAGTTACTAACTCTAAAACTCAAAGTTCTACCTTAATATTTGAGTTAGTAAATCTTGGAACTGATCATAAACCTCAAAATGTCAATTTAGGTCCTGGTCTATCTTCTGATGAAAGATGATCATTTATCGAGTTATTAAGGATGTACAAAAGTGTTTTTTCTTGAGATTACACTGATCTTAAAACATATGACACTTATGATATTCACCACACTATTCCTATGATTTCAGCTGAGAAACCTATACAGTAAAAGTTGAGGAAAATTCACCAAAATCTTGAAAATCAAATCAAAACAGAGTTGAATAAACTCCTCAAAGAAAATATCATCTTTCCAGTTAGACATTCTAAGTGGGTTTCAAATTTGGTTTCTGTCAGGAAGAAAAATGGTGATATTAGGATCTATATTGATTTTAGGAATTTAAACAAAGCATGTCAAAAGGACAACTTTCCATTACCAACCATGGAACAAATACTGCAAATAGTAGCTAGTTATGAACTTATGTCTTTCCTAGATGGATTTTCAAGATATAACCAAATCCTCGTACATCTAGATGACAGACTAAAGACTACATTCAGGACTAAGTGGAGAAATTACGCCTATCAAAATATTCCATTTAGTTAATTAATGCAGGTGCCACTTTTGAAAGAGCCATGGACACATATTTTAGAGGACTCATAAAAAAATCAGTGGTTATTTATCTAGATGACACTACAATATTTTCTAGACTAGAAACCAATCATGCGAATGACCTAAAGCAAGTCTTTGAGTGAGGTAAAAAGTATGGAATTTCATTAAACCCAAAGAAGTCATATTTTTCTTTAGATGAAGGAAAATTTTTAGGATTCATTGTGTCAAAGAGAGGTATCTGTATTGATCTTGAAAGAATTGAAGAAATTTAAAGAATTCATTTCCCTCATAAAAAGAAAACTATGCAGTCGTTTCTTGGATAGATAAATTTTGTAAAAATATTTGTCCTTGAATTTTCGCAAATAGTTTTACCATTGCAAACCATGATTAAGAAAAAATCAGTCTTTAAATGGGGACATAATAAAGAGAATCATTTGATTTAATCAAACAATCTATTATCAATGATCCATTCCTGACTACCCCAATTTTCCTAATCCTTTTACTTTATACACCTTCTCATCAAATACATCTTACGCTGTTGTTCTAACACAGTTTAATGACCAACAAATTGAAGCACCAATATCATTTTTGAGTTTCAATTTGCAAGGCATGGAACTAAATTATTCATCTGTTGAGAAACAAGATTTTGCTGTCTTTAAAGCTATAAAGCATTTTAGACCATTTCTCCTTAAAACCCATACCAAAATAATAGTTTCATTCTCTGCAGTGAGACAATTATTGATGCAAAGAGAATTAGGAGAGAAAATGGCTAACTGGGTTACTGCTTTACAATAATATGATGTAGAAATTAGACATTCTAAATTTTTTAGAGGTCAAGGTTTTTGCAGAATGCTAACAGGAGCATATCATTTATCATCAGAGACATATTCAGGTAATAATGTGCAAATATCAGAGGTAAGCCTGAACGATGTGAAATCTCAATACGCTGATCTCATGTTTTATTTGAAAAATGGATATGCCCCAACCCAACTCAGTTATAAAACAAAACGTGTTTTGAGATTAAAGGCTAAGCAATATGAAATAATCAATGATGTATTATTTAGAAGAAACTTTGTTTATGTGTTATTAAGATGCTTAGAGAAAACTGAAGCAGAGAAAGTTTTGCAGGAACTCCATGATGGACCAACTGGAGGAAATTTTGGAGGAAATACAATAGCACATAAAATCCTACATGCATGTTACTATTGGCCTAAACTTTTCAAATATTTCCATGAATATGCAAGAAAACGAAAAAATTGTCACAGTGCATCTGAAAGACAAAGGAAACCAACCTTCCCATTATCCATTTGAGCAATGGGGATTAGATATAATCGGTGAGATCGTTCCTAACTCTTCCAAACAACACAAATATATTCTCACTGCTACATATTATTTTAGTAAATGGGTAGAAGAGATTCCACTAAATGTAGCCAACTTCGAGAATATTATTGATTTCATTGATCAATTTATCATAACTAGGCTTGGTTTACCTACTTCTTTAATGTTCGATAATGCATATTATTTATTAGGAACTGCTATGATAGAATTTTCAATCAAAAGAGGTTTTAAACTTAAGTATTTTGAAAATTATTATCCGCAAGGAAATGGTTTATCAAAATCCACAAATAAAAACCTTATTAGAATCATCAAATGAATTGTTGATCAAAACCAATGAAATTGGCACAATTCATTAACATTTTCTCTTTGAGCAGACCGAATAACTAAGAAGGCCTCCATTGGCACTTCTCCATTTAATCTTGTTTATGGAAAAGAAGTTGTTCTTCCTACCAATGTAGTTATTCCTTCTCTTGCCTTAGTTCAATTTATTGATGAATCTCCTTCTTATTCCTTGCAACTAAGACAATTTCAAATTCTCAAACTTGAAGAAGAAAGAAAAAAAAGCTAAAGTTACTCATGCACATCATCAACAAATAGTAAAAGATTCATTTGATTCAACTTTTGTTACTCTTAAAAAATTTCAAATTGGTGATCTGGTATTCAAATGGGACAAAAAGGTAAACACACCAAATTTCAAAGAATGTGGCTAGGTCCATTTCAAATCATTGAGGAAATAGGCCCATCAACATTTTTATTGCAAGATCTATCAAGAAGAAGAGATTCTTTGCCTGTTAATGGGAAGATTTTAAAGAAATACTTTCATAGGAGGTAACCTCCTATATTCCCTGTATATTATTGTCTTTTCTTTTTATTAGGAAAATAAAAGTTGCATAGTATTTATTTTTTTCTTTTCAAATAAACATCTCACAAAATATTTTTGATTTATCGCTTGTAGAAATAAGAAATGTTAAGGAAATAATCAAAAGATTTGAACATCAAATAGATTCTATTTTACTGAAAGATGCAATTTCAATTAATTTATTTATTCTCTAATGAAATCTCATCTTTATAAAGCATGGTTATTCTGTTATCAGTCAAGAAAAGAATCTTTAACATAGTAAAGACTCTTTTACATATAAGCAATCGTAAAACTCAAAAAAAAATTATCATCGAGAATCCTCAAAAGGACCAATGATTCACCCCATCCGAGAAAACTTATCAATTTTTAGAAATAAGTTCAAAAAATTTACTAAAAAGATTAGAAGATAATAAGTCTCATCAAGAGCTTGTTTACCATGTTCATAGGGAAATAGTTGAACTGACATTACCAATACTGCTTACCAAAACAGGGTAATGACTTGAGATTATATCAAGAAGACAAGGGGTTTCATCAAGAGCAAGCTTGATTAGTTTAATTAGAACTAGTGAATGGCATTGTCAATATTTGGTTACTAAGCCAAGACAATGGATTTTAAGTAAATAAAAGTACAACAGAAAATATCTACAAAAAATAAAAAAAGTTCCAAAAGAGATCAAGTATATAAAGTTGGAATTTATTTTTGAAGATTGTAAAAAAGACTAGATGGGACAATGAATCATTGTTGGGTAAAAGGTATCCCTACCAAAAGCTTAAATTGCCTATTGGATCAGAGGCTCTACCTATGATAAAATAGCATATATTTATAAAGCTAATATGAAAGAGCCACCTACTTCATCTTTTTGAACTGAGTAAAGACTGATATAAATACTCATACTTTTATTTTTAAAGAGGAATTATTATGAATTATAATTAAGAGAGACTTTATTGTTTAGTGAGATATTATTTATTGAAATTCATTCCTGCAACTATTTTTATTTCGAAAAAGACTTTAGAAATTTCAAAAAATTAATCAGAGATAGTTGGTTCTCCCAAGTGAATCGCCAATTGTTATACTATACAACACCCCCCATTTATTTTCACTAAATGGGGACCCTTTAAAATAAATAGGAAATTTATTTATTTGATTTTATCTTAGCCTAAGTCTAAAAAAACTTTAAGAAATCAAGTTTTTTCCCTTTTTCTCTTTGATTTCTTAGCGCTCATCGCAAATCACATAGCTTACAAGCCTAACAACTTAAAACATATTAAGTGATGCGAGTTGCAATATGCCCTAAACCTTTTCTCGGGTCATATAAAAATGTCATTACAAAAGCTTTAAACACCGCTTTAAAAAAGAAATCGCATCGCACCTTGTAAAATGTCAACTTATGACAATTCGGTAAGAGTCGCGATAAGACGGACCCGACGAATTAATAAAACAACAATCGTAAAATTCAAATGTCTGATAAAGCGCATCAGTGTGACTCCTTAGTGCTTTTCGCATTTCACAACGAATAACCAATTGAAATTTTTATTATTGTATAAAAATTGCGATCTGTGATTTGCGCAGATCACATTTCGTGAAATTCATCGTTACATAAAACATAACTAATAGAAATAATTTTGAGTTGTGATATGCGATATTGATATTTATTGCTCAAGTGCATGAAATTTTTCATATCTAATCAATAGGATATAAGATATAATGTCTTAAATTGATCGAATAAACATTTCACGTAAAGATATGTAAGAGATTTGATTGGAAGAATTATGGGTGATTAACGCATTTAATGAGAGTAAAGGTTTGAAAGATTCATATATACTTCGAGCATGTTTTGAATGATTGAACGCAAGATTTTCGATTTTATCACTTTAACTCTATCCTTCTCTCCATTTACCTCAAATTTAAAGTTTTCTATGTTCACTTGAATTCAGGAAACCGCTTAACGGAGCAAGGATAACAGGGATCAACAAGAAAAGCATGGAAATTTCCCAACCATCATCTACTGAAGACTTAGATATGTTTTCCTTATTCTCAGATACCATCTGCAACAAGGATTGCGGCAGTTCCTCATGGGAGGCAATGTACCAACCCTTCGAGAATGAAAAGCCAAGGGTAATAACCAAAATTTCTATAGTAGGTGCGTTAGTTTCTTCAGACCCATATTATTTTGACGTTGCATGCACATTCCTTCATAAAGTAGGACGAGGATATTGGTTCATTCAGGGCAGAATATTTGAGGACAATGTACCACTTACCCATCCCACAAGAGAACCGTGACAAAGCTTTTGTCCAAATATTTACAAAGAAACATCTAGACCTAATGAAAGTTATAAAGGAATGGAAGGATGACCAAGGCAAGCAGAAATGGGACAAACTCGGTATGTACCTGATAGCACAAATTCCTTCCCCTTATTGCTATGCTACCGGTATGTCATGTAGATTATTTGCAAAGCCTGATACTACTAGGTTTTCTGTAGATTGGGTCCCATTAATTGACATAGTCGTTAATTATTTAATTCTGAATTGGGAAAATATATTGTCTGATAATTTAGCCAAAAATATCATGGAATATAGAATTAAAAGAAGTGTTTCCTCTAGGGTAATACCCCTATTTGACATGAGTTCCTATGTCATGGATGCTATTTGCTTTTGTTCAAGTTTTCCTACCATGGGATGGAAGTGGACGACCCAAGACCCCACTGCAATCCACATTTACCACAGAGCCCTTTGGGAGTCAGATTTTCATCTACATTTTTATAAAATTTGTTATAGAGTCATACTACCTATGCACCAAATTATATTTAACGAGAAATCCCCTAGGATTTCCAAAGAGGATAGTGCAAACATTTTTCCTATTTCCAGATGGTTTTCCGAAGAAAGTTTCACCTATGTTAGAGTTTTCGGGAGTTATGCTTCTCCCCATGTCCTACCCTATTATGTTCCAAAAAAACTACTTGCTAGAGAGATTGCTTACCAACTCGTGCTAAATGGTATTTCGAAGAAAATCAAAGATGAGAAGAAAGATATTTGGCCTAATTTCTCTTTGCAGTGTGGTACTTTTTCACTTTTTGATATTGGTCATACCTTCAAGAAAGTTTCAAATGTTAATTTATTGAATTTGGCTATAACGTAAAAATGGCTATATGACCCCAATGATGTGATTAATAATTTCACCACAGATCTGAAATTGAAGCCTTTTCTGAAAGAGATAGATAGATTTGATGATTTCTTTCAAGGCATTGAAAAACATACAGATGTACTAAAAATTGCATCCAGTCAACTCAATCAAGATGACTTTGAAGCCTTCCAAGCATACAGAAACAAGAGACTGAAAAGATTCCTTTTTACTTATTGATTATTGAAGATATCAACAGACCGAATCCAAGTATTAGCTTGGATAATGAAGCTAAAGACATGTCTGAAGATGAGTCAGGGAAATCAGAACATAATTCCTAGAATTCAGATCATTCTGATAATGAATCCGAAAACAGAAATGAGAGCCCAGAAAAGGTAATTGATAAAGTAATCAAAGAGATTGAAATGCAAGAGAAAGGAGGAATTAATGGATCTGAATCCTCTTCCCAACAAATTCAGCACAACCAAAATACATATGTTCAGGCAAAAAAATCTTAGCCAAAGGTTTTGAAGAATGAATGGGATAATTTTTATAAGGCACTATAAACATCACAACCAAATCCTAATACTGATCAATCTATTAGCTTTCAGACACCAGAGCATTCTCAGAAATTGGTGGAAACTAAAACTCCACTACATTAGAGAACTTTTGAGGTCTAAAATGGGCCTCCTAAGAAAAATGTAAACCAAAATAAAATTTAAAAGAACCAATAGGATTCAAGATGATGATGTCAACCATAGGGGATGATTCACCATTTTTTGGGTAAAAAAGTAAAAATATTAAAAAATAATAAAATAATAAAACTATTTTTTCAACTTGTATTTTCAACTTATCTCCCTAAGGTTTTACACAAATTTCGAGCGGGAGTACTCATTGGATGCAAAATTTGATTCCTCATCCAAGGATTACCCATGTTTCATACGTTCGATGAACCCTACTACAAAAAAAATGAGAAATACATGAAAAAACGTGATTGCAATCACGTTTTTCATGTATTTCTCAGTTTTCGTGTAGCAACATCCATCGAAAGTGTGCAACATGGGTACTCCTTATATGAGGAATCAAATTCTTCATCCATTGAATATTTCCACTCGAAATTTGAGTAAACCCATAAAGAGATAAGTTGAAATGACGAGTTGAAAAATAGTTTTCCTTTTCTTTTTTCCCTCTAAAATTTGATGATGTAATATAATATTATTTTATTATTTCCTTAGGAGACCCATTTTAGACCTCAAAATTACCCTAATGCAATAGTTAATTGAAACTCGTGATCGAGAGATCATTTCGGCCTACCCAACAGAGCAGATAGTTTTATGAATTGAGGAAATTCCTTCACTTGATGTCTTCTACAGTCCTAGCCATAAGGTTGTAATCAAAAGAAGAAAAAGGAGAAAAATAGATGATACCATTTCAAATCTTACAAATGAATCTGCTGACGTTCTATGGAATGATCCCCTAGCTGATTCTACTAAGCATTTAACTAAGCTATCCTAGTTTGCAGGGGCATATGCTATTGCCACTATCGACAAGGCTACTGAAGTTCAATTGTTACTGAGTCAAAGAGAAGACAAAATAAAAGATTTAGAGAGAT
The DNA here is from genome assembly GCA_034641835.2 of Pinus albicaulis. NCBI lineage: Eukaryota > Viridiplantae > Streptophyta > Pinopsida > Pinales > Pinaceae > Pinus > Pinus albicaulis. Next base: position 1,069,138,780 of record CM076578.1, on the reverse strand, counting down.
TGTTAAAGTAATAAAAGACTAACTCCAGTAGGAAAATGGAATTAAAAATGTCTCAATTTCAAAATGATTTTGAATGGTTAACTTTACAGCATCAGGTGCAACTTACAGAAAAGGAAGCGCAACTAGAAGCAACAATGGAAAAAAGAAGAAGCCAGCCACAGGTAAAGAATTCAAAAAAGAAGAATTGGAAGGGAATGATAAGCTAAAGCAGCAACAAGAAGTATTTTGCAAACAAGCTTCAATCACTAGCTATTATTATGATTCAAGTGAAATCTTGATCCAATAACTGGCTATCAAGAAAATTGAGAAGAAAATTAATGAATTCATTCAATGGAAAGCATCAGACTCAGGAAAGGAAGATGATCTGGCCTAGGTAGATAAATTTCACAAGGAAATTTTATTTAAAGATTGGGAAGCACAACTAAGACAAGAAAACAAAGCAACAATGAAAGCATCAAAGTTAACAAAGAAAATTACTGAATCTATTTGTGAACAAATTTTGAAAGCTGAGCTTATCAAAGAGTCCACATATGAAGTACTCTCAGAAATCAAGCCATTAGAATCATAGTCGAAACAAATGATAGAGATGCAGGAAGAAATGATTAAAAAAATAAATGAGTTTGATCAAGAAAATTATTGGAATTTTCTGATCAAACCTTATCACCTGTACGAGACCCTGCAATCATTAACTATTCAACAAAAAGATTGCAACCAACACTTTCAAATGCAGGGCCAGGTCAAATAAAAAATTTCGCATACATCTCAACTTAAACCCATGCTAGATATTTGTCAACTTCGGAATCAAATCCAAAAGTAGGATCATAACTCATAGTTATGTTGTTACTTTATTTTTCTAAATTGTAGTTGAAGTTTTCTCTTTACGAGGATGGTTGTTTGAAACCTCCTCTATTTTTATGTAATAATATATTTTTAAACATATTTAGTTTAGTATTTAAATCCTTCTTATGCATTTAGAGAAGGGTCCATAAATTTATCAAAAACATTTGCAAAGAATGCACTTTTTTAAGTTTGTAAATGCTTTGATGGATTAATAGAACAAAATCTATTATATTTTGACATTTGAAGTTGTTTAACTGATGTTGCACTATTGTACTCTTTAAATTGCTTGAAAGTGAAGAGGAGAAAAAAATATACTGTCAGTTTATATGAGTAGGACTTTGTATATATGATACTTCTATTTATTTATATTAATTTTTTCTTTCTAGATTGACAGTTATCTTTTTATTTACATTAAATATTTGAACTATTATCATAAATAAATGTTAAATGCACTATTGTACCAATATTTGTCTATGATTTCTTGTTGGTTATATAATGACACATATGAATGCGATACACTTTTCACAATTCTTTTAATCAAACTATTTTGTTAAAAGAATCATCTTTACATAATTTTCATGTCTTTCAACTATTAAATAATCTTCATTACTAATTGTTGGACAATATCTTTTAAGATCGCATAAAGGAAGAAACACACCAGGTATATAGTAGAATAGATAAGTGTTAAATAAATACATATGATATATTACAATCATCTCCCATTGCATGTTATACAAACAAAACACACTACAAAATCATCCTTATTGGGAAACTGGTCCCTTCATCCCCAGTCGGAGCCACAACAGCAAACTGAAAAGGACTTGTTCTAAGGTCCGTACTGGGTGGTTTCCCCCCGTGTTGTGGCAACGGAATTCCGAGGCCTCAACACTTAGGAATTCATTTCCTTTGCTGAATATCACATTGTAGCCACGGTCTTCCAACACCGTGACGGAAATCAGATTCTTCTTTAGACCCAATACAAACATCACATCCTTGAGCCTAAGAGGGGAGGCTGACTCCCTCTGAAAGGTGACTGTATCGATCCCGATCACATTTTACCTTCCATCATCTCCCATATCAATGTGCATCTCGAGATATTTCTCCTCCAAGTGACTGAATTATTTTTTGTTCCTCATCATGTGGAATGAGGCACCACTATCCAGATACCACACACTCCCCCTCACTATGATTTCCATGCATGCAATGAAGGTGATGTAAATCTCGAATTGTGAATCCAAATTTTCACCTGCTACTCCTCCTGATTTCTTCTTTCTTTCCTTATTGTGTGGACACTTCATGGAATAATGTAAAAATTCATGACAATGAAAGCACTTGATTCTGGACAACTATTTCTTCTTGCCCCCTTGACTCGATTCTGGTTTGGATTGAAATTTCTTCCATTTTCCCTATTTTCCTTTCCAACAAAGGCACAATTTTATTCATACTCACCCTTAGATGAAGTCTCGTTTCTGGTATTCTGCCTTATTTCCTCTTATACTAAATTAGACCATAATCACTCCCAATTTGGTAGTTTCTCCTTCCCATTCACCAAATCTTGGTAGTTGTGTCAGCTCTTGGGAAGGGTTAGAAGGGATAGAATCACAAAATCATCATCTAGGATTGTGACACAAACTCTCGCAAGTTCATCATGACAATGTGTGAACCTACTCATATATTGTTGAATTGAGTCATTCATCTGCGTCTTGATACTTCGAAGTTTATCCTTAAGCGCCAATTTCCTATGGTTGTTTCTATTCTGGAACAGATCTATCAATGCTTGCCACATTGCATACAAAGTAAGTTTCCCATGGATATTTGAGACAATATGGTCTTGTAATCACTCCAATATGATTCTCCTCGCCCTGGATACACACTTTTTCCATTCTGTTAGATTCTGAGTATCAATTGGTGGTGGTTTCATAATGTCATTCTCAATAAATTCCTTCAACCCATTATCTTCCATCACTGCCTCCATGTGGTCCTTCCAGGAAACATAATTTGAGCTTCCCTCAAAGGAATAATCGAGTCTTAGTCCATAGAAATCCATCCTTCTAGCTCTGAAGAATTGATCCTGCAAATATGGTTCAAAATATCTTCTCTACTGTGAATCCTACTGTGTTACAAAGTATAAATTAATGTGTATATTCTAAACTGCTTATGAAATTTACTAAATCATAAGACTAGAAGCTAATTTACTGATCTGCAGAAGCTAATTCACAATCGAGAACACATAACATTAGAATGCAAGAAGAAACATCACACATGCACAAATATTTATCTAGGGGAAAGAAATACTCAAAACCCCTAACTATATGTGTATTGCATTAATCAAAAAATAGAGATGAAATACAATGCATGCTCAAGCCTGAGCACAACTTGCAAGTGTATAGTTTGTCATTCTTCCTGAATGACTGAACCTAGACAATACTTAGCCAAAATTTCAAGCCTCCAAGCTCCTATTTCCTTGCGTTGTTCCTTGAGTAATTAGCCCCTATGTTTTAGGGAAATTTTGTAATTGCATTTCACAATTCTCGTAGGCCCATCCTTTCACTGTATGCACCACATGTACACATGAGACTAGTCTACAACTGATAGTACACTACCTTGGAATCTCCATATCAACTAGGTAGCTTGAATTACCTGCATGTAATACTTATTTTGGGTTGATTGATCAGTTAATTGGATGACCATCGAGTGTAATTGAAGTTACATTGCACAACTTGACCTTCCACTAGTTTCTCCAATAGTTGGAACTAGTTTAACTGATAATAAATCAACTTAACTAAAAGATATTGCTACAAATTAGAAATCAATCATAATTAAATAAACTCAAGCTTCCCCAACTCGACTTTATTGAGTTAACTGAGTGAAAAGTGCCATGTCACCTCATTTAAATACCTCCAAAATTCTTCTGATGTGGAAATTCAAATTTTCTCTAGTTTAACCAAAGCAAGAACAATTTGAGATTTTTCTTGTTGCATTTTCAACACATTTCACCCTGTGAAAAAACCTTGGATCTAAAGTTGAACATTTCGGGCCATTGATTTCTTAAATCCCTACAATAAATATAAAATTTGGTTCTTCCTTGTGCGAATATGCCACGAAACGTTTCTTGATAATGAAGTATTTGGATAATAATAAGCCTTGAAACTCTTCATCTATTTCAACAAGAAAAATTACTCGCCATTAATATGTTCCAACAATTGCAGGAATCTTATGTCGTTACCTATCCATTAAATAATATAGAACTATGGGTAATAAGACATTGTCCAGTGACCAATGAAGGATAATCTAATATATTACTAATGCGATAGGAACTATGACTTCTTTTCATTTAGAAGGAAATTCATCTACTGCGTTAAGCCATTATCCCAAAAAATTGCAAAACCTAAAAGGCTACGCATCCATAGGCATGAATATCTGATCCTGGAAAGTTGAAATATTTATTCATAGCATTCACCAGTAATAGTGTGAACTTTAATCTGTTGGGAATTAACTCCAACATTTTCTAGCCAAGATATTACTACTTGAATGGAAGGTTCTTTCGAAGGGTTCTAATTTCAGCATGTACATGCAATATGAAGTAACTGCAACATTTATTCCTCATATACGTTATTATGCATTAAGGGGTCAAAAACTTGATCATTCTTTCGCTCATACCTCATTTCTTGAACCCATGCCACCAAATCCCTACAACTAGTTGGCTTGCATACATCCTCACGCCTCTTTCTCGTGAGTATATCTGAAAATTACAACCCCAAATTTGTACACATCACTCTTACGAGTGTCCTGCCAAGATTTTCCATATTCTGGGGGATGTATCCCAGTGTTCCCACGAGTTTTGTTCTCACATGAGTATCAAAAAGGTCAAATCAACCTTGAAAGGCCAAAATCTACCAACTGAGCATCAAATTTCTCATCTAACAGAAAGTTGCTTGACTTCATATCATGATGTACAATGTGAGGCTCACATACCCTATGCAAATATGCCAATCCCTTGCCTTCTCCTTAAATAATTTTCATCCTTGTGCACAAGTAGAGAATTGTGTGTCCATCAAGCCTTTCAGGCAACCAATGATCCAAGCTTTCATTCTCCATATAGGAATAAATAAAAAATCTGGAATTGACATATTTGTAGTATCCTTGAAATGACTATAAATTCTTATGTTGGGCTCTTGTTATAGCTTCTACTTCAGCCCTAAATTCATACTCCATCTAACAACATTCTCCAGTCAACCTTTTAATTGCAATTTTGTGCCATCTTCCAGAGTGGCTCTATATACTAATCCGAATCCTCCACGGCCAATGATGCTTTCTTGGTTAAAATTACCAATATCTTTAAAGAGATCTGCAATCGAGAGATCCTTACGATAACGATTGTAGAATAACATCACCAAGTTTGAACCCAAGGCGTCAAAAAGACTGTGAGGCATGTTAAAATCTATCTCATCTACAACTATGTACTCTTTATCTGTCTTCTTAATTGATTCAAAATAACTACAACCAAAAGAAAATCAGTCCCAACACGAACAATTATGCTTATGCCAAGAATGGAATTTATGTCCAACCTATTGATTCTGTTTGAAGCAATAGGTACCACCGGTATTGACACAAGTAGACTGCAGGTGGAAATGAGTGTATTTGAGACTGGAGAGGCACTGCTACACCACGTAGCAAGCTCCCACACTTTAGTCCAGTTACATCATCTCAATTCCAACCCTATTTGTTATAATCAATATTTCAAGAGAGCGTGGCATATACTCATTGTCAAAACTGGAACCATAAGCACACCCACACAAAGAAAATAGCTCGTCATCCCAAACAAAGTGATGTATATGCACTTTGAGTGTTGCATGGTTGCATAAGTGATTATAACACTCATTTTCTAGATATAAATATTCCCACTGAGCATTTATCATGGATTTAAAGGTAAACATATTTGGTGGACCCGCTGCATAAAATGTTACCATCAATGGTGACTGTCATTGATAAAAACAGCCATAAGAGAACCTTGTTTGATTTATTTGGCTTCTTTACTTTCAAATCCGATAATTATTTTTATGTGTCATAATCAATTTTTTTTTAATTGCTTATTTTCCTTTTCATAAAATATTTATTCAACAATATCTTTTCCACGAACATTTCAAGTTTCATTTCTTTTAATTCTTTTTCTTTTCCCTGAAAACAATCATCAACGATCGTCATTGTTTCCATCCTATTGGATTTATATACCTGTGTGATACCTTTCTGCACAACATCATGTTTACAGTTATGATAGTCTCTATATCTTGTTCAAGCTTCATTCGATACCCTTCTCCTCTCTGATGCTTCTGTTGTGACATGATAAGAATAGCAGACAACACAATTTTGGTTGTTTTGTGGTTTTGTAATAGCATATATCATTTATGCAAGTCGATGTATTAACACTTGACTTCAATTATTGGTATGACCTACGTGGAATTTTTTTTATGACCGTGGGATATATCCCACATTGGTCAAATGACGGTAACTTAAGTGTTAAGATGTCTCAAGGACCATAACGCATATCGATGTGTGGCGCACTTATATTGGCTCGCTTCGTCGGCTCCTTCTTAGTAGTCAATAAGCTTTGATGGCATATGTCACACGGAAAGGAAACTAATAAATTCCTTTGGCTTAGTAGTCAATAAGCTTCTATGGCATAGGTTTGGCTTTAGTAGTCGGGCAAAAAAATGCCTATAAAAACATAATTATAATACTTCTTTATAAAAATTATAAGCACCACACTTCATATAAAAAGTAATAATTTGGATGAATCGAGTCCATAACACCATCACCATATGATGCTTCTATCTTTCCACTTTTCCCAAATTATAATTATCTTTCTTTTGATTTGATTGTTGGCTTAAGTTTGTCTTAAATTTTTTTGACTTTTGGCTTTGCAGGATTGAGCTACAACATCAACTCCAATTAGGGACAATGTCATGGCTTGCAAGGCACTGAAAACAATAGACCATGAAAGATGAAACCTCTCAAAAATTGTATATATTGGAACCATTTCGTTTATTCACGAAATAAAACACTAATATGAAACATATGGAACTGAAAATGAAATGCTCATTCTTTGATCTTATTTATATACCATAGTCCTATTCTAATTGAAGAGGTGTTTATAATCAAGTGTAGTCATATTTCTAGTGATACCATTCTAACTTTTGAGTGCTTGACCTTACACCAACTCCTTGAAATTTGAGAATAAAATAAACATAAACAAGAGAAATAAAATTATAAAAATCATAAGCACCACACTTCATATAAAAAAGTAATAATTTGAATGAATCGAGTCCATAACACCATCACCATATGATGCTTCCATCTTTCCACTTTTCCCAAATTATAATTATCTTTCTTTTGATTTGATTTTTGGCTTAAGTTTGCCCTAAATTTTTTTGACTTTTGGCTTTGCACGATTGAGCTACAACATCAGCTCCAACTAGGGACAATGTCATGGCTTGCAAGGCACTCAGAACAATAGACCAATAACCTTCACACTGGGCATCGGAGTCAACGTATAAAAACCATGACAGATGAAACCTCTCAAAAATTGTATATATTGGAACCGTTTCGTTTATTCACGAAATAAAACACTAACCTGAAACATATGGAACTGAAAATGAAATGCTCATTGTTTGAGCTTATTTATATACCATAGTCCTATTCTAATTGAAGAGGTGTTTATAATCAAGCGTAGTCATATTTCTAGTGATACCGTTCTAACTTTTGAGTGCTAGACCTTAAACCAACTCCTTGAAATTTGAGTATAAAATAAATATAAACAAGAGAAATAAAAATTGGTCAATATGGGTTTTAACCGTGTACATAAATTACATGGAAAATAATTCTTAAAACATAAAATAAATAATTGTGAGAATGTAAAACATAAAACAAATATACAAAAATATTTTCCCCTGGATCCCAAAACCGAGACTACCAGATTGATTTTTTCATTATTTTCCTTTCAATTTTATAATACATATATATACATGTCCAAGCATTCGTAAACCCCAATCCATAGTCCTCTATTAGAACATAATTGTAGTTCCCTTGACTGGATCTAGAAAATACCACGGGCAGAAAACCATCATGCCCAAAACCATGTGCAAAACCCATGCACAAAACCATGGGTAGGTTATCCCACCATCTTTGGGTCCAAACCCCATCCTTGGGCCTGCCCAACTATGTTGTGAATATAATCCCCTCTGCGCACAGAGGTGATCTCTCTAGCCATAAAGTGCGTCTAGCAATTCATGAGACTATCTAATGAACCCTTTCCTAGTTTGTATTCAAAACGGAAGAATAAGAAGAAGCTACCTCTTCTTGGTGCTATCGTCCAGTCCTTTCTTGAAGACCCTGATTCCATGATACTTCAGGATCGCTCCTCATGACTTGTGGTGTTCAAATACTTGTAAGAGATAAAGAGACAACAACAAGAGGCATGATAAGATACATAACATACATTGAATACACACTACCTAATAGATAAAGGAGCATTAGGCTACTTTCATAGATATCTAAAAAAATATGGAAAGTGAAACATAATATATATTATTAACTATAGAAAGAGGAAGCATACAACCATGGCCTTGATGTTGGAGACCTCCCTTTGGTGATGTCCAAGTCCAAACCGAGGCTCTTTAAGCAATTCTTCTCCCAAGTGGCAAACTAGGCATAAGCACAACATAGGGATGCAAAGGATTAATCATCAGGTAATACCAACCAGTAGTGGAAGGATGGGATTTAATTTATAGGTAGGGAGAAGGAGTTAGGGATCCATAAAGGAAGGAGGAAGGCCCACTTCTCAAGGGAAAATTCCCTAATAATATGATCAAGAGCTCCAAATGAGAGAGCTCGACCATATCTCCACCGAACCATATTCATCTTGTCATTCTAGAAGTTTCTAGTTCACAAAGCTCCTTTTCCGTTTGAGGAAAAACTTCCAAAAAGGGATCAACGCAGTTTTTCCCATAAAAAGCATGCGTCAAAGTGTTGCAACCTACTATCAACATGGGCAAGAAATTGGCAAAGAGCGTTGACCCAAATATTTAGGTTTATAGTTGAGATTCTCCATAAATTCTTCAAGGAATATTTTTGTTAATCTTCAAGGGATATTTTGATGTATTTTCCATGGTGGATATATTGCACAGTAGTCATTTCAGGGCACTTCAGGATCAGGGACGGGAAGTGAACAGGGTGAAAAATTACTGTGTAACAGATGCCCCCTAAAGCATGAAGGTAGAACATGGAGTGATGTGTGTAATGCTTTATGAACTAAGGAAAGGACTCGGAATACCTCCAGGAGAAATGCCAAATCAAACACAATACAATATGTGACATATCTGATATAAACATGCCTAATAACATATCTTTGAATAGGCAGTAAATAACACATGAACCCATGGTATGGTCGCAACCATCTATATAGCAAGGATCATGTTTACAATCATGAATAATGAATAACTCCACGCAACCTGGATAATAAAAAATGTGATCCAGGGTCTTCTTCTCTATCTCAATCTACCCATTGCATGAATATAACCATGTGAATAGATCTACAAATGTCAAAAATGGTAGAAACCACCTTATTGTTGATCAATAATGTAAATCGTTAACATACGTGAAAGAAACCACCAATAATGACGAAGGCCCTCAAGGTACAACAACACAATATACAAATGTGAATAAATGAATTGAATTCGAACATTTGCAGAATCATCTGATCGGAGGCTAGTGATGTGAGCCTTTCGTCAAATGCAAAGAAATTTCCATTGAGTTGTTATCACTCATTTAGTTGTAAAACTTTCCTTGATAGGATCATGCAGGTCATTCGCCAAATTGATAAGGTCTCCTAAGTCAATTAATGTGATATATGAATTTTTTTGCATTTTTATGAAGCCGAACTTAAGCTCAAAGTTCATCTTCATACATGCCACTTCAGTTAAATCAATCTCACATCATATCATTTATCACCCCCATGCATTTAATCTCAAAATTTCACACCTGTTAGTTTTTCAAAATTTTGTAGTGATTTACACAGGAAATCCGCAGATTTCGCTACGAAACTGCCTAATAGTTCCGTAGTGAATCTATCAGTAGCCTAACTGTCTTCACTATGAAACTACGTTTTTTCAACCAAGGTTGTCAGAGTGATGTTAGATGTCAGTTTATGATAAGAGGAGTAAAGGTTGAGGTCTTTCAAGTTCGTTATGATAAGTTTCAAATGTAGATAGTCGTATTTGATGTAATCATGATTCTTTTTGGTTTCATGTGCTATTATTAAAACAATGAGTTGTCAATTAACTTTTTAAACCTTGCCCCAAACCAGCCTTTTGTCATAGTACTGTTTATCCTTGCATGTAAATCAATTCCTGGAGAGTTGATTCATCACTCCAAGCAGGTTGTTGTCGAATTCCAATTCTGCAGGTGTCACCAGCAAGCGAGGTAGGGAAGACTATAAAGCATCCATGGCTACAAGAAAGAAAACAAACAAGGGTGGCCATTGTCTCAGGTATTGACCCATGGATCTGAGATTAATTAATGAAGACTCTACTACTATGGAAGTTTTCAGGAGGACACACTGCCTACAATTATGCTAGAAGTTGCAGGGTTTCCATGCATAGGTTTCAAAGTATTTTTCCACTAATGTTACAGGAACAACATCAAAGGTTGGGCTTTTGAAACTCACAGTAACTCCAGAAAGCATGTCACAGGCTACATGAATCCCTAGAGGTGGCGAAGAATGGTTTAAAGGAAAAAAATTTACAATGCAGATTTGTGAGGAGTTTCTACACCAAGAGCACAAATGAATTGATTTAACTAATGGCATTCCTAGGAGTTATATGGAGGAAAATTATGCAAAGCTGTTGCTGCTCATTCAAAAGTATTTCACCTGCAAGGGAACATTCCACATGGTTTACTCTTACCATCTCAGACTCCTTCTGCACTTTGTAGGTAAGATATCACTTGACTTACCTTTCTATTTACACAAGAGTTTGGGAAAGATGTTAGATAGAGTTCAAGCTAAATCAGAAGGAAATGAGACATCTTTGTTTCACCAAGGTTTGATAAAGATGTTACTGTTGGAAGAATTGAGAAGGTTAAACAGATATTGGACTTCTTTTCTATTTATGAGTGGTTATGAAATAGATGTAGTCACTTCAAATAAAATCTTAAAACCTAGAACTACTACATCACCAGCTATAAAAGAAGAAGTTGGAGAGGAAAGAAGACAGTCCCCTGTAGAAACAATTGACATAGGAGCAACACCTCTGCAATAAATTGACACCCCTTAGCCAAGACCTGCAAAACAGAAAAATAAGATTATAAAACAAGGCGGTAAGAGGATAACTAGAAGCTATACATTGGCCAAAGGTAATTTGGAAGATATCCTTCATGCAATTGATATTGAAGAATCACCCATGGTGCAAGCAGAAGATATTGAAGGTGGTGGAAGAAAACTGAAGAAAGGTAAGACTGCCAAGAAATTAGATTTTGCAGGTGAAGATGTTGGCTTTATATTTAAGCCAAGGAAACAAATCACCAGGTTTGCAAAGAAGACCATGGAGAGAAAAAATACAGAGAAAATCAATGAAGTTGTATAGCTAGTGAGCATCATAGATTTATCTCTAGCAACAGAAGAAGAAGTTGTCATCAGGTAAAGAAAGGGAAAATAGAAGATAATTGAAAAAACAGAAATAGAATCCCTCAAATAATAGCTGAAGGAAGCAGGTAAAGAAATATTGGAGTTGAAGTTAGAGGCAGAGATGCATAGGTCTGAGAAGGTTCAATTTGAAGAGATGATGAAAAGATGGGACAATCAAATCTCAAGTGTTTAAAAATCTATGGACAATGGCAAAATATTGTGAAAAGGACTCAACCATTAAGAGGGGTGGTAAAAAATACCAGGAAAATGAACTTACACTTGCAAGCTAAAAACATATCATTAAAGGATCAAGTAGAAGACCTTCAGGAGCAGCTGGACATGATTCAAATTGAGCTAGAGAAGAAAGGGTTGAAGATGAAAGTGGTTGAAGAACCTATAGGCCAACCTATTGTAAATGAAGATGAAACTCCTAGAGACTAAAGAATTGAGTTGAAACATGTTTGATGAGGTTCATGGATAGCAAAGAACCTAAATTTTGGCTCGGAAGATAAAACTTTGAAGAAAGTCACAAAATCTGTAAATTTTGGTTTATTAGGCAGTTTCGTAGCGTGCTCTAGGCTTGAAGCCAGAAAAATGCTACGAAATTTCTGAAGATGCCATTTTTCTTTAAAAATAATTTTTGTGAATGATTAAGAAGGGAGGTTGTTTTTTTTAAGATATTTTGTCATAACAAAATTTTTTTTCCAGCAAAGGTGGCAGGGAGATGGATGAAAAGGCAGAAATTCATTCGCTACGAAACTGCCTAAAATGCTCTGTTTTGTAGTGAAGGGTTTTTGGAATAATTTTTGGAGGTTCAAACAGCACATCAGCCATCTGGAGACATCGATATTGTCAGTGGGCCATCCCAACATAGACTCATTACTTGATATGAGTGAGCTCAACGTGAAGACCAAGACTAAAGTGGAGATTATCTATTCCTGAAAAGTAGGACCATGTTTCATAAATATAGGGGGTACTTTAAATATGTTAGTGATGGTGAATGTCTCTCGAACATGTGACCTCTCTTATGTAACTTTTTTACTATTGAGAAAATTGAATGTAATAAATAAGAAGTAGAGTCCTATTAGGAATGTGAATTTTTAAAGGATAGTTTTCTTTTTTCTGTTCCAAGAAAGTAGTTTTAGTTATGTTAGGTGTCAAAGTTAAAGTTCGAGGATCTAGCCAGCTGGGCAGATCATTTGCAATGTAAAGAAAGTCTATTTATTGACAGAACATCAAATATCAAAGGGTTGGAGAACATTGCACCAAATTGCTAATCTGTAATGTTTTTTTAGTTTCAGTAATATACAATGACATTTTACTTCCAGACCTAAAATTCGAATGAGGTGTTTAATGTTTTGTTTTCTCCATATATTTCATGTCTAAACATCTGCAGTGAGTTTTATCTCTAATTACTCAGAACTCATGTTATCACGCTCTAAATTCCTTTAGAGGTTAAATTTCTATGTTTTCCTATGTTTTTTGTATGTACCATCTTTATTAAAACCTCTATTTTCCTCAGCTTCCATGAGAAGAATTACTCTCATTAAGTTTAATGATGTTGACCCCATAGCCCAATGGTAGAAATCCTTTCATTTTTCAACCTGCAATCAATCAAAACCAAGTCACAGTTCATAGAGTTAGCCATCTAATAATGTTTTTATTGAAAATCATAAATCCCCATTAAGAGAGCCCTCTCAAACTGAAGAGGCTAATCTTCAGTTAAAATTGGTTTGAAAGAGTTACATTAAGTTGATTGATGAGCATCGTATTAGGATCAATTTGGTGATAACATTTTGGTGCGTCTGTCGAGAGTTTGAAAACATATTTCCTGAAGTTTTTGTGCAAACAGTGAAGCTATAGCAGGAGCTCAGAATTTTTCAAGGCTGTAGAAACTAACTTGGTGACTCCACTACAAATTTTCATGCTTAAAGGTGGCTTTGAGAAGAAGATATACAAGGAGAAATCCAGATCCTAACCCACCTACCATTGTGGATAATCCAGTCAGGATTCTCAGAGGCATTGAAAGTAGCTCTTCAAAATCAGGTATTCCATCACACTCAAGAGATTTGTCCTCTGAAATTGTTCAAAGTCCCGAAGATAAGAAATTTGATGATAAAATTTAAGAGGTTTTATTTAGGTCTAAGAGTGAAAATGAATTAACTGAGATAATTCTAGACGTGCAAAGACTAGGTATTGATACCTCAACCCTAGTAACTAAAAAACAAAAACAAGAATTCTGGGAAACAGTTACATCAGAATTTCTATTAGAGAGGGAGTATTTTGAAAAGTTAAAGGAGTTATATCCATTTTAATTCTTGTTAGAAAGAAAATCTGGTATACCTTTTCCTGAGTGGAGTTCATTTATATCTGGACTGCAAAGACCAACTACACCACCTCCTAATAGCTCACCTTCTCCTACTTTTTTTCCAAGAAATACCAAAGTCCCTATCATTATGGCTGGAGTTGTCCCACCTCCACGTCCTCCTATTTCACCTACAATATATTCTCCATTAGTCCTCCTAGCTGTTCCTCATGCTCTCCCAAGTAAATACTCATCTAGAATTAAAACCTGGGGAGGTGAAGAAAAAATAACAACTGAGGAACATGCAGATCAATTTAATTATTTCATTGACAGAGAGTAAGTAGACCATGAAGATGTTAAAATGAGACTATTTTCTCAAAGTTTCACTGATGAGGTCAGAAAATGGCTTAAAGCCCTAGCTCTAGCAAGCTTACAGAATTGGAATTAGTTTGAAGATATTTTTTTGAGAAAATGGGGGAATAGAACAAACCCAGTGCAGGCCCTGACATAATACAACAGTTTAAAAAGAGCTTTAGACGAATCTATCAAAGATTTCTCTAAGATATTTAGCAAATTTTATGACTCTATACCTTCTCATCTTAAACCTCCCCCAGGAGCTGCTCAATTTTTCTATGTAGAGCCATTTGACTATGACTTCTCCATTCTGCTTAGGGAAAGAGAATCTACTTCTCTAGCAGAAATGTAGAATGATCCTGTGAAGGTAGAAGTGAACATGATAGTAGCTAAGAAGTCTAATATGGGTAAAACAAAACTAAAATAAGAAGAGAAACCTTCCTCCTCAGAGGATAAGTTTGACTCTATGATGAAGACTATGGAGAAACTCATGGATAGACTTGCTCTTGGAAACACTTCCTTACCTCCTGGACAACATGATCTACAAATCAGAAACCCATAGTTTAGGAGACCTCATAATCAACAAAGACAAAGAGAAAATAGAAATCAGCGTGACCCTCAAGTGAGGCCTCCTTTTCAGTAGAATTTGATTGATGAAGATGAAACTCAACCTAAGATTCAAGAAGGTACTATCCACTACCTAGATCAAAACATGTCTTGGATGTTTCTAACCAAAGAGGAGCATGATGAGTCTGATCATGATCTGAATAAGGGTGAGGGACAATCTGACTATCTTAAGGGTTATCAACATGCCATATTTGAGATGCATAAGAAATACAATATTAGAAACAAAAATGTTCCCATCACTACAAATAAAACACATCCAAAGAAGGATGCTCCAAAAGCAGCTGCGCCTAAAAAGGACCCACCACTTCCTCCCCCTATCCAAGAGAATGAAAATATTAATTATTTTTTCATTTTGGAGAATGAGATCTCTAAAATTAAGATTCTTATTCCCTTTGGAGAAATTCTCAAGGTAAATGAGTACAGAAGCAAAATTGTGAAAATGTTGAATTCTCAACCAAGAGCTTTAGATATCCTTAATATACAAGAAGACCATCCTACCATCTACTTGGGACCTAGAGTGGAATATGAGCAGAATGAAGAAGTACCTCCTTTCTATTTCAACCTTAGTATCCATGACATGACCTTACACAATGCCATGTTGGATTCAGGGGCTTCTCATAACCTCACGCCTAAGGTGATTATGGAAAGGATGGGTTTGAAAATCACTAGGCCATACAAGGATCTATTTTATTTTGACTCTAAAATATTCCAATGCATAGGACTGATCAAAGATGTTGTTGTTGGTCTAACAAAAGTATCTACCAAGACAGTGGTAATGGAAATTGTGGTGGCAAATATTCCACCCAAGTTTAGCATGCTCTTATCCAGATCTTGGGCAACAAAAATCAAAGGCACCATGTAGATGGACTTGACATATGCCACCATTCGTGTTTTTGGTGAGCAGAGAAGGTTGTACAGGGAGAGTAGGATGGCCTACATGGTGAGTAACAAGGATAAACCTAAAAATTTTCCCATTTATGTTGTTGAAACTAAATTAGGATCATAAATTCTTTTCAGTGAGCTAATTGATGAAGCAGAAAGTGAAGGAAAAGAAAATATTCAACAAATTAAAAATCAGAAAGTTGAAAATTAGGAAATTGTAGAAGAGAAAGAAGAAGGCCGGTGGCTTCTACACTTTGATGGATCTGCTGGAAGGGAGGGGCTGGAGCAGGCATATGGATTACTAATCCTGATGATGAAAGTAAGTTTTATTATTTCAAACTTAACTTTGAATGTACCAATAATATGGATGAATATGAATCTCTGTTTTTGGGTTTGGAAATTTTGAAAATATTGGGTGCCCAAAAGATATCATTTTGTGAAGATTCTGAGTTGGTAATCAAAAAATTTGAAGGAGTATATTAAACTAAGGATGTGAGGATGAGAGCCTACAAAAATATGATTATGGAAGTGTTAGAAAGGTTTCAAGAATATGCATTTATTGTGAAAACTAGAGATCAGAACTTAGTGTTTGATTCTCTAGCTATTTTTGCAATTTTGTTTGTCATCCCTACACATTCTACCGAGAAGTATGAAATTGAAGTCCGACATAGGCCTACTATTCTAGATAATATCATCCATTGGTAATTTTTTGAAGATGACCAGCAAGTCAGAAATTTCATAGAGTTAAAAGAGGAATTTGAAAGCACACAAGTAGATCAGCAAAACATGCTTGCTAAAACTAAGGTCAATTCTGATGTTTTGCAGCTGAAAAACAATTGTATACCCAAGGGTCTTACTCCACTTGAAATTTTTTTGACCGAAATGATGTTTTGAAATCTCCTAGAATGCAGGCTGATGATGAGGAGGTAGAAACTTGTAATCTTGGTACAGTAGCAATGCCTAAGATGATAAAGCTTTCTAAGTTTCTTTCTATGGAGATGAGACAGAAATATATTGAGATGATGAAGAAGTTCATTGATTTTTTTGCATGGAGTTATGCTGATCTGAAAATTTATGATCCTACTATTATTCAACATACTATTCCTATCAAAGAGAATGAGAAACCCTCCAAATAGAAATTGAGAAGGATTAATCCATTTCTCATGCCTCTGATTGAGAAGGAAATTAAGAAATTTTTTGATGCAAAAATTATTGTTCCTATAAGATTCTCAAAATGGCTTGCTAATTTGGTACCAGTCAGAAAAAAGAGTGGAGAGATCAGAATCTGTATTGATTTCAGAAACTTGACTAAGGCTTCTTTGAAAGACAACTACCCTCTTCCTAAGATGGATCATATTTTACAAAATATTGTTGGCTCTCAAAGGATGTCCATGCTGGATGGTTTTTAAGGATACTATCAGATATTGGTACACCTAGAAGATCAAGAAAAAATGCTTTTACCACACCATGGGGGACATTCATGTACACCAAGATGCCTTTTGGTTTGATTAATGAAGGAGCAACCTTTCAAAGAGCAATGGACATTTATTTTGCTGAGGAGAAAGATAACTTAGTTGTGGTCTATTTGGATGACATAAATTTATTTTCAAGAAGGGAGGAATATCATTTGAAGCACCTGGAGAAAATTCTGCAGAGGTGTAGAAGGTTGGGTATCTCTCTTAACCCCACTAAAAGTATATTTTCTCTAACTTCTGGAAAATTTCTTGGACATATTATATCAATGGATGGGATAAAAATTGATCTAAACATAGTTAATGCAATTCAGAAGATAGATCTGCCAAGGAACATGAAGGAAATTCAATCCTTTCTTGGGAGAGTAAACTTTGTTAGAAGGTTCATCCTGAACTCTATTGAAATTGTCAAAGACATTACCAAGATGTTGAAGAAAGGAGCTGATATTAAATGGACTACTGAAGCCAAGAAATAGTTTGAAGAGATAAAGAAAGCCCTTACTCAAGCCCCAGTGTTGATTATTCAAAAATTTTCAAGAGAATTTCTGGTTTTCACATTTGCATTTGAAAATGCCATAGCTGGAGTTTTACTGCAGAAAGGACAACAAGGTACAGAAAAACCAGTTTCATTCTTTAGCGGAAACCTTGCTAACTCAGAGCTAGAGTACAATATTTTAGAAAAACAGGAATATTCTTTGATCAAAGCTATTAAGGATTTTAGAATTTATATTTTGCACTCTCATGTCATTTCATTTGTGCCTAACATTGTGGTTAAAGATATTTTGACACAAGCTGATCCTGATGGAAAGAGAGGGAAGTGGATAGCTAATTTTCTGGAGTATGACATAGAAATAAGACCTACAAAATTTGTGAAAGGACAGGGGTTGGCAAAGTTGATGGCACAATCCAATTTTGATTGTCTTGACATGAATTTTATTGCAAAAATTTCAGAACTGTCAGAGGAAGATGAAGAGTTGATTCCTATTTAAGAGAATTTTATCTGAATAATACAGAGATATTATCTTTTTATTGCATCATCACAAAGCTCCTGCAGAGTTGAATAAATAAAAATAAAGGCTTGTGGAGCTTAAGTCATTAATATACTGCATTGTAGATAAGGATTTGTACTGGAAATATAATAGTGGAATCCTTTTAAATTGTTTGTTGGAAGAGGAAGCTGAAAGAGTCATTGAAGAGTTTCATAAGGGAGATTGTGGAGGACACCACTACTGGAAGGCCACAACAAACAAAATTCTCATAGCAGGGTACTACTGGCCCACCATGTTCAAATATGTTTACAAGAAGATCGTTGCTTGCCATAAATGTCAAATTTTTAATGGTAAGAAACAATTGATTCCTTTACCTTTGATGCCAATATATGTTTAGGCGCATTTCCAACAATGGGGGTTGGATTTTATTGGTGAAATACACCCATTATCTTTAGGGAAACATCACTGGATCCCGACAGCAACAAATTATTTCACTAAGTGGATCGAAGTAATCCCAACAAGGCAGGCAAATCATTTAGTCATCATTCAGTTCTTAGATAACAATATTTTGTCCAAGTTTGGTTGCCCTATGAAGATTATTACTAAGAATGCACAAGATTTTAAATCCAAAAGGTTAATTAGCTTTTTTCATCAGTATCATATAACACTTGGACACTCAACTGGTTATTACCCACAGGGTAATGGTATTACTAAATCCTCTAATAAAAGCATTGTGATAATTACAAAAATGGTACTACAGGAAAACAAGAGATCATGGCATATGAAGTTGAAGTATGCTTTGTGGGTTGATAGAGTATGTACAAAGCAATCCATTGGTACTTCACCTTTTGGATTAGTGTATGGAGCTGAAGCAATTTTTCCCACCTCCTTGGGAGTAGTTGTAATGAAATTGGTACAAGGACTTGAAGAATAGCCTAATTCCATTCAGAGGAGGATAAATAAACTTATAGCTCTACAAGAAAGAAGGGATGAGGTATATAACAGCCATCAGCAATCACAAAACAGAGTAAAGAAAACATTTGATAGAAAGGTCAAAGAAGAAAATTTCTAGATTCAAGATGTAGTTTTAGATTAGGAAGCCAAAATTGAGGAAAAGCGGAAACATTGAAAGTTTTAAAACATCTGGAAGGGACCATTTATTGTGGTTGAATACCATGGAAACAATAATTATCTACTTCGGGAGATGGATGGAAAACTTTGTGCTGGAGGACCTCTCAATAGCAGGTTTATAAAGCACTATTCCTCTTAAATTTTACTGAATTTTCACTCCATTGTATATATTTTGTTTTATTATGCTCTTTTTATAATAAAGATAGGTTGATCATCAGACTTGAGCCCGAAGAGAAGCTTATAATAGTTTGAAGCAATATTGTATAATTTCAGAAGTTTATTTTCAAAATATGGATGGCATTGGAACTATAGTTTCTTTGGTGTACCACAGGGGCACACCATCCCAAGTGGAGCCACTGTTATCACTCATTTAGTTGTAAAAATTTCCTTGATAGGGTCATGCAGGTCATTCACCAAATTGATGAGGTCTCCTATGTTTATTAATGTGATATATGAAAACTTTTGCATTTTTATGAAGCCTACCCTAAGTTTAAATTTCACCTTCATACATGCAAATTCAGTCAAATCAATCTCACATCATATAATTTTTCATCCCCATGCATTTAATCTAGAAAGTTCACACTTGTCAGTTTTTCAAAATTTCGTAGCGATTTAAATAGGAAATCTGCAGATTTTGCTACGAAATTGCCTAATAGTTCCGTAGCAAATCTGTCAGCAGCCTAACTATCTTCGCTACAAAACTGCGATTTTTCAACCAAGGTTTTCAGAGCGATTTGAGGTTTCAGTTTATGATAAGAGGAGTAAAGGTTGAGGTCTTTCAAGGTTGTTATGATAATTTTCAAATGTACACAGTTGTATTTGATGTAATCATGATTCTTTTTGGTGGCATGTGCTATTATTAAAACCTAAGTTGTCAATTACCTTTTAAACCTTGCGCCAAACCAACCTTTTGTCATACTACTATTTATCCTTGCACGTAAATCAATTCATGGAGAGTTGCTTCATCACTCCAAGCAGGTTTCTATTGAATTCAAATTTTACAGGTGTCACCCACAAGCGAGGCAACGAAGACTATAAAGCATCCATGGCTGCAAGAAAGAAAACGAACAAGGGTGGTCATTGTCTCAGGTATGAACCCATGGATATGAAATTACTTAATGAATACCCTACTGCTATGGAATTTTTCAGGATGAGAGGCTGCCTACAATTCTGCCAGAAGTTGTAGGGTTTCCATGCATAGGTTTCAAAGGATTTTGTCACTAATTTTACAGGAACAACATCAAAGGTTGGGATTTTGAATCTCACAGTAACTACAAAAATCATATCACAGGCTACAGGAATCCCTAGAGGTGGTGAAGAATGGTTTAAAGGCACAACATTTACAATGCAGATTTTTGAGGAGTTTCTCAAGAAAGAGCACTGAGGAATTGATTTGACTAATGGCATTCCTAGGAGTTATATGGAGGAAAATTATGCAAAGTTGTTGTTGGTCATTCAAAAGTATTTCACTTGTGAGGGAACATTCCACATGGTTTACTCTTATCATATCAGACTCCTTCTACACTTTGTAGTTAAGAGATGACTTGACTTACCTTTCTATTTATACATGAGTTTGGGAAAGATGTCAGATAGAGTTCAAGTTAAATCAGAAGGCAATGAGAGATCTTTGTTTTACCATGGTTTGATAAAGTTGTTAGTGTTGGAAGAATTGAGAAGGTTAAACAGAGATTATAATTCTTTTTTATTTATTAGTGGTTATGAAATAGATGTAGTCACTGCAAAGAAAATCTTAAGACCTAGAACTACTACATCACCAGCTGTAACAGAAGAAGTTGAAGAAGAAAGAAGATAGTTCCCTGTGGAAACAATGGACATAGGAGAAAAACCTTTGCAAGAAACTAACACCCCTCAGCCAACACCTAAAAAACAAAAAAATAAGATTAGCAAACAAGGATGTAAGAGGAAAAATAGAAGCCAGACATCATCCAAAGGGAATCTGGAAGATATCCTTCATGCAATTGATATTGAATTATCATCAATAGTGTAAGTAGAAGATATTGAAGGTGGTGGAAGAAAACTAAAGAAAGGTAAGACTGCCAAGAAATTAGATTTTGTAGGTGAAGATGTTGGATTTATATTTCATCCATGAAAACCAATCACCAGGTTTGCAAAGAAGGCCATGGAGAGAAAAAAGACAGAGAAAATCAGTGAAGTTGTATAGCCAGTGAGCATCATAGATTTATCTCCAGCAGCAAAAGAAGATGTTGTCATCAGGCAGAGAAAGGGAAAAGAGAAGATAATTGAAAAATTAGAAATAGAATCCCTCAAAGAACAACTGAAGGAAGCAGGTAAAGAAATATTGGAGTTGAATTTAGAGGCAGAGAAGCACATGGCTGAGATGGTTCAATTTTAACAGATGATGAAAATATGGGACACTCAAATCTCAAGTGTTTCAAAATCTATGGACAATGCTAAAATATTATTGAAAAGGGTTCAGCCATTGAGAGGGGTGGTCAAACATACTAGGAAAATGAAATTACCCTTGCAAGCTAAAAACAGATCATTAAAGGATCAAGTAGAAGACCTTCAGGAGAAACTGGACATGATTCAAGTTGAGCTGGAGAAGAAAGGGCTGAAGATGAAAGTGGTTAAGGAACCTATAGGAAAACCTATTGTAAATGAAGATGAAACTCCTAAAGACTGAAGAATTGAGTTGAAACATGTTTGATGAGGTTCATGGATTACAAAGGACCTAAATTTTGGCTAAGAAGATCAAAATTTTAAGAAAGTCACAAAATTTGTAAATTCTGGTTTATTAGGTAGTTTCACAGTGTGCTCTAGGCTTGAAGCCAAAAAAATGCTACGAAATTTTTGAAGATGCTATTTTGCTCTAGAAATCAGCTTTATGAAGGATTAAGGTTGGAGGTTGGTTTTTTTAAGATATTTTGGCATAACAATTTTTTTTTCCAGCAAAGGTGGCAGGGAGATGGATGAGAAGGAGGAAATTCATTCGCTACGAAACCATGCTACAAAACCGCCTAAACTGCTATGTTTTGTAGCGAAGGGTTTTTGGAAGATTTTTGGAGGTTCAAATAGCACATCAGCCATCTGGAGACATCCAGCTTGTCAGTGGGCCTTCCCAACATAGACTCATTACTTGATATGAGTGTCACTCATTGAGCTCAACATGAAGACCAAGACTAAAGTGGAGATTATCTATTCCTGAAAAGTAGAACCATGTTTCCTAAATCTACGGGGTACTTTAAATATGTTAGTGATGGTGAATGTCTCTTGAACATGTGATATCTATTATGTAATTGTTTTACTGTTGAGAAAATTGAATGTAATAAATAGGAAGTAAAGTCCTAATAGGAATGTGACTTTTTAAAGGATAGTTGTCTTTTTTCTGTTCCAAGAAAGTAGTTTCAGTTATGTTAGGTGTCAAAGTTAGAGTTCGAGGATCTAGACATCTGGGAAGATCATTTGCGATGTAAATAAATTTTATTTATAGAAATAATATCGAATATCAAAGGGTTGGAGAATATTGCACCAAATTGCTACTCTGTAATGTTTTTTCAGTTTCAATAATATACAGTGACATTTTAATTCCAGACCCAAGATTCGAATGAGGTGTTTAATGTTTTGTTTGCTCTATATCTTTCATGTTTAATCATCTGCAACGTGTTTTATCTCTATTTACTCAGAACTCTTGTTATCATGCTCTGACTTCCTTTAGAGGTTAAACTGCTGTGTTTTTCCTATGTTTTGTGTATGTACCATATTTATTTAAACCTCTATTTGCCTTAGCTTCCATGAGAATAATTATTGTCATTAAGTTTATTGATGTTGACCCCATAGCCCAATGGTAGCAAGCCTTTCATTTTTCAACTTGCAATCAATCAAAACCAAGTCATAGTTCATAGTGTTATCCATCTAATAGTGTTTTTATTGAAAATCATAAATTCCCTTTGAGAGAGCCCTCTCAAACTGAAGAAGCTAATCTTCAGTTAAAATTGGTTTGAAAGAGTTACATTAAGTTGATTTATGAGAAACCTATCAAGATCAATTTGGCAATAAAATGAGGCATGCAAGCTCCAAGGTATTGAAAAGGAGTTTCGAAATCATCATCCTAGATAATGGGCTGAAGTCTACAAGAAGTGATTCATCAAAGGAGGGCCATAATGATTCCCACATAATTGACATGAAACAAAGGATTTCTCAAGATGATAGGAGTGATTTCGGACTATTGCAGAGAGGGTCAAATAAGCAGAGGATGTTTGACTTGTACATAGGACTTCTCTCAAACATATCAACGACACAACTCCAGAGTGTGGCAACATTTGACTCAAAATAGGATCAGAGGGCATGATAACAAAAATGGTGATCATATAAGAGGAAAATGGATATTCCATACCCAAGAAGGCAAGTGACGAAAGAAGTATATCCCCAACTCGACACGAAATGCAAATGAGTGTCATGTTCAAGAGTGACATGCTTCCTAAAAAACACATAGCAAGTTCCACTTTTAATTTTCCCTCGTTATTGTTAACGAATGTTAGAAAATTAAATATTACAGAGCAATGCAACACATAAAATATGCAGAAAATACAAGCACACAAAAAATATAAAATCAGAGAGACACATATATACGTGGTTCACCCAGTTTGGGCTATGTCCACGCCAAATAGCCAGTCCTTCCTTTCTATTATCCAGCAAAATGAAGAGACAAAACCTACAGCAGATCCACTGTAATATCCTCTATTCTCTCTCACAGTCTCCCTATCTGTTTCCCGCTCAGAGAATACACATAATAATATGCAGCCGCAATACAATACCCTCATAAAAGTGAGGGGTTGCCTTCTAGGGAAAAAAACCATAAACTAAACATAACATCTACCGTCAGATCATCCACCTGATGAACGACCCAGATTGACTAGAAATTACTATACTTTTACAAGGCAATTTTACATCTATTTTTGGCTTCGGGGGCGCTACCCCCGAAATCCCCACCAGGGGACCGCATCCCCCCGCATGCAAGGGTGTACAATTTTCCTGGGGTATACATCCAACTAAAACAAGGATCTCTGAATCAGGAAGAAAATCAGGCTCCACACCCAACAATCTCCCACTTGGAGACTGATTGTAGCAATTCCACCGCTACTTCATTTGCTGGAAAATGACTCCTCTTTGGACTTGGTTGTTCCTCATCTTCATCATCATCCTTGAAGACCAATTGAAACTGAGCACATTTTTAGTTTCTCCCTGGTTACAACTTTTGTTAACATATCTGTAGGATTCTGGCTAGTATGTATCTTTTCCAGCTTCAACTCTCCATCTTCCAGTACTGACCGTATGAAATGGTACTTGAGATGTATGTGTTTAGTCCTGGCATGAAATAATGAGTTCTTTGCAAGATGAATGGCACTTTGGATGTCACTATATAACGTGCCAATATCATGCTTCTTACCCAATTCACCCATAAGCCTTTGTAACCAAGTCATTTCTTTACTAGCCTCTGTAGCAGCAACATACTCTGCTTCTGTTGTTGAAAGTGCAACAACACTTTGGATTTTTGAAACCCAACTGACAGTTGTTCCACCTACAGTAAATAAATATCCTGTAGTGCTCCTCCTATTATCTCTATCACCTGCCATATCCGCATCAACATATCCCTGTAGAGCAATGTTTGAACCACCAAAGCATAATGCTTGATTTGTGGTACCTCTCAAATATCTGAGAATCCATTTTACTGCCATCCAATGTTCTTTTCCTGGATTATTCATGTACTTGCTTACAACTCCCACTTTATGTGCAATATCAGGCCTTGTGCAGACCATTGCATACATTAAGCTTCCAATTGCAGATGCATATGGAACTTTAGACATATAATCCATGTCTTCTTGGGTCTTTGGGCACATCTCCTTACTAAGTTTGAAATGGCTAGCAAAAGGTGTACTAATAGGTTTTGCATTGTGCATATTAAATCTTTTCAACACCTTTTCTATGTACTCATTCTGAGATAGTGTTAATTTGCGATTTTTCCTGTCTCTAGTTATCCTCATACCAAGGATTTGTTTTGTAGCTCCCAAATCCTTCATTGCAAATGAATTTTCCAATTTTCTTTTGAGCATATTTATTTCCTGCATCTTAGATCCTGCAACAAGCATGTCATCTACATACAATAAAAATATAATATAGCTGCCATCATTTTTCCTTTTTAGATAAACACAATGATCAAAATGACATCTAGTATAACCTTGTTCAGACATAAACTTGTCAAATTTTAGATACCACTACCTTGGAGCGTGTTTTAAGCCATACAAGCTCTTCTTTAACCTGCACACCAATTTTTCTTTCCCTTTGACCTCATATCCTTCTAGTTGCTGCATGTATATCTCTTCCTCCAAATCTCCATGGAGAAATGTTGTCTTT
Organism: Pinus albicaulis; assembly: GCA_034641835.2. NCBI lineage: Eukaryota > Viridiplantae > Streptophyta > Pinopsida > Pinales > Pinaceae > Pinus > Pinus albicaulis. The sequence goes on along the minus strand of CM076578.1, from coordinate 1,069,113,109 downwards.
ACATCTAACTGTTCAAGATGTAAATCTTCCGCTGCTACAAGACTTAAGATAGTTCTGATTGAAGTCATCTTAACAACATGATAAAATATTTCATCAAAATCAATACCTTTCTTCTGTGCAAACCCCTTCACCACAAGTCTAGCTTTGTACCTCTGTTTTCCTCCATCTTCTTCCTTTAGCTTGTAAACCCATTTATTCTGTAAAGTAGTTTTACCTGCAGGCAACCTGACTAAGTCCCAAGTCTTGTTGTCCATTAAGGAGTCCATCTCTTCTTCCATGGCTAGCTCCCACTTCTTCCTGCTTTCAACCTGCATTGCTTCTTCATAACATTCAGGTTCACCAGAATCAGTTAGCAATAAATAATATAATGAAGGAGAGTATTGTTCAGGGGGTCTACTTATCTTGGTAGATCTTCTAACACCACTTTCAGGTGTTTGAGGTGCTTGTTGCTGTTGTGGTGGTTGCTGCTGCTGTGTTTGTTGATTATTATCATTTTCAGGCACCTTTACTTTTTCAGTTATCTCATCAAGAACCACGTATTCCTTTCTTTCTTTTTCGTGTTTCTTTTCCTGCAACTGATTCTTATACAAGACCTTTTCATTGAATATTACATCTCTGCTCCTAATTATTTTGTGATTTTCATAATCATATAAGCGATAACCAAAATCATTAGCACCATATCCAATAAAGGTACATTTCTTTGATTTTTCCTCAAGCTTTGTTCTATTTTCTTTATTAATATGGACAAAGGCCTCACAACCAAATGGCTTTAAAAAAGAGTAGTTTACCTTTTTACCTGTCCATGCTTCCTCTGGAATACCACCATCCAAGGAACTTGAAGGCCCTCTGTTTATTAGATAAACAACGGTATCTACAGCATCTGCCCAAAATTGTAAAGGCAATCCTGCATGCAATCTCATGCACCTTGCACGCTCCATGATTGTTCTGTTCATCCTTTCTGACACACCATTTTCTTGTGGTGTTCTTGGAACTGTCTTCTCTCTACGAATTCCATGCTATGAACAGTACCTATCAAACTCTTTGCTGCAATATTCACCTCCATTGTCTGATCTGAGACACTTTAACTTCTTTCCTATCTCAATCTCAACCAAAGCTTTCCATTTCTTGAAAGTATCAAATACATCAGATTTATTTTGAATACAATAAATCCAAGTTTTTCTAGTTGCATCTTCAATAAACGTAACATAATAGCGAGAGCCACCAAGAGATGATACCTGAGCAGGTCCCCATACATCTGTATGCACAAGCTCCAATTTTTTTCTCTTCTTTTCTTTCCCAACTCTGAGAAATCTGACTCTCTTTTGTTTTCCATAAATGCAATTCTCACAGAAATCCAAATCAACATTCTTCAAACCTGGCAACAAATTTCTTGAGTGAAGAATCTTCATCCCCTTCTCACTCATATGTCCAAGCCTATGATGCCATAATGCTGCATCTGCTCCTTTGGAAGTTAAAGCATTAACAGAGTTAGAAATACCATTGCATAAATACAATGTACCAACCTTTTCACATTTTGCTATTACCAGCGCTCCTTTGGTGACCTTCCAAGTTTTATCTATGAAAGTTGTCACACAACCTTCACTGCCTAGCTGCCCTGTTGAAATCAGATTTTTCTTCAGATCTGGAACATGCCTTACCTCCTTTAGTAGCCATTGGTTTCCATTCTGTTGTTTTACAAGAACTTTACCCATTCCAACAATTTTACAGGGTTTATCATCACCCAAACGAACTTGTCAAAAATCTCCTTGAACATAGTCATGAAAATATTTTTTATCAGGTGTGGCATGGAATGAAGCCCCTGAATCTACAACCCAAGAATCAGTAACATTTTCGAAAGAAAGAATCAAAGCATCTTGTAACACATCACCTGTCACATTTGCTTCATTATTGTTTTCTTGCTGTGTGTCTCCTTCTTTTCCCTTCCGAGATCTACAGTCTTTCTTTAGGTGTCCTTTCTTTCCGCAATTCCAGCACACTATCCCCGATCTGGACTTGGATCTGCCTTTCCTTGATTTACTGTGATATCCCGAGCTCTTTCCTCTTTCCATTCTTCTTCCCCTAGACTCTGCACTCAAAGCATTACCCGATGTCTCACCGGAGCTTTTCCGTCGCATTTCCTCTCTAAGGATAGCACCGACAACATCATCAAACTTTAAAGTACTAGATCCAGAGACAGAGTTACTAATGGCCATAACTAAACCATTCCAGCTTTCTGGCAATGTGCACAGAAATAACAGAGCTCTAAATTCATCATCAAATTTTACCCCTACAAAACTTAACTGATTGGTAACTGTATTAAAATCATTTAAATGGTCTGCAACAGATCCACCTTCCAACATCTTCATATTAAATAGTCGTTTCATAATAAATACCTTGTTTGAGGCCGAGGGTTTTTCATATAGTTTCGCCAACATCTATATCAAACCCTCTGTTGTTGTTTCCTTCGAAATATTGAAGGCGACTGACACTGCAAGGCACAACCGTACTGTTCTGAGTGCCTTTCTATCGAGAATGTTCCATTCCGCATCTGTCATGGCCACCAGCTTCTTTTCTTTTCCGCTCAATGGTAGGTACAGATCTTTCTGATACAGATAATCTTCCATCTGCATCTTCCACAGCAGGAAGTTTTGGCCGTTAAATTTCTCGACACTAAACTTAGCATCTTCCACCATTGCTCCCACTCGAACCAGGAACCCTTCTTTCTTGCGAGTTTATCAGCCAAATATACCTTCGGCTTTGATACCAGTTGTTAGAAAATTAAATATTACAGAGCAATGCAAAACATAAAATATGCAGAAAATACAAGCACACAAAACATATAAAATCAGAGAGACACAGATATACATGGTTCACCCAGTTTGGGCTACGTCCACCCTGAACAGCCAGTCCTTCCTTTCTATTATCCAGCAAAATGAAGAGACAAAACCTATAGCAGATCCGCTGTAATATCATTTGTTCTCTCTCGCAGTCTCCCTATCTGTTTCCTGCTCAGAGAATACACATAATAATACGCAGCCGCAATACAATACCCTCATAAAAGTGAGGGGTTGCCTTCTAGGGCAAAAAACCCTAAACTAAACATAACTTCTACCGTTAGATCATCCGCCTAATGAATGGCCCATATTGACTAGAAATTACTATACTTTTATAAGGCAATTTTACATCTATTTTTGGCTTCTGGGGCGCTGCCCCCGAAACCCCCGCCGGGGGACCGCTGGTCCTCAGACTCCCTAGCCGGGGGGTCAGCCCCCCCAGACCCCATGGGGGGACAAGTCCCCCCGCACCCCATCGCTGCAAGGGTGTACAGTTTTCCTGGGGTATACATCTAGCTAAACACAAGGATCTCTGAATCATGATGAAAATCAGGCTCCATACCCAACAACGAGTACCTCTTTATTTTTTATAGCAAGCATGAAGAGGATAACATATTATTAGCATATAAGTTCATTCTTTGAATGAATCCATCTTGGTAAATGTAACAGCCTTAGGAAGGAGTAACTCGATCTTGTCATGGTGACAAGTCTTTCACTGTTTAAATTTTATGACTCCGATGGAAGAGTAACTCAGTGTCTTTTTCATGTTTAGAGAGTATGAAAAGGAGACAAAAAAAACTCCATCAGGTCCCTTTTCATAAATCGTCCCTCGAATCCGAAAAGGTAGAAAACAATATTCGAGAGAATCTCTTGACCATGTTCGATCAAGGTATTCCTTTTTCGTAAATAACAAATCTCAGCGCGAAAAAGGGGCAAATGTATATTGAGACCACGTCAATTCATTTAATATAACGAGCTTGAAATGATAAGTACTTGGTGATATTTTTAGTTTTTGAGAGTTATAAAAGAGCTTAAATACGACTCCAAGGGTTTCCTTTTTCATTTATTTTTAATGAGTCCGAAAAAGAGATAAAATAAAACTCGTTACATCAGTAAAAAATGAACATTGTCACCATTAAAAAAGATCATGTTGTTGCACAAAGAGAACCACACATCATGTATATTGAGAAAAATAATAAAATATTGGAAAAAAATTGGTTTAAAACTTATAAATAGATGAAAATAAAAACATTTTTACCATTTAATTTTGGGTAAATTGGAGAAGCACATTTTACCCCATTTTCCTCCGATCTGTAGACAGGTAGTGTGGCCGATCCAGGACATCATTCGACAGTCCGTTAGTTGCAGGAAAGAGCTATGTATCTTCTCATCATTTTTATTCCATTTTAAAGCCCTTTAATTTGGAAATTTAAGGGTTTAAGAGGAGTTTTTTAAGCTTTATGTCGCGGGCGATCAATGCGGGATTGACCTATCAAAGTCATGCTGATTGTCCATACCCGGTTAGGCCAGCGCACCATTGGTGCAAGTTTAATTCTGACAGATGTAGTGATCTCCGAAAATATTTTAAAACAAATAGATCTCCATTTTTAATGATTTATTTCCAATTTTGATCAGTTGAAAACTCATAAAATATCAATTTTGGATGTTTTGCAAGTGTTTTCAACAAAAATGGTTATTGAGTGGAAGGAAAGAAGCCATGAGGTAGAATATCATGAAGCTTTCCAAGGTCCACATTACATCAATTCCTTGAGAAGCTATGGATTTCTCAAGTTATTTCAAAAGTTAGGACTCAGAGCTCAATTGGAATTACTGGAACCTCTCATTGGATTATGGGATGTAGATCGCCAAATTTTCATCATCGGGGACCAAGAGCGTGAAATAGATATTTCAGACATTTATTTCATTACTGGATTATCCAAGAGAGGAGAGAGGATCCTACTCTTTGGAGCTCCCACTGGGGATGAGAGCACGAGTATTCTCATTGGGATACATTGTCCTGGTGCTAGAAAGACTTCAAGTGGAAAGGTGGATATCAAAACTATCACCAATCTTCCTTTGAAGGTGATTTTGCACTCTATGGCCTGTGTAGCTGGGGCCCAGGCATTGCATTAAGAAACAAAGTCTGAATTTAAGTATGTTGTGGATTGTATTTCTCCCACTATGTTCAACTGGTGTGAGGGATTGTTGGCTAACATGAAAACCCAACTTACAAAGTGCAAAATAGGGTAGCTAAAACAATTTTGGTATGGGTCCATATTGGTCACTTTCTTCCTAGAGTGACTTCCATTGTTTCAGTACCAGTAGCTCGAGGTGTATGATATGACCATGATAGATCCGAGGCTGCTTAGATGGTGTGAGATCATGCCTCATGGTGGCTTTATGGGGCCTAGACCTAGGTTCAATGTGACTGCATAGTCCAACAAAACACACTATTACAAGCCCTTTCGGAAATGATCTACTTGTGCATACCGAAGTCTCACCCAAGGCAATATAGGGGGATGCTAGAGCTAGGTTTATGCATCAAGAAGGATAATGGAATATGGATTTAGGGCTTTTCCTTCTTATCATATTTCCACAGGTCAGATATATCAATATTACCAGCGTTGTTCAACACAACTTTTGAACTTGCTCACATACTACGTGATCTTACTTAATTAGGTATTAAACACAATAAATAACCATAAAATGAGTTGCATTATTCAATTACAGGATAAAACCCTTATTTAACATAGACATTCATAAACAATAAGAAAAAATCAAACACTTTATTATAACTCATATTTTTTCAACACTTCATTCATTAACATCTAGATCTATCTCATACATCCACTTTCCCCCATGCGCACACAATTGCAAGGGCCTGCACGCACAAATGCAGTGTTTCTTGGGGTCTCCACACACACAGTTGTAGGAGCCTTTCCCTCTAACCCAAAACACAGACTCTAACTCATTTTGACATCCAAATGCATCACAAAATATATTTCATTCAAGCATATCATGCCTATCCTAGCTAGAATCCTTATATAGATTTATCTTTTACAATACCATCGTCCAAAACCATGGGTGAAGTATGGCGTTCATCAAAAATCCCATATCATTACATAATTAAGGGAGTTTTACCCATCACAAAGCCCCTAAGACCAAAATTATACTTCGTGTTATGCGTTATGCACCTTGATCTGCTGAGTATTTACTTCGCAGGGGATCAAGGCTCCAACAGGACCCCAACACAGAATTGTGATTCGTGCCGAGTCATAATGGTGGTGCATCATCTATCTTCGCCCTGATGCTACTCAAGTCATCCTTCAATGGAGGAACTGTATTGGCACACAGCTTTATAAAATTTTTCTTTTTGCTAACTGGAGCCATGCTCTCCTGAAACTCGCTCGCTTGATGCATGCTCGCTTGATTCACACTAGCTTGCTTCCACAACCCATTTAAAGTATTATGCCCCTGACAAATTGCGTGGAGCATCAAGACTCTACGTCGGTCATATAGTCATTGTGAAATTCTAGGGATAGAGTCGGCCCTATACAGTTTTAATCTACTACCTTTGATTCGACTAGGGAACAATTCCCCATTGATCTTGGCGAGCTGGACCGTGCCTTTGTCTATCACTTCTGGGACAATATACGGGCCTAACCAGTGCATTTGAAGTTTCCCTAGGAAATTCGCAAACTTTTTGTCATACAGTAGAACCAGGTCCCCATTTTTAACATCTTTTTCTTAATATTTCAATCATGCCATGCCTTCTCTCTTTCCTTCTGAACTTGCTGATGAAATTCGGCGATGAAGTGGTCCTCTTCCAGCTCGAGCAACCGCGCCAATATTTTCTCCATGATGTATTTATGGGCCATATTCGTTAATACAACAATGCGTATACTAGGCACAATAAATTCCATGGGAATTACTCCTTGTCCATATACTAATCGAAACGGGGTCTGTCCAGTCAACTTCTTGCAGGTAATTCTGTAGGCCCATAAAAAAACTTGAATCCGCAGGTCCCAATCATTTATGTTAACATTTCATAAATTTTTGAGCGCGTTCTCTAATATTTTGTTGAAAGCTTTTATTGTTCCATTCACCTTGGGGTGGTATGGCATACTCTTGTGGTGACTGACTTGGAATTATTCATTGAAGGCTTCGATGGTGATATTCAGGAAATGTGTTCCTCAGTCGCTAATCAAAATTTTTGGACAAACAAATCGTGACACAATATGCTCGAAAATGAATTTTTATATCATATCTACAGTGAAATTATTTACTGGTTGCGCCTTAGCTGACAGAGTGAGGTACTCAGTTGTAGTAATAACGTACCACGCACCTATCTTCTTTCTCGACAGATCGATTGGACGTACAAATTGAATCACGCATTTATCGAAAGATTGCAATGTTACTGATGGTTTCAATGCCATTTCATCTCTTCATGACGGTCTTCCAGTATTTGACAAACATCACATGTGCTACAATATGCCTTTCAATCTTTATGTACCATGGGCCACCATAACGTGGTGTAATGGTGGTTTTGGTGCACATGTGTACCAATCCAACGGTGCTTGGTAGGAATGGTTGGAGCCTACAAGCTATGGTCACAAGCAGAAAAAATAGTTAGAAGGTGAGTGAACACATGCTAATATATATAAAACATAATAAATAATGGAATGTAGTATGTAGCATATAAGGAGAAGAAACACAAATAAACAAAAACAAAAACAAAATATCACAATGAGTCAAACGAGACAATAATGAAAATGGTGGAATAAAATCCCCACTTATTGACCGCTAACAGTAAAAGAAAGGTGGAATGTTACACTCTTGCCAAAGGATCCTTAGAACTATGGAGTTCTAATACCCAGTGCAAGGAATATTTTTACCCTTAAGCTGATGTCACAAGGCCTCTCTCTTCTCCAAAGGGATTGAAGTTGTTGGGTGGCCAACAACCGAATCCCCTAACTCTACTGCTGCTCTGGATTACACACTGTTGGTTTTCTTATGGGAAATTTGGCCAACATAACAATGTGTTCTCATTTTCTCTTCTCATGGTGGCAATTTATAGGAAAATTCAAATCCTTCTTCACTCTCTTGGTACATTGGTGGATGGTGACCCAAGAGAGAGGGTTGATTCCTTTGTGTGCTCACTTGATTCTTTTGTGTGCTCACTTGAGGTCCAAGGTGGCTCTAGGCAGCTGTCCTTGGGCAGCCTCAAGTGGAGGATCATTTCCTGAAGTGTGCCAAGTGGTATCGAATAGTGACTTCTGCCACTCTTAGGACTGCGCAGATTTTTGAGGGAAAGCCGTGCAATGGCGCACTTATCGAAGAAAAATCAGTGCAAAGGCGCATTGTGCCTGAGAATTTGGTGCGCAATTTGATTTTGGCCTCTTGACCTTAGATATTTTTAAAAAATTTCAGATCCTCTAATGTTTCTCAACCCTGTAATCCTTCTGCTTGACATTTGGTAATGTTGCTTCTGCTTGTTCGATTTTCTAGTGATAATAGTTGCCCCCTAATGTGTGAGGTCTAGGAAGAAATGTATAGCCAAAATACATTATAGTTTCTTTTATGTGTATTTTGTGTGTCGAGAGAGAGAGACCTGCGTACAACCCAAGGTTGGAAACCCCTTACAATGGGTAAAAGACTGACTATGTCTTGTCAAAAACCTGCAAGAAATAGTATGATACAATAAATAAAATGTTTCTACTAGGCGGTCATGTCCCATGCTCGTAATGCTTTGGCTAGCTAAAAAAATCTATCTACTAGACAAAAGTTTTTTCTGTGTCACTTATATGGTAGTTATTTGTTGATTTGGTTGATGACGACGATTGTTGGTGCCCTCAGGGGAATTTTTTCTTTAACAATAGGTTGAATGTGGTGCCCACATGCGTAATCTTGGTATGGCATATAAATGCTTATTGTGCACATAGGTGTATGATTGGGACCTTCCCGTGTAAGCATTTCTGAAAGACATGCTTATCATGGCATGGGTCTTCGACAAATCTGGGAAAAGTGAAATGGTTGTAAAGTACGATACCATATTGACATGAAGGCTTGTGTTGTAGTCGAATGTCAGGAGGATCGATGACATCTATGGGAAATGATGACTCCCATAGTGCGACCTGAGGATTCCCCTATTGTGGTGAGGGGATGTCCAAGGTACTGCTTCCTTTTTATAGAATGGATTTTGAAATCGACAAAAAGGAATCCTCGACTGAACGAGAGAGCTATTGATGCAAGGGACTAGGGTCTTTGATTTGATAGGTTTAACATAGGCATAATGGCGAGGGTTGATCGACTGATGATGGGAGTTCAATGGCCCAATTTCGAAGTATAAAATTTATCTTTGTGGCGGTCATAACTATTTCTAATGAGGAAATCCCTCGGGTCAGTAGAAATTCTAGGGTGGGGATATGTTGGTTATGAATGTCATGGTGGCTTTACGTGAAAGGTGTGATGCTCCGACCAACGGTGACTAGGGACTACTATCATGGGAGAAAAATGAATGGATGATTGGGGGACTATTCACGATTTGAGATCTTTGTACAATTTCCAAAAAAATAAAAAATGGGATTGGGTTGTACAAAACATATAGACGGGTGCCCCAAAAACATGAAATTTTTTGACTCACTGATGATGTGATGAAGGTATCTTTTCTGACGGTGGGGGCCCCATCGATTGGTCTCTGTGTGGGGGAGATGAAGCAGATGAAAAATATCACAAATGGGCTATGCTAATGGAGGGATGGTAGGCCAAATGCAAGACAAAGTGGTGTGTCATTCGATCTGCTTGCAAAAAATGGTTGTCCGAGAAGGGGGTTTTATTTCGAAATGGTAAAACTTGACTTGATGCATGATTAGTGGATAGGCATGAAGTGCTTCCCAGACTAAGGCATTATGGCCATGGCGTCGTGTTTTTCTGATGTGTGGTCTATGATGAGTGATGAACGCCATCGAGGGGAGGCTCTATCGACTTGACAAGGGTATTTATCATGTGTAAGGTGGGGAGATGATAAAACATGGTTGGGTTTTTTGGAACATATGGTTAATTTCTTATGGAGAAATGATTTCAAGATATGTAGAGTTTCTTTGGGACTCTATCATGCTAAGGGTAGAATGGTACCTGCTCTGGAACTTTTGGTGGATAGGGCAATGGATGGTTTGTTGTGCTGTACAATACCTACAACAAATATACCCCAAGTGAAAGCATCTTCCTCATTCAAATATTATTGAAAAAATGTGCTGACTGAAAAGAGAATGAGAGAGGGAATATCTATCGAGATTGAAAAAATTATTTTTTCGGAGGCGTGAATGTGTGGAGCCTTCGTCAGGCATTATGATGTGTTGATCACTGTGTTGCAAAGGTGATGGAGAAGATGGCTGCTTTAGAGGTTCGGGCCTGTGATCTGGACGATGTGTGGGGCCGAGTGGATCGACCGACCCAGGGGATGCATACCCATGGGCTCGTTGATGATCTAGACGATGTCTGGTTGGAGACATTGATGGTCCATGAGAGGGCTATCGACCAACTCTACGCCACGTGGCAGCTTCAGTCCTGTGCACTGATTGAACTACTGGCCAACTCTGTCACATAGCTCGCATGTTGGCCTAGGCTAGACATGGATTGTACTAGGTCGATGTGTCTTTTTGACTCGCTCGATGTGTTGGAATGGGTATGGGTGCACAAACGAGATATATGTACAATGCTTCTCATGGTGATTGTCATGACATACTAGGAAAAAAATCCTTACATGGGTGTTCCTGTCCTGTTTGTTTGGTGACGTGATCGGATACCAACGACGTAGTGCTTCTAGGTCAGGGAAAGTGGTGACCACATGGTTGCGTTTATTACACAACGCACATGTTGGTCTTATCAGTGGAGGGTGGGGTATTTTAACTAAGGATTACCTGACTAGTCAATTTTCAGCTGACAGGAAGAGAATGGACCTACTTTTCACATCCTCCTGCATTGTCGAGCTATCCATGGATTCTGTGTGAGAGCCATCTTCAAGGGAGAGGTGAACTATGGCAGTGCGTAGACTGGTTAGCTCTAAGAGGAATCAAGGGATGTAGTGGAAATAGTGTAATGGGTGGTCACCACCACACACCTGACAAGAATGTTGGATGGCTAGAGGGTCAATGCGGTATACTACATTAACTGGATATTGCCACTAAAAAAATTCTAGGGCTGCGCATTCAGCGATGAAGTGATCTTAGTCATCACAAAGCGCACAACGTTCGATAGGAAGAGGGGAGATGAATGGAAGGCGTTCTGGTGACTGTCATTCTTCCTGCATATATAATATGATGCGAGGTTCTTCTCCATGTGACTACATGGAGGGATCCTCTTGATATGATTGCTCGATGGCATGTAGGGCATCCCTATACTGCAGTATTTCTAGCTAATGATAGGTGTAATGCCCATAATTGCCACCTATATCACATGCGTGATTGGTACGGAATGCATTGCCTTGATTTTTGGTGGCTGGGTCCTTTTTATGAGACTTTGCTGCCACGATATTTTATATAGAGCCGAGGAGAATTTATAATTCATCCAGCTCCAGGAAGATATGGGTAGGGTGGCCTACTATGTCACATATGGAGCAAGGTTGTAATTCCCGTTATATGATGGGATTTTCTACCTTCTTCCCCTTTTGATGGATTTTATTCGTCGTGACAACCAATTTTGTGATGGGAGTGTCCTTAGGTGGTATGATGGTGACAACCTCCTTAACAGGTGGGGTCTCCTCAAGAGTAAGGGGGATTAGCCATGTAAAGGTGATGCATGTGACTCCGGTTGAGGTAGGTGGGACCAAGTACCAAACTGGTATTGCAAAAGATACATTTGGCAACACTATTGTTGCCAAGACCAGTTGTGAAACAAAACCAGGGGGTATAGGAAGGGAGTTTGGGAGACTGCGTAAGAAATAGAGGTCATTGTGGCAGACATCTCGGTGTCATTACTGCTTGTCTCTGTCTCCTAGCTAGCGTTAGTGCTTGATGTAGACATCATGCACACTGGGGCCTTTGTGATATTAGCAAGTGATTCTAGTATGACAAGGGGATCTCTTAGGAATGACCCTAGGATGGATGACAGTTTTAATTGGCCAGGGCCATATTCTTTGTACCGTGTGAGCATCTAAGTGGATGTGTCTACATAAGGTAGAGCAACATCGGCACTTGCCAAGGATTTCCTATCATGATACATCAATTGGTCGACAATAATGATGTGGTCCTCATGGGGGAACATCATGGTTCGGAAGACGAAGGACGCTATGGCTGTCATGGCGTACATATAACTCCTCCCAAGGATTATGCTGTAATCCAGCTAGGCATCCAAGACCTCTATATCTATAAGGACCATATTTCCGGCCAAGAAAACCAAGACATTTTGGTAGAGACCGACAAGAGCACATGGGGGTCCATCATATGCTCTAAGTGTGATGTCTGATGGCTTAAGTTCGGGAGACCCTAAATTTTTCCAAACATTCTTTGACATGATGCATGTGGATGCACACTTGTTAATGATACATCGGTGGATAGTGATATTTTGGATTGACACCAGTATTTGAAAGGTGACCAGCAAAGGAAGCCTGGGGGTGGCTTTATCTAAATCAAAAGCCATTAAGTGCGAATCGACAGGGTCGATGGCGCCTAATGCAGAAAGTAAGGCTTTCCGTTGTTTTGGGAATAATTGCAAAACTTCCAAGGCTGACATGGTCGTGGGAGATTGAGCTAAATCGTCCAAAATATTGTAATTATGGGCTACCTTAGAGTGGTTTCCTGGTCACCTAGTTGGTCCCTTAGCCATTTTTGGCAAAGATTCAATAGGAATATTTTATGTTGTCAATGGTGTTGTTGGCGCACTCGTACTAGCCCCTAATGAATTGGTGTCTGGAGGGGTATCATAACTACGATTTCGTGTTTGAAAAAACATTTCTTCACAAATCATATATATTTCGTGACTATTTTTTCCAGAATCATCAGGGATGTTTGTTGTTGTTGGGTGCTAAGTGCCCCTTGGTGGGGGAAGGGCTCCTCGATTACAACTGTCTGTTGTGAGGGTCCCCCTTGTCCTCCATTACCATGAAGCTTCTTTAGCTCGGGGAGATCATGACATTGGTGAGTGTCGTGGTCGTACTCGCCACAAACTGCACAAGAGTGGTTGGTCCGAAGATTTTCCCTCTTTTTATGCCCTTGGGAGTTATTTGTCTCCTAGTTTGGATTTCGGCTGGAGTTTCCCCCAGTCTGAGATCGTGGAGGGCATTGTTGGTTGTTGGTCCCCTGTCCAGGATTTCCATTTTGTTTTTTATTTTATTTTTTCCTTGCCATGTTCGAAGGATAACTAGGATTCTCCTGGTCGTATGACTGGCACGGTTTCACTTGGGAAGGTTGCGCAAATTTCACCGGTGCATTATTCTGCATTGGTGAGTTTTGTGCTGGGGATTGGGAATATTGTGGTCCCTATCCCTGGTTTGGGAATGATAGCTAGGGGGGAGCTCCTCTGTCAGTATTTCTAGCTGTGTACTGGGTCCCCTGCGTAGGAGGGTATAGTCCTCCTTGTTGATGATGGTACAAATGCACCCTATTGGTCATGTTCTACAAAGGTGCATGATGACTTTGATGGTAGGTTGGTTGCAGAATGTTATGGTTAGAATCATATGCGTAACCAGGGTACTGGACACTACTGCTTAAGTGATTTTGGGTCAGTGACCCTATTAATATGTCTGCGATGTTTGACGCACTTGGAAATAATTTATAAGTTTGCAGGTGTGGGGCGTTAGGCTAGATATTGTAAATATATCTTGACTGTGTGTATATCAGCTCGTGCTATTGGGATTTTCTGATGGCATCCTCTTCGGATGTGGGATTTTGGGTTGCCACATCCTTTGAAATATCTTCCGTGAGAATTTCTAGGAATAGGTCCAATAGAACTTGATCGTTGAGTTTGGATATGGTCCGAGATATGGACGGCTGGTGTCTGCTTAAAATGAGTCAGTAATTCCATCCCTGAATCATGGTGGATGGGTAGCTGAAAATAGGTGAGGAACATAGTAACGAGGGCACTAAAGGTTCCATGTGTAGTAGAAGGTTGCTCCACATACCATTTTGTAGCTGGTCCAGTTAAGGTGCACTGGAAGAGTCTTAGTTGAATAGTATCATCAATGATACTGTTCGATGAAAAACACAAGTGGAAAGTCATTAGATTATTTGCGGGGTCTTTCACTTGCTTCCCTTCGAATTTTTAAATTTTTGAAGGGAGCTTCATGGGCATGGGGGGGCATGTGGGGTTGTGCACAATGGGGTTGTGCATTAACTTGGTTAGATCAGGTAAATTCAATGATGCTAAGAAAGGTAAATGTGTGTTGAGCGCCATTGTGGGCTATGAAAACACAGGGCTATGGCTAAATATGGGGTTTTTTTATGACATACCCAGTTGTGTGTTCAATTGGCTCCACGAATGGGTAGTGCTCCTCGGACCCCGAGGGGTTGTGGGAGGAGTGGTGTGTGGTGACCCTGGTGGGGTTTCCACTGGTGTGGCGTTTGGTGACCCTCAGGGATTCCCAACTAAAGATGCCTCAATAAAGGATGAACTGGTAAGGGTGGCGGTGTTCTGTCTTTGACGCATAAATGGCGAAAGACCTGGAACCCCTCCCTCTAATGGGGGGAGGTACAAAATACGTCTAGATCGACGAGGCCCTGTTGGGTCCGTTATGGTGTCGACTAGGTATGGATTTGGAAATATTCTTCAGTTCTATGAGAGGAGAGAGATAAAAGCATAAATATGACCACATACATAAAACAAAGAGAAAATTAGTCCTATGTGATCAATCAATCAAAAATGGTTTTGGTTGTTTCTACGCATGATACTAAAAATTCTTAAGACCTAAATGTCCTCAGTATAAATTGTAACTGGGCCTTGTGAAGATATATTCTAGTGGGTACTGGGGCTAACGTCCCGAAAGAACTGGTGGCACCTTCCAACAGCTGAAGAATCAACCAAGGTAATGGGTAGAGGATCTAGTGTTGCGTGTACAGTGACCTATAGGGAAGGATGCCCTAGATTTGGCCACTAAGTACTCTCATCCCATGTGAGCATTCGAGTCTTGAGATTATTGGTAAATCAACTACCAGTACCGAGTATTAGATGGGTCAGGTAGCCCCAAATAATATTGCACACACTGGGCCTAAGCTTAACCCCCTCTAAATTGGGTCTCTGTGGCGCTCAGGTTTTATTTTCCGTGGGTAGATAGATGGGTTTAAATCTACCTAAAAAGTCAAATTATATTGGCTGTGGAGCCTGATTTTCATCCTGATTCAGATATCCTTGTTTTAGCTGGATGTATACCCCAGGAAAATTGTACACCCTTGCAGTGGGGGGGTGCGGGGGGGACTTGTCCCCCCTGCGGGGTCCGGGGGGGCTAACCCCCCGGCTGGGGGGTCTGGGGGCTAGTGGTACGTCGGCGGGGGTTTCGGGGGTAGTGCTCCCGAAGCTAAAAACAGATGTAAAATTGCCTTGTAAAAGTATAGAAATTTCTAGTCAATCTGACCAGTTGTTAGAAAATTATATATTACAGAGCAATGTTTGAACCACCAAAGCATAATGCTTGATTTTTGGTACCTCTCAGATATCTGAGAATCAATTTTACTGCCATCCAATGTTCCTTTCCTGGATCATTCATGTACCTGCTTACAACTCCCACTACATGTGCAATATCAAGCCTTGTGAAGACCATTGCATACATTAAGCTTCCAACTGTTGATGCATATAGAACTTTAGACATATATTCCATGTCTTCTTGGGTCTTTGGGCACATCTCCTTACTAAGTTTGAAATGGCTAGCAAAAGGTGTACTAACTGGTTTTGCATTGTGCATATTAAATCTTTTCAACACCTTTTCTATGTACTCATTTTGAGACAGTGTTAATTTGCGATTTTTCCTGTCTCTAGTTATTCTCATACCAAGGATTTGTTTTGCAGCTCCCAAATCCTTCATTGCAAATGAATTTGCCAAGTTTTGTTTGAGAAATTTTATTTCCTGCATGTTAGACCATGCAATAGGCATGTCATCTACATACAATAACAATATAATATAGCTGCCATCATTTTTCTTTTATAGATAAACAAAATGATGAGAGTGACATCTAGTATAACCTTGTTCAGACATGAACTTGTCAAATTTTAGATACCATTGCCTTGGAGCTTGTTCTAAGCCATACAAGCTCTTCATTAACCCGCACACCAATTTTTATTTCCCTTTGACCTCATATCCTTCTACTTGCTGCATGTATATCTCTTCCTCCAAATCTCCATGGAGAAATATTGTCTTTACATCTAACTGCTCAAGATGTAAATCTTCCGCTACTATAAGACTTAAGATAGTTTTTATTGAAGTCATCTTAACAACAGGAGAAAATATTTCATCAAAATCAATAACTTTCTTCTGTGCAAACCCCTTCACCACATGTCTAGCTTTGTACCTCTATTTTCCTCCATCTTCTTCCTTTAGCTTGTAAACCCATTTATTCTGCAATGTAGTTTTACCTGCAGGCAACCTAACTAAGTTCCAAGTCTAGTTATGCATTAAGGAGTCCATCTCTTCTTCCATGGCTAGCTCCCACTTCTTCCTACTTTCAACCTGCATTGCTTCTTCATAACATTTGAGTTCACCAGAATCAGTAAGCAATAAATAATATAATGAAGGAGAGTATCGTTCAGGGGGTCTACTTATCCTGTTAGATATTCTAACACCACTTTCAGGTGTTTGAGGTGCCTGTTTCTATTGTGGTGGTTGCTGCTGCTGTGGTTGTTGATTATTATTATTTTCAGGGACCTTTACTTTTTCAGTTATCTCATCAAGAACTGTGTATTCCTTGCTTTCCTTTTCCTGTTTCTTTTCCTACAACTGATTCTTATACAAGACCTTTTCATTGAATATTACATCTCTACTCCTAATGATTTTGTGATTTTCATAATCACATAAGTGAAAACCAAAATCATTAACACCATATCCAATGAAGGTACATTTCTTTGATTTTGCCTCAAGCTTTGTTCTATTTTCTTTATTAATATGGACAAAGGCCTCACAACCAAAAGGCTTTTAAAAAGAGTAGTTTACCTTTTTACCTGTCCATGCTTCCTCTGGAATACCACCATCCAAGGAACTTGAAGGCCCTCTGTTTATTAGATAAACAACAGTATCTACAGCATCTACCCAAAATTGTAAAGGCAATCCTGCATGCAATCTCATGCACCTTGCACGCTCCATGATTTTTCTGTTCATCCTTTCTGACACACCATTTTCTTGTGGTGTTCTTGGAACTGTCTTCTCTTTACGAATTCCATGGTCTTAATAGTACCTATCAAACTCTTTGCTACAATATTCACCTCCATTTTATGATCTGAGACACTTCAACTTCTTTCCTATCTCAATCTCAACCCAAGATTTCCATTTCTTGAAAGTATCAAATACATCAGATTTATTTTGAATACAATAAATCCAAGTTTTTCTAGTTGCATCATCAATAAATGTAACATAATAGCAAGAGCCACTGAGAGATGATACCTGAGCAGGTCCCCATACATCTGTATGCACAAGCTCCAATTTTTCGCTCTTTTTTTTTCCCAACTCTGAGAAATATGACTCTCTTTTGTTTTCCATAAATGCAATTTTCACAGAAATCCAAATCAACATTCTTCAAACCTGGCAACAAATTTCTTGAGTAAAGAATCTTCATCCCTTTCTCACTCATGTGTCCGAGCCTATGATGCCATATTGCTGCATTTGCTCCTTTGGAAGTTAAAGCATTAACAGAATTAGAAATACCATTGCATAAATACAATGTAGCAACCTTTTCACCTTTTGCTATTACCAGGGCTCCTTTGGTGACCTTCCAAGCTTTATCTGTGAAAGTTGTCACACAACCTTCACCGCCTAACTGCCCTATTGAAATCATATTTTTCTTTAGATCTGGAACATTCCTTACCTCCTTTAATAGCCATTGGTTTCCATTTTGCTGTTTTACAAGAACCTTACCCATTCTAATAATTTTACAGGGTTTATCATCACCCAAACAGACTTGTCCAAAATATCCTTGAACATAGTCACGAAAATATTTCTTATCAGGTGTGGCATGGAATGAGACCCCTGAATCTAATACCCAAGAATTAGTAACATTTTCGAAAGAAAGAATCAAAGCATCTTGTAACACATCACCTATCACATTTTCTTCATGATTGTTTTCTTGTTGCGTGTCTCCTTCTTTTCCCTTCCGAGATCTATAGTCTTTCTTTAGGTGTCCTTTCTTTTTGCATTTCCAGCACACTATCCCCGATCTAGACTTGGATCTAGCTTTTCTTGATTTACTGTGATATCTTGAGCTCTTTCCTCTTTCCATTATCCTTCCCCTAGACTTTGCAGTCAAAGCACTACCCGATGTCTCACCGAAGCTTTTCCATCGCATTTCCTCGCTAAGGATAGCACCGACAACGTCATCAAACTTTAAAGTACTAGATCCAGAGATAGAGTTACTAATGTCCATTACTAAACCATTCCAACTCTCTGGAAATGAGCACAAGAATAACAAAGCTCTAACTTCATCATCAAAGTTTACCCCTATAGAACTTAACTGACTGGTAACTGTATTAAAATCATTTAAATGATCTGCAACAGATCCACCTTCTGACATCTTCATATTAAATAGTCGTTTCATAAGAAATACCTTGTTTTAGGCTGAGGGTTTTTCATATAGTTTCACCAACGTCTGCATCAAACCCTCTATTGTTGTTTCCTTCGAAATATTGAAGGCGACTGACGCCTCAAGGCACAACCGTACTATTCCGAGTACCTTTATATCGAGAATGTTCCATTCCGCATTTGTCATGGCCGTCGGCTTCTTTGTTTTTCCACTCAATGGTAGGTACAGATATTTCTGATATAGATAATATTCCATCTGCATCTTGCACAGTGGGAAGTTTTGGTCGTTAAATTTCTCGACCCTAAACTTAGCATCTTCCGCCATTGCTCCCACTAGAACCAGGAACCATTCTTTCCTGCGAGTTTATCAGCCAAATATACCTTCGGCTCTGATACCAGTTATTGTAAAATTATATATATTATGGAGCAATGCAACACATAAAATATGTGGAAAATACAAGCACACAAAACACATAAAACCAGAGAGACACAAATATGCGTGGTTCACCCAGTTTGGGCTACATCCACCCCGAACAACCAGTCCTTCCTTTCTATTATCCAGCAAAATGAAGAGACAAAACCTACAGAAGATCCACTGTAATATCCTTTGTTCTCTCTCACAGTCTCCCTATCTATTTCCCACTAAGAGAATACACATGTAATACACAGTCGCAATACAATACCCTCATACAAAGAGAGGGGTTGCCTTCTAGGGAAAAAAAAAACCCTAAACTAAACATAACTTCTACTGTCAGATCATCCGCCTAATGAATGGCCCAGATTGACTAGAAATTACTATACTTTTACAAGGCAATTTTACATCTGTTTTTAGCTTCAGGGGCACTGCCCCCGAAACCCTCGCCGGGGGACCACTGGCCCCTGGACCCCCCAACTAGGGGGTCAGCCCTCCCGAACCCCGCGGGGGGGACAAGTCCCCCCCGCACCCCACCGCTGCAAGGGTGTACAGTTTTCCAGGGGTATACATCTAGCTAAAACAAGGATCTCTGAATCAGGATGAAAATCGGGCTCCACACCCAAAAAATTCTATGTTTCAATATGTAAATTGACCAAGGCGGCTTATTGGATGCCTACCCCCTTGGTCCTAAACTAAACTATTATTTATCTTATGGCCCATGTGGGGAGATTTAATGAGTTCACTGAGGTTATTTTTAAGGTCTCTTACTTTACTTAAGGTGTGGTAGTGTGTGAGAAAAAGTTAACAATCACACAGTTTTAAGATGTGGATAGGCGGTTATCCTTTACACATCCCCTATTAATCTATTTTTTTATTGCTCCTTGTGATAAGCAAATGGTATGCAGATAGTGGGATACCTTACAATTTTTCCTAATTAAACTAAATGTGTGACTAAAGGGAGATGGGAAATCATCAGAAGGGAGTGTTCATATGCATGCCGAGGTTCACCAAAATGTGCAAGGGCAAAAGATATTACTTTCTTCTCTTAAGATAATTAAGTCTTGGTCCCAATTCCTAGTGCAAAAATTTAAACTAAAATTAATGATCTAACTAGGAAAAAATAAATGATAACTAGCTAAGAATATGTGGATTAGGGCCACTTACTCCTGCTAATACTATGTGTGTTTTTGGGTGCCTATTTTCACAAAAGAATTAATTCATATTTCAAATCTGGGTTTTCACCACTAAATTTCCCCCTACTTAAACTATGTTAGTTTTGTGAAGATACACTTTAAAATTTAAAATATGAAACTAGCAATACTCAAATGCAGCCAAAAGCATAATCTAAATAGTCATGGGGCACCACACACAGTGCTGGAAGTTTTTCTCTGGGCTGCCAGTCACTTTTACAATTGGGAAATTGAAGAAAATCAAAGAGAAATATGTTCTATGGTTTCTGTGTGCAAATTTCTTACACAAGCGTGAAACTTGCGCGTAGGACAGGGCTGAACATGTGCAACTTGGTGCATCTGTTTGAGTGAAATGAGTGCAATTTTCCTACAAGAAAATTTCCAGAACTCCCGAACTTCAAATCTTCACTATGGGTGAATGAGGAGAGAAGAGGAGAAGGGGAGTTGTCCCAGAAAACTCCAGAGAAGAGAGAAGGACCCTGCAACAAGCGCAACCACTTAACTAAAGGGTAAAGAAAGTGGAGTCACCAATCCTGTAATGGTGGTTTTAGTGCACAAGTGTACCAATCCACTAGTGCTTGGTAGGAATGGTTGCATCCTACAAGCTATAGTCAGAGTTAGAAAAAATTGTTAGCAGGTTAGTGAACACATGCCAATATATATAAAAAAAACTAAATAATGGAATGTAGTATGTAGCATATAGGGAGAAGAAACAAAACTAAAATAAATAAATAAATAAAAAGCTCACAATGAGTCAAACAAGACAATAATGCAAATGGTGGAATGAAATCCCCTCTTATTGATGGCTAGTAGTAAAAGAAAGGTAGAATGTTACGCTCTTGCAAAAGGATCCTTAGAACTATGGAGTTCTAAGACCGAGTGCAAGGAAGTTTTTTACCCTTGAGCTGATGTCACAAGGCCTCTCTCTTCTCCAAATGGATTGAAGTTGTTGGGTGGCCAACAACCAAATCCCCTAACTATACTGTTGCTCTAGATTGCAGACTGTTGGTTTGATCATGGGGAATTTGGCCAGCATAACAATGTGTTCTCATTTTTTTCTTCTCATGGTGGAAATTTATAAGCAAATTCAAATCCTTCTTCCCTCTCTTGGTACATTGGTGGATGGTGACCCAAGAGAGAGGGTTGATTCATTTGTGTGCTCACTTGAGGTCCAAGGTGGCTCTAGGCGGCTATCCTTTGGTGGCCTCAAGTGGAGGATCATTTCCTGAAGTGTGCCAAGTGGTCTCAGGTAGTGACTTATGCCACTCCCAGGACTGTGCATATTTTTGAGGGAAAGTCACACAAAGGTGAGTTTATCGAAGAAAAATGCATGCAAAGGCATATTTTGCCTCAGTATTTGGTGTGCAATTTGTTTTTCGCCTATTAAACTTAGATATTTAAAAAAAATTCATATCCTCTAATGTTTCTCAGCCATGTAATCCTTTTGCTTGACATTTGGTAATGTCATTTCTGCTTGTCTGATTTTCCAGCGATAACACTCGGCGTGCGGAATCTTCTTGCAGTAGCTTTTCTTGTGTAGTGACCTCCAGTGACTCTGCCATGTGCTTCAACCAGTATGTTATGTCATTTAGCCCCCATTTTATATAGGTATCCTGCAATTAGAGTAAAATCTGTTGTCCTTACAACCATGTCCTTCTTATGCTGCGTAATATATTCCCGAGGTGTGATTCCTATTGAGAGAAACTTAATGATATCCAGGAAATGCTCATATGTAATATTGATAGTGAACAATTGCGCATTAGGTAATCCTTTCTCAATATTCATTAGTTCCTCCCCTGTATCAATCTTGGAGAGATGGTCTGGTCCGGCATTCAAACGACCTGGCTTGAAAATTACCTCAAAATCATATTCTTGGAACAACAGTAACCATCAGTAAATATCTCCCACAACACAGGCTTGTTTATTAGGTACTTTAAAGAAAAATGATCCATGAACACTTTGAAGTGTGCCCCCAATATATAGTGCCTATATTTTTGTAGCACATATACCATTTCCAACCCTTCGCACTCTGTGGTGGTGTATTTCCTTTCTACTTTAAACAACTTTCTGCTAGAAAAGGCTATAGGGTGATTAATATCTCCTTTTCCGGGTTGTGCTAACATGTCTCCTAGGGCTATGCATGATGCATCAACATGCACTTGGAATACCTTCTTCCAATCGGGGAAGACAAGAATATGTGTAGTCACCATTTTTTCCTTTATGATATTGAGACTCTACTGACAATCATCATTCCAACAGAACTCGAAATCCTTCTTCAATAACTTATCCATGGGCGTAGTAATCTACATGTACACCTTAATGAACTTCCTGTAGTGGCATGTATGTATGGGTGTCATGTGTAGCTGCTTGACACTTGTTGGGGGTTCGAAATTGATCATCACAACAATCTTCGCAGGGTCAACCATTAGTCCTTGTTTGCACACAATATGTCCCAAAAAAATACCACATGGTATGAAAAAAAAAATTTCTTTAGGTTTAAGTAGATCTGATACTTCCTGCAGGTATCCAGCATCAAGCACGGACTAGAGATATGCTTCTTTAACATGCCAAAGGCTGTCAAGTCATCAAAATATACTTCCAGGAATTTGTGGATATATTCTCTGAAAGCTGCAACAACAACCCTAGAAAATATAGCTGTCGTGTTCTTCAACCCAGATGGCATGACGGTGTACTGAAATGACCCCCACTTAGTGGCAAAGGTGGTCCTTCTCCTTTATTCTGGTGCAATCCCGATCTGATGATACTCAGAGAATCCATCCATAAATGAGTAAGCATCCTACCCACCAACATTCTCTAAAACTTCATTGGTGAATGGAGTGGGAAATGGATCATGGGAAAATACATCTTTCATATTGTGAATATCAACATAGATCCTTATCTCTCTTTTAGTCTTCTTCTTTTGGACCACCATAGGGCTAAACCACTCAATCTATTCAACTAGTTCAATGATGCTAGTGTCAGGCATTTTTTCAAGTTCTTCCCTTACTTTCTTCTTGTAATTTGGGTTCAACCGATAAGGGTGTTCTTAACCGATCTGGCATCCAGCTTCAAAGTGATGCGCATCACCCTTAGATCACCCACAATGCCTTTTAATGCCGAGAATTTTGTAGAGAATAGGTCTTGGTATTCATGAAACAACTCGGTGACCTTGTTGACTGTGTCATCATCCCAATACTCCCTTATATTGGAAAACTTGGGCTCTTCCTTTGAGCGTATGTTGACCTGTCACATTTTGATTGGTTGTGCTACATCCAACATTACTATCTCAGGTCCTACAACTTCATGTTATCCTTTGGACTCAGGGATATGAATGTTACGTGGATCCTCTGCGGTCAAACTGTAAAATTCCTGGGTATGTTCCATTTGCGCAACCCAATTAGGTTGTACCAGAGTCCTAGGATCCTTAGTAATCTGAAATAAACCTACCTTCACTTCTTTAAGAGACTCATTAATGCATTCCCATCCATATGTGAAGCTATATGTCAACAAGAGCCCTTATACCATCTCATCCTAATCCGTCATTCCATGGTGCAGTTCAGTTTCAAGATACCATCATTGAGGTATCGTATCCAAAGAGTGAAAGAACATGTGCACCCATTTTGGCTAAGGTTCTACTCCCCAAGTTGTGGTCTTGTGAGCAAAATTCTCATGTGGATCCTTCTGGCCATCGTAATTATTCGTAATTCTTGTGTCAACCTAACCAAACCTTAACCTTATCATTTTATGGAATTTCGGCCAACCTCCTAGACTTTCTATGTGCGCACCCCACCATTAGGCTAGAGTGGACCTTAATGTGAAGTCCAAAGGCTCGTACCTTTGTTCCTTTGACAATTTCCGCTAAAATTCCTCCAAGAACAAGAAAACATTCCCTGTTCCATTATAAAAGGGCAAGTCATAGACTTTTGACTTGACACATCACAAAGATTTTGTAATACAGTTACAATGATTCGTGTTCACTTCAATATATTCTTCCAGTGCTCAAAATCCTCATCGAAATAGGACACACACGAACCATCATGCTCCCAACATATTATTCCATCTATGGTGGGATTAATCCATTCTTTGTCCTGCGTAGTAAGATGATAAATATTATCAATCACACCATCGTCATACCCATGCTGTACATGTTCTTCATAGCACACACCTTCAAAGGGATCAAGTGGCACAATAACTCGGTTTCCATCCTTTTCAAATACCATCCACCTCTTCTTCAGGTTTATTATAGCATCCATGTCATAAGCCGAGTCAATTCCTAACAACGTGGGGTACAAATTACTATCATCAATGATCTTGATGACCTCAAATTCAACCAACACACTTGCACCATCAATATATATGTTGAATCCCTGCAACCACCCCATAGGGATGGTCTTATGTTGATTTTCCATCCTCAAATGAATAGGTGACCATTGCAACTTTGAATTTCCCATTCGCTCCCATGTCTATTTCGACATAACATTAACATCTGATCCTAGATATAGAATGACTTGATCCATCATAGTCTCTAATTTGCATAGTTAATAGCATCTCCCAACCAGTTCTCTTCTTATTCTTATACATTCGTTTACTGCATGGTGTTCCATCCGCATCTCTTCTTTACCAGTGTAAATATCAAGCAGCTCCTACAATCCTTCAACAACCCTTTGGTCCCTTAGAAGCTTCATGCAATTTTGTACGAAATATGCTGACATCGACAGATTGGCTCCCTTTACGTCAACATTCTCTTTAGGCTTCTTTTCTACCGGGAAAAATTGTCTCTACACAGTCGATTTCGCAGCCTTAGGAGTTATAAATGATTTCTTCACTACCATGAGTGTCTCCTTTTCATGATGTACATCAAACCCAACAATATTATCTTCAGACTTCCTTACCCATTTCTCTGGCACATACCTCTGCACATCTGCGTGGTTTCCTCCACTGTTCATACCACTACGTGTGACTATGTTAACACCTGGACCTCCTTGGATTAGTTCAGCCTTCATCATCTGTATGTTCTTCGTTGGCTATTGTTTTCGCTTCTCCTACATTTTAGCTAACAAAACGGGATAATCTTCTATTTCATGAACACATTCCTGACAATACTTATAATACACAATAGTATCATTTTAGAAATCTCGCGAAAAGTGTCCAAGATGTCCACAGTTGTAATAAATGATCTGTCTTCACCCTCGACCAACACTTCCTCCTGAGTTGTGCCCTTGGCCTTGAAAACCTCCTCACGCAGGTGGTGAACCCATGGCTTCGCAACCTTCTAATTAAATTCGATATGCACCCAGACTGTTCTGCAACATTAGATCGTAGCTCCTACAATATTGTTCATCATGCCCAACCAAACTAAAAATTTGCAGAACAGTTGCTTCGACAATCTGACCAAATTTTGTAATAAGTGACAAAAATTGGTGGAATGTTGGCCTGCAAATTCACAGATACTACACCATACATTAGGTTGTGCACTTGGCCCTTCAATCGATCCAGGTTTCAATGGATTTGACATCCCAACACCCACATAGTCTCTAAAAATGAGACACTGGTCCTTGTAATTGCCATCATCCTTGCCCTTGATATACCATATTTATGGGCGAACCTACATTCCCTTCTTTAGATCCTGGAGCTCCATGTGCAAACTTTCCAACTAATTCTAAATTTGTTGCACCCCTATGCTTGCATCAGCTACTGGCGAAGCCTCCAGCTTCATCGCGATCTCCAGTGCTTCAACTTGAGTTGTGATATATTGTTGTGACAATGGAAATATAAGATGCAGCAACAACGCAACCATAAACCACTCTTTATAATGTTCATCTGGGATATTAAAGCTAATTTGACTCAACAATGTCTTAAATCTTTGATCTACCTCCCACACAGTCTCAGTAGTAAACTTATTAATATCTTTGATCTCAGTGATACACTGGGATTGCGACTTCAGTTTCTTGAACTCAGATTTTAGCATGGTCTTTGTTTTAGCCAATGAAGAATTTTCATTTGTTGTAAAAAAATTCATGTAACAGGGCAATGCTCGATCTTGCAGCGCAGTAACCAAATGTTATTTCTTCATATCTTGATCTGTAACATTCTGTGAACTCTATATCGCTTCTACTACAAACCAGAATAGTTCAGGGTCATCTATTCCGTTGAACACAAGCATCTTCATGGGTTGGGCCATTAGGGGAGATGGAGGTGGAGGAACATAATAGTATGGAGTGATGATGGGGGTGGAAGGCTGGTGAATTTCCTCAGCACTTTATTGACTTTCATATCTCAATGACAAACTTTGCAGAGTAGCGAGTTGCTTTCTTCTTTCTCATATTCAAACAATGGTCTATTTTCAGTTTTAATGTACAAACCCCAAACTGTTATGAATTTATTACCAATTCACATAGGACCTGGTTCTCTTTATTCAACTATCAATATGAGTGCAATCGCAGTATACCCTTTTCACATAATAGCATTTTAATCCAAAACGTCAGTGAATTCAGGTACTTACCTCATAGGCCTTTGATAACATTGCGCTCAGCTTCACTATAGGAGACAACAGTCGGGATCGTGAACTCAGTGATGAATCCCCCAAGGAAACTATCAATCCAGTAATGAACAAATATCCTAATCTCGTTATCAATATTTTTCAATTTCTCAATCAGATATGGGGTCCACATAGTAGGTCTATTATTAAAATACCTCATTTGCATAGCTAGGCTTGAGATCCACTCGCGCAGCTCACTAGAAAATGATTCAAAGAAGATATTGTATTGATCTATATAGATATACACTTGTAACCATTGTTCAGTAAGATACACAAACCTTTTCTTTCTTGCGCAGCAAAATCACGTTCTTTCAGATCTATCCAATATTCAATCTCTTTCTTAGATGGATGCCACATCCATCTATCCCTCAATCAGATCTCGGTCTCAGAAATAGAACCATTTGTTGGCTTTATGGGGCCTAGACCTAGGTTCAAAGTGACTACATAGTCCAACAAAACCCACTATTACCGACCCTTTCGGCAATGATATGCTTGCACAGATCGAAGTCTAACCCGAGGCAATATAGGGGGATGCTAGAACCATGTTTCTTTATCTAGAGGGAAACTAGACTATGGATTTAGGGCTTTTCCTTCTTATCAGAACTCCATAGGTTAGATCTATCCATATTAACAGTGATGTTGAACACAAATGTTGAACTTTCTCACAGACTGCGTGATATTACTTAACTAGGTATTAAACACAGTAAATAACCATCAAATGAACTATGCTATTGAGTTACAGAACAAAACCCTTATTCAACATAAAAATTCATAAACATCAAGAAAAAAAAACATCATTATAACTCATATTTTATCAACATTTCATTCATTAATATCCAAATCTATCTCATATATCGACTTTCCACCCTGTGCATAAAGTTGCAAGGTACTGCACACATAGCTGCAGTATTTACTAAGGTCTCCGCACACACAACTGCATGATCCTTTCCATATAAACCAAAACAAAGACTGTAACTTAGTTTGACATCCAAATGCATCACAAAAGATATTTCATTCAAGCCTAGCATGCCTATCCTAGCCATAGTCCTTATATAGATTTAGCTTTTACAATGACATGCTCCAAAACCATGGGCGGAATCCACGTTCATAAAAAATCCCATCCCGTTACATATTTAAGGGGATTTGACCCACCCCAAAGCCCCTAAGACCAAAAATATACTTCATGCTAGGTGCTTCGCGCCTTGATCTGTGGAATATTTACTTCGCAGGGGATCTAGGCTGCAACACCTCGCCATGGAGGAGGCCATCAAATGCATTTCCTGACATCGTTTTTTAGTTGGTTACGCCATCAGTTGATTGTAGTATATGACTACACGTATTATGGTACGAATATATGAGGAGATCGAGACCTTCCTCTTCTGCCATGTACATAGTGGTCTAATGCAGGTAAAAAAAACTTGTTTTTGGAATTTTTACTTTTTAGTGTTTTTAGTCATGTGTTTTGAGATTTAAACTTATGATTATTTTGCAGATGTTGGACGAGAGAGACCAGCAATTATGTCCCTGATTGAGAGGTGGGTAGTGCACCAGATCAGGGATGCTCCTTATGATGAGGGATAAGACCCAATCATAGAGGTTGAGTGTAACTTGGAGGACCTAACCATAGGCATTGCAGAATACGTGAATTTGATGACATATCGTTGCGCCTTCAGAGGCACACCATAGGAGTCTCCAATAGACATCTTCGGTTACTATGGAGAGTTATCCGGGCCATCACTTGCTACCATGAGAACCACGTGGGAGGATATATGCCTTTAGTTTATTTTCTACATTGATATAGGCTCATGGAGCCATTGTGTCATGGAGCACATATTTTTTTAGATTTTGATGTAAAAAATTTTTACAGACCTGACATATATATACATATGCATTTTAATACTATTACTAAGTGTTCTTATATCACAATTTTGTGTTTGTTTTTTGGTTACATATGTCGATCTAATACATAATTTGGCAATGTATCTGTTAATGTATTCAAATTTCGTGGAATGGGTTGATATGTGATATAATCAAAATTTATTTCCAGTAATTGAACATGTAAATACACGCAAAAAATATAAGGGTTTATTATTGAATAATGACCATTTAACTGTAACACAACGAGTTCTGAGTCTAACTTGGAAACCAAATCTATGATACCAAGAGCAATAACATCTAGTAATAGTTCTATGACCACACTATATTCGACAATATTATTAGTTTTTTGACCTAGAAAAATACCTTATAGATTAACCAACTCATCGTAAGGGGAAAAAAGTGCCCATACTACGGAGGAGAGTTTCGTGTGGTACACCAGGCACCATAAAAGTAACTGACATAATGGCTCGATGACATCTACAAACCAAGTAGAACACAAGGTAAGCAGAAGAAACATGTCTACAAACAAAAAATCACACCAAAAAATCTAAAAGTAGACTAATGAATCACACACTAATGTACGAAGTATTGTACTTGCAATCAAGCATAATACTTCTTGAGATAGAGCCCATTCAAGGGCTCGACCAACTATTTACCCTCATAATCGACTAGCTCATAGGCACCTTTTTCTAATACACATTGAACAATGTAAGGCCCATGTGACATTGGCTCGAGCTTTAAGACCCCTAATTTTTCATGGGCTTGATCATAAAGCAGGACCAAGTCACCTTCAGAGAAAATGCGAGGATTGATAGACTTATTGTACTGAACGTTAACTCGTTTCTTTTGAGATTCAATGACTAAAGTAAGGATTCGTCGAGTCTCATCGAGACGCTCAAGATAAAGCAGACATTCCTCTTCTAGCGAAATACCAGGAAGCAGTTCGATAGCTAGCTTCAAAGAATGGATTTCACACTCAATTGGAAGTTTAGCTTCCAAACCATACACTAGCTGAAAATGTGTGAATCCAGTAGTAGCATTAGCATAAGTTTGATAAGCCCGTATAGTCGATAATAGCATGAGGTTCCAATTTCTTTTATGTCTCCGAATAGTTCATTGAAGCATCATTACCAAGAATTTTTTGATGGCTTCGACTTGGTCATTGTATTGTGGATAATATGGAGTGGATCTATTGTGATGCAGTCCCAGGTGAGCAGAAAGCTCTGTCATTATATGATTTTGAAAGTGAGATCCATGGTCAGTGATAATGGCCATCGGGACACAAAATTAAGCTATGACATGATTAAAAAAGAATTGTGCCGCTGTTAGACCTTCATTATCATATGTAGGCATCTCCTCAGCCCATTTTGTAAAATAATTAATGGAAATGATAATATAACCATGCCCTTGGGCCGAGTGAGGGTTACAGGTCATGAAATCTATGCCCATTTTAAAAATGACCCAAAGGTCACAACTAGGTGTAAGGGAGTGGGTGGGGCACGTTATTTCAGAAAATAAATTTGGAAATGATGGCATTTATGAATGGAAAGAATGCAATATTTGAAAATAGATGGCCAAAAATATTCTACTCGAAGGATTTTCTGAGCAGCACTATAACCCAACATATGACCACCACAGACCCTAGAGTGGTAGTCATTAAGGACTTTCTCAACTTCCTCAAGAGTTAAGCATAGACATAGGACATAATCAACACTAGTCCAATAAAAGGTATCTCCATTGATGCGATATGGTTGAGATTGGTAATGAATCTATTGTCTCTTAGAGTGAGACAGATCTGGTCGAAATGTTTGGGTCTAGATATAAAAATTGACATCTCCATACCACGAGCTGAGAGCACTTATGACAAAGAGAGATTCATTGGGAATCGAATCATCAAAGGGGGTAGTATCAACTGCAGCTGGAAGATCACAGATCAATTTAGCAAAGACGAGTGATTTCTTAGAATTAGTCGTAGTAAAATCTAACTCAACTCCTAGAAAATGACAATCCATTTCCCCTAATTAACTAACGAATAAGAATGTAAGTCATGGGGTTGCATTTGGAAATCACAATAGTCTTACGTAGGATAATATAACGACAGAAGCGATGAAAAACATGGACATAAGCTAAGGAGAGTTTTTATACGTGAGCATAGCGAGTCTCAATGTCAAATATATATCGGCTCAAGTAGTAAAAAACATGTTCATGACCATCATAATCATCCTGAACCAACACCATACCAATAGTGTTGTCTACGATGGTCATATAGAGGAAATAATGTCGGTGATAATCAGGAGGATGCAATAAAGGAGCACTGATAAGGGTTTTCTTCAAAGCATCAAAATAATTTTGAGAAATCTCATCCCAATTGAATGGCACTCTCTTTTTCAACAAATGCATAAATCCTTCAGCAAGCTTTGCATAATTTAGGACAAATCGACGATGAAAATTGGCTTTCCCCTGCAAGATTTGCAGCTGAAGTAAGGAGGAGGGAGGAGGCAAATTGATGATTCCATCGACTTTGAGAGGATCAATCCATATGCCTTATTTAGAAACCATGAAACCTAAGAGATGGCTTGATTCAATGCAAAAGACGCATTTATGCGGATTCAACCATATGTTATAGTTTCGACATCGAAGGAAGATCTGTCTCAGATGTTTGGGGTGATCTTGACGTTTCATAGAATGAGCTAGAAGGTCTTCAAGATATGGCTGAACTATGGGCTTAATATCATGAAAAGCATAGGAAATGGCCCTTTTTAACGTAGCCCTGACATTTTTCAAACAAAAAGGGAGCTTCTTATAGGAAAAGGTTCCCCAAGGACAAATGAAGGCAGTTTTATGTTGATCACCAAGAAGAATATTAATCTAGTTGTAGCTAGAAAAACTGTGCATGAAATAAAACATCTCACTCCGAGCACACTCATAAATAATTTGATCTATAAAATGAGTGGGGTAGTTGTCATTAATCACGGTAATCAACGCAAACTTCAATGTTCCCTTGATTTTTGGTAACATGAACAATATCATAGACCCAATTTTTCAATGGTATAGGATAGATGAAACCAGTCTTAAGAATTTTTTCGACCTCTCCCTTAATGGCAACAACTTTTCTTGGGTGTACAGGATGAATTCATTGATAGACAGGCTTTGAGTCCGGATATGTAGGAATTTCGTGCACCATAATACTAGGTTCTACGTCAGGCATTTCTTCATAATACCATGAGAAGACATTGCAAAATTATTTGAAAAGAGTGGTGTAGATCCTGACCTCATCGGGAGAACAATATGCACCGATGTGGACATTATTGACAACCCCTAGTTTAATAGAGATGTCAATTGGGCTGGTGGCAGAAATGTTACCCATGTTTCCTTCCGACAACACTTCATGAAAAAAAATGGGATGTTGAAGTGCGCCAGTCAATTCATATGAAACATGGGTTGCTATAAAAGTAGATATTTCACCCAAGCTTGGGATAAATAAGGAACGAATATGACCATAATTTCAAGGGGTTACTTCGAGAAACATAACTTCCACGATACTCAAAATCAGTGGGAAATATATCATTCAAGGGATCATCTGAATTCCACGAACCAAACTAGGGAGACTATGAATACGTGTCTAGAGATGAAACTAGGTTATCATTGGCCTCAAAATTAGCCCCAGAAGCTAGAAGAATGCTTTGATACATTCGTTTTGTAGAGTTGAGGGGCATAACATCACCAAAACCATCAAGATGGTTGGGACTAGGAACAATCCATGGATCTTTACCACATGATATCATGTTAATGTAGGCGTGTTAGGTCCCTATATTACTATTATAGTCCCTTATTTTTGTTAGCGTAACCCCCTTATTGTTATTTTAGTACCCTTGTAACCCCAATATTGTTATTATTGTCCCCTTACATTATTATTGTTAGGTCGGCTAGGATTATATTGTGATCCCATGGACTCCTATATACAGAAGGAGGTTTTTTCATTTGTATCATCCAAGAATTGTTAATTTATGTAATGTGTTGAACCTCTAATTAAACTGAGAAGGGGGGGGTGAATCAGTTTAATACATTCCTGATCTTTTAAAACTTTTCATTAAACTTATTTACACCTTCATTTCAAACTTAATTTGATGTGAGAGTAATTTTAGAATGTAATCAGAAAGTATTAGTTTAATAGAGCAGTAGACTTAATATGAGAGCAGCAGGTATTAAGCAAATGATACATATCAGATCAATACATAAATATCATGCACAGAGACACTAGATATAAGTGGAAACCCATAAAGGGAGAAAACCACATCTTATTATTGTTGTGATGCAAAGGCAAGCTCCAACTCCCTCTCACCACTGTTTTTCTGCAGGCACCAACCTACAAGAGGCTCCTACCTCAATTCTACAAGCTACAACTTGCAAGGAAGCACCAACTCCCTTCAATTATCTGCAGGCACCAACCTACAGGAGGCTCCAACCTCAGTCAGCTACAACTGACAGCTATCAAGCTGCAACTTGATAGGGAAGCTCCAACTTCCTCAATTTATCAAATTGAATGTTTGTTGATTTACCTCAGATATCAGCTCTGTTCTGTAGTTTCTCTTTCTGTTCTTCTTTTCTTAATCTTCTTTGCCTCACACTTCTATATTCTACCTTCTCTAGATTTTCTCTCTCTTCTTCAATTTTCATATCAGGATGATATTATTTATAGATTTCCTCACATGACTGTTTGTATTCTACTTGGAATTCGAAATGGACAGTCATGTCTCTTTGCCTTCTGCCTTCTCACTCCTTTTATCTTGCTTAATTAGGAAATATAACTGTAGGTATCAATTTAACATTACAGTGGGAATTTGTTCTCTCTCGGAGACTTGCCAATGCATCACAAACAATAAAAACAATTAAAATATTTACATTCGAATTACAAAGTGAATTCCAACTCACTCATTCACCCTCTTAGCTAGTTGCGCATTTGTCTTTTCTTTGGCTGTCTTTGTCTTTTCTATCCTCTGCTGTGGTGTAACTGTTGCATGCATGTAACTGTTGCATGCGTGTAACTGTTCCTTTTATATCTGCTGACTGTAAATCTGGAGGAATTCCAATCCCTTTTATGCCATTAGTGTCTTGTTGATGTGGCAGGTGCTGCAGGCCAGAACATACATATATCACAACCGTATAGCGTTAATAATCACCCTCCCGTAAAGCTGAGGTCCGTGGGTCTAGAGACCACGCGGCTTATCGCAACTGTGTTATATATATAACTCAATAACCATTATATATCATATGTGTTATGCCCCCGGATCATATTCAAACGTTATTCAACATATATAATATATGCAATTTATTTGCAAATAACCCGACGTCCATAAGGATTGACTGCCAATACGATTAAACCTTTATTAAACCAAATTCATTATATATGACTCCACCTCGGGCCCACATATCACGCTTTCCGATGCATTTATTCTCCTCCGATTGCGATTGATCGCTCCTGCTCCGATTGCGATTGATCGCAATCGCAACTTCAAATACTCCGATGCGATTGAGTCACTTATACCTTCTTTCGATTTCTCCGATTGCGATTGGCCACTGTTCATTGTATTTTGCCGATGCGATTGGGAAAGGACTTCAAACACGTTTGAATTATAATTCATACATCCATCGGGTCCGGAACTTCCAATTGCAATCGCAACTCTTTGTTGTATGTTTCGATGCTCTAATAATCTCCGATGCGATTAGGCTGGAATTCACATACATATTAACCATTGTTTATACACCCATCGGGTCTGAGCTCTTAATCGCAATCGCAACTTTCTGTTGTGATGTTCCGCTCCCCTTGCGATTTCCAATTGCGATTGATCGCAATCGCAACTTTGAGTTGCATGACTTATCAATTGTGGTTTATAGACACGTCGGGTCCGGATTCTCATCGCAATTGCAATTTTCTGTGGGTTACATATTACGCTTCACAGTTTTTCTCCGTGTTGGCAATATGATGGAGAGTGTTGTCCTTGATGGAAACCCACTGAATGAAAATGAAGACATGCGACTGTTGACATGTGTTGTCCTTGATGGAAATTCACCTGATGAAGTTATTCTTGACTTGATGGACTTGGTAAATGATGTTTGTTACCAATATGATGTTGAGTGTTGTCCTTGAAAGGCAACCCACTTGATGAATATGATGGCAACTTACTTAATGAAGTTGTGCTTGATAGAATATGTTCTTGATGAAGTATTTACAGTGTGTATAGAAGGAAATGAAGAAAGGATTTCAACATGTGCTAAATCTATGATGAAAAGAGTATGTCTCTAGGCATACGCGGATTTTCCTAGGGGAAGTCGCGTATGCACGCGGGAATAAACGTGCCAAGTCATGTATGGGAAAAAGCGCTCTTAAAGTGCAAAACCAGGGGTAACCACCATGGTATTGACCCATTGTATTGGGTAATGATTCGCCTAAATGACCCCGTCCAAGAATACCATCGGAAGTAATGTGGTTTTGGCTCATGGTATTGAAAAAGGGTAAACCTATATAAGGAGAAGAATTTCATTATGCAAATCATGAGTGTGGGTGCAAGATGTCTGAGCTTGAATGAATACTTCTCTCTGGAGTATATCTGAATGAAAAGGGTTACAGTTGAATGAAAGATCTGAATGTATGATGCACCGATGAAGGAGTGATGAAGAAGGAGATCTAGATCTGTATTGTACTTGTATTTTCTAGATCTGTTTATGGAATGATTAGATCCGAGATGAGGCGAACATCTGTCTGAAGTAAAGGGTTGAATCTGAACTAAATGTCTGATCTGAAGAAGTATGCAGCTCTGTAATGGTTGAAGATCTATACGCTATTGTCACAGTAATAGTTGCAGGCGCTGCCGTTCGTCGAAGATAAGAGCGCAGTGCGCAATAAAAATAACTCGTAACTGCATCGAAGTATACGCTTGTTTGTGTGGACGGAAGCGCGTATATACGCGACATCAGTGAAAGGAAAGCGCGTATGCAAACTAGGGTTTGCTGAAGTCTGTGGTAAGAAATGTCTGATATGTTCTGCTGGTATCTGTCAGTGAGTTATATGTATCCGTTTCATGTTTGACTGTGCTTAAAAGTATGGAAAGGGTCCACTCGAAAAATATGATGAAATGTGGCCTCGGTAAGAGTGGGAAGTCCAAAGGGAAGCTTGGATCCAAAGCAGGAAACTTGATGAAACGTGGTCCAAGGTGGTGCCGAGGGTTGTAGCCTTCAGTCAGGGGGTTGTATCTCCCTTCCAGGTGAGGCTGGTAAACGAGATCGGGGGGTCGTAGCTCCCTTCCAGGAGAGGCTGGTAAACGAGTCAGGGGGTTGGAGCTCCCTTCCAGGAGAGGCTGGTAAACGAGCGCAGGTGGGTGCCTGCGTGCTGGTCAAGTCTGCGCCCGCACATATGTTGTAAGATGTTTTCTCTATAATAAAATATTGAAGGCTGAGCAACTGCAGCGGTGGTTTTCTCCCGACTTGGGTTTCCACCTAAAAATCCTGGTGTTCAAGTGTGATGCTTTGTGTGATGGTTTATTCTGTTCTTACTGCACATGTTTACTGTTTATTAAACATCTGATGAATGAATGATGGAATGATATAAGTGAAGAATTAATGACATAGTTATATCTCTGTGTATACGCGAGTTTCATAAAGGGTATCCGCGTATATACGCGAGCCTGTATCAGGAAAGTAGCGTATGGGTTTTAGAAGCGAGAAAAAGTAAAAGTTTTGAATATGCAGTAAATACTGATTCACCCCCCCCTCTAAGTATTTTTCCCAACAATTGGTATCAGAGGAGGTCCTTCTGCAGAAGCTTGATCGCTTGAAGGAGATCCGTCGCAATGGGAAGTCATGAAGGAGTAATGTCTATAAAGCCACCTTCATTCAATGGAAGCAATCTGATATTCTGGAAGGTACAAACAAAAGCTTATCTGCAAAATCTTGGTGCAAAAGTATGGGCAATCTTGAAAGAATGTGAACAAGAATTTAGAGAAGAAAAGGATACTTTTGTGGATGCTCTAGAAGACAATAATTTTCGTGAAGAAAACACTCAACTCAAAGTAAGCCTAGAAGAAAAGAACATAATCATAGAGACTCAAGAAAATCAGCTTGAATCAAAAGAAAAACGCATTGAGGAATTGGAGTGTGAAGTAGTAAATCTAAGAAAAGATAATGAGAAAGTGAAATCTCTCAATCTTAGATTTGCTAAAGGTTCAGAAACCTTAGATGATATTATCAAGGTACAATGGTCCCCTCTTATAAAAACAGGTCTTGGATATACTGGGGAATCTTCCCAGACTTCAGCACCAAATTTCCTAAAAACAGCCACAGTTGGTTCTCTACATTCAGCCACTCAACAAGGGAACAAAGGATCTTTACAGGTAAAGCATGATCATCTCAATTCAAGGAACACTAACAAGGAGATTGTTCAAAGAAGCTACAACCAATAGGTAAATTCTAATAGAAGATTTCATGATCACAGAAATTTCTACTTCAATGGACAATGTTTCTCATGTCACAATTTTGGTCATAAAGTTGTTCAATGTGTTGCATATAAAACCATCATGACAAGAGAAGCAAGAAATAAAAGGATGAATATTAAACCAAAGAAGAACACCTACAACAACTTTTCGCCTCTTCAAAACGAAGTTGAATGTACTTATTGCAATAACTTTGGTCATGAAGAATCTGAATGCAGGAGCAAGGTCCAGCCAAAAGAACATGTTCCCTCAAGCTCTAAAGTATGGAAAGAGAAAGAAATACCGGTTGAAAATTGTGGGATAGCGTTATTTGCAGAAGGTGAAGAAAATCAATGGTGCATTGATAGTGGGTGCTCAAGACACATGACAGGTGACAAAAGCAAACTTCTTGCATATGATGCTCTAGAAAAGGAAAAGAAAGTTACATTTGGAAATGATACTCCTGCTATAATTAAAGGAAAAGGGTCAGTATTTCTGAAAGAAAAGGTAAAGGCTAAAAATGTCATGTATATGGATGGATTAAGGCATAACCTGTTAAGTGTAAGTCAAATGTGTGATCAAGGAACAGAAGTGGTCTTTAGTTCAAAAGAATGTGTGGTTCATGATCTTGATACAGGTAAAATCATCATTAAAGGAAAAAGAAATCCAAGCAACCTGTATGTACTGAACAACATAGATCAATGTTACTTGAGCAAGTCTTCAGAAAATTGGCTATGGCATAGAAGGCTGGGGAATCTGAGCTTCTCTCAAATCAACAAAGCAAACAGACTTCAAGCGGTTCGTGATCTTCCCAATGTCAATCTTCCAGAAAGTATCATATGCAAATCTTGTCAATTTGGTAAGCAGACCAGAGTACGATTTAATGCCAAAGAAGGATCATCAAGTAAGCCTCTTGAACTCATTCATACTGACATCTGTGGACCTATGAGGAAAAAGTCACTACGTGGGGAAGAATACTATATCTTATTTATTGATGACTACTCTAGAATGTGTTGGATCGGGTTCATTAAACACAAAGATCAAGCATTTGAAAAATTTCAGATCTTCAAAGCATTGGTAGAAAATGAATTAGATCTAAAAATCAAGTGTCTTAGATCTGATCGAGGAGGAGAATATACATCAAATGAATTCTTTGAATTTTTTGAACAACATGGCATAAAAAGACAGTTCTCTGTAGCAGGCACTCCACAACAAAATGGCGTAGCAGAAAGAATGAATAGAACAATTGTTCAAATGGCTAGAGCTATGCTTGCTGATTCTGGAACTCCTGACATGTTCTGGAGTGAAGCAGCACATACAGCAACTAACATTCTCAACAAGGCTCATGTTCGGGTAAATAGTGACAAAACTCCATATGAACTCTGGTATGGTAATTCTCCCACTGTGAAGCATTTTAAAGTTTTTGGAAGTAAATGCTTTATCAAAAATAATGATGAAAAGCTTGGCAAGTTTGAACCTAGATCAGATGAAGGGATATTTCTGGGTTACTCATCTTCAAGAAAATCATACACATGTTACAATAAAAGGTTTCGAAAGATTGTTGAATGTATTGATGTTGTTATTGATGAGTCTCATGCAGCTCCTAAAGAAGAAAAACAAACAACAAAAGAAGATGATAGTGACATATGGCCTTCTACATCAGATGGAAATGATATAGATAGTGGATCCAATGAAGAACCTGAAAATGATCTATCTGAAAAAGCTCCATCCAGATATGTTCAAAAGAATAATCCTGAATCTCAAATTTTGGGAGACAAGGAATCAGGTGTACGAACAAGGAGAACTCTTGCAGGATCTTCTAGTCATCTGGCACTTCTATCCACAATTGAACCACACAATGTCAATGAAGCTAGCAAATATGAATGTTGGAATCATTCCATGGATGAAGAGCTTGATCAAATTGAAAAAAATGACACTTGGGAATTGGTACCAAGACCACATGATAAAAATGTCATTGGAACTAAATGGATTTTCAAGAACAAGTTAAATGAGAATGGGGATGTTGTAAGAAACAAAGCTAGACTGGTTTGCAAAGGGTATACTCAACAAGAACGTATAGACTTTGAAGAAACTTTTGCTCCTGTAGCTAGACTTGAAGCCATAAGAATGTTTCTTGCTTTTTCAAGTTATCAACAAATCAAAGTTTATCAAATGGATGTTAAATCTGCTTTTCTTAATGGTGATCTAGAAGAAGAAGTATATATAGAACAACTGGAAGGATTCATTTTGGGAAATGATGAACATCTTGTTTGTAGACTTAAAAAGGCTCTATATGGTCTCAAACAAGCTCCAAGGGCATGGTATTATCGTCTTGACAAATATCTTCATCAACAAGGATTTTCAAAGGGGTCTGCTGATAGCAACTTATACACAAAAATTGAAAATGATAAACTATTGATTGTGATTGTATATGTTGATGATATCATTTTTGGGAGTAACGAAGAATCTATGAGTCAAAAATTTGCTTCTGTCATGCAACAAGAATTTGAAATGTCCTTACTGGGGGAACTAACATTCTTTCTTGGCTTGCAAGTGCATCAAACTGCAGATGGTATATTCCTATCACAAGAAAAATATCTTAAGCAAATTCTGAAGAAGTATGGCATGGAAGAATGCAAACCTGTAAGCACACCAATGATAACCGGATGCAATCTCAGTTCTCATGATGATTCTCCCACGGTGAATCAACCGGAATACAGATCAATGATAGGGAGTCTACTTTATCTCACTAGGACTAGACCAGACATTATGCATGCAGTTGGGATTGTTGGACGATTCCAAGCTAATCCAAAAGAGTCTCACCTTCAGGTTGTTAAAAGAATTTTCAAATACCTACAAGGAACTCAAGACCTTGGTCTATGGTATCCAAAGAATGCTGATCTTACTCTTCATGCTTACACTGATGCAGATTGGGCTGGAAGTGTTGATGATCGGAAAAGCACTAGTGGTGGTGCATTCTATATGGGACCCCGGCTAGTATCTTGGTTCAGCAAGAAGCAAAATTCTATTGCCTTATCTATAGCAGAAGCAGAATATGTGGCTGCCACATCTTTTTGCACTCAACTCCTTTGGATGATGTAAACCTTACAAGATTTTCAAATCAAATGTACACCTCCTGTCCCCATTAAGTGTGACAATACAAGTGCCATCAGTATTTCAAAGAATCCTGTTATGCATTCGAAGACCAAGCACATTCCCATCAAGTATCACTTCTTACGTGAACAAGTGCTTGAGCAAAAAGTGAAGTTGGAGTATGTTCCCTCCAAAGAACAAGTTGCTGATATCTTTACTAAACCTCTGCCCAGGGAAGCATTCGAGTATCTAAGACAGAAGCTGGGAGTGTTCTCTGCCAGTCAAAAGAACAAATCTGCATAAATTTAGAAGATGGTATTGGATACGCGGGTTTCCTGAAACACAGTCGCGTATATACGCGAGTTCATGCACAGAAAACAGCGTATGTATGATTGCTGACAATTTTCTGTTTGGAGTCAGCTCTCTTCAGCACAGCTGCAGTGCTGTTTGGTATCTCTGATACTGTTTGATATCTTTGGTGGTGTTCCAGTTCTCATAATTCTATTTCTAATGTTTTGATAAAGATGCCTTGATGATCTGTTGGTGAAAGTGTTCAGGATGCACAAACTAAGGGGGAGCCTTAGTCATATGTAAAGGTTGCTTGGATGCACAGATTCAGGGGGAGCATTAGCGTTGCTGAGTATAATGCATTTTTGGCATTATGATGGTTCTGAAATATGTTCTCTTTCTTGAGGATTTTCTGGTGTTGGTTATGAAAAGTCATATTTGTATTTTGATGAAAAGGTCATGTTGAGACCCATGATGTAAAATTGTAAATTTCAGTCATGTAAGGACTTGTCAAATTTGTAAACCCACTTGGTTGGGTAGTTGAGTCTCATATGTAAATCCACCTAGATGGATCTTTGATGTAAGTATGAGTCATTGGTGATAGGAAATTCATAGAGTCATGTACTTTGCTGAAAAATATGTTTGAACATTCAGCATGAACTCAGGGGAGCTTGGTCACTTCAGTATATATCAGATCTGCAGAACGCTTCTTCCACATGTGGAGAAAATGGGGAGAGTATGTTGGTTTTGATCCACCCTTTGCCCTTGATGTCAAAGGGGAAGAGTGACATGGTGTTTGAATGAAGAGAAAGAATGGTGTCAAAAATGGGGAATGTGACATGGTGTCATTGTATTCTTAATGTACCTATCTGTTGTGGTAACCAAACACCATCGTGGTTGCCATCAAGTCCAAAGGGGGAGATTGTTGGCAATATGATGCAGAGTGTTGTCCTTGATGGCAACCCACTGAATGAAAATGAAGACATGCGACTGTTGACATGTGTTTTCCTTGATGAAAATTCACCTGATGAAGTTATTCTTGACTTGATGGACTTGGTAAATGATGTTTGTTACCAATATGATGTTGAGTGTTGTCCTTGAAAGGAAACCCACTTGATGAAGATGATGGAAACTTACTTAATGAAGTTGTGCTTGATAGAATATGTTCTTGATGAAGTATCTACAGTGTGTACAGAAGGCAATGAAGAAAGGATTTCAGCATGTGCTAAATCTATGATGAAAAGAGTATGTCTCTAGGCGTACGCGGATTTGCCTAGGGGAAGTCGCGTATGCACGCGGGAATAAACGTGCCAAGTCATGTATGGGCAAAAGCACTCTTAAAGTGAAAAACCAGGGGTAACCACCATGGTATTGACCCATTGTATTGGGTAATTATTCGTCTAAATGACCCCGTCCAGGAATACCATCGGAAGTAATGTGGTTTTGGCTCATGGTATTGAAAAAGGGTAAACCTATATAAGGAGAAGAATTTCATTATGCAAATCATGAGTGTGGGTGCAAGATGTCTGAGCTTGAATGAATACTTCTCTCTGAAGTATATCTGAATGGAAAGGGTTACAGTTGAATGATAGATCTGAATGTATGATGCACCAATGATGAAGAAGGGGATCTAGATCTGGAATGTATTTGTATCTGCTAGATCTGTTTATGGAAGGCTTAGATCCGAGATGAGGCGAACATTTGTCTGAAGTAAAAGGGTAAATCTGAACTGAATATCTGATCTGAAGAAGTGTGCAATTAAGAATGTCGACATTCATACGCTACTTCGCCGCGGAGGAAGCGCGTATATACGCAGCTTCAGCGAAGAGAAAGCGCGCATGCGCAATAAAATATACACTGAGGTATACGCTGGTTTGTGTGGACGGAAGCGCGTATATACGCGACATCAGTGAAGTGAAAGCGCGTATGCAAACTAGGGTTTGGTCGAAGTCCGTGGTAAGAAATGTCCGGACCGTTTCCGCTCGGTTTACCGATATCTCAAGAGTTATATGTGTATCCGTTTCATGGTTGATCGTGCTTAAAATGTTCGTGCTTAAAAAGTATGGAAAGGGTCCAGTCTGAAAATATGATGAAATGTGGCCTGCAAGAGGTGTCCTAAAGGAAGCTTTGGATCCAGTGTGAAAATTGATGAAACGTGGTCCATAGTGGTGCTGAGGGTTGTAGCCTTCAGTCAGGGGGTTGTAGCTCCCTTCCAGGAGAGGCTGGTAAGCAAGATCGGGGGGTCATAGCTCCCTTCCAGGAGAGGCTGGTAAACGAGTCAGGGGGTTGGAGCTCCCTTCTAGGAGAGGCTGGTAAACGAACGCAGGTGGGTGCCTGCGTGCTGGTAGAGTCTGCACCAGCACATATGTTGTAAGATGTTTTCTCTATAATAAAATATTGAAGGCTGAGCAACTGCAGCGGTGGTTTTCTCCCGACTTGGGTTTCCACCTAAAAATCCTGGTGTTCATATGTGATGCTTTGTGTGATGGTTTATTCTGTTCTTACTGCACATGTTTACTGGTTATTAAACATCTGATAAATGAATGATGGAATGATATAAGTGAAGAATTAATGACATAGTTATATCTCTGTGTATACGCGAGTTTCATAAAGGGTATCCACGTATATACGCGAGTCTGTATCAGGAAAGTAGCGTATGGGTTTTAGAAGCGAGAAAAAGTAAAAGTTTTGAATATGCAGTAAATACTGATTCACCCCCCCCCCCCTCTCAGTATTTTTCCCAACACTCCGATTGCGATTGAGGAGGGATCCCACCATTTAAATCTTCGTTTTGTGCGCTCTTTAATAAAGTGCTCCACTTATATATTTGAGCTTAGACCTTTGTTTATGTGATGCACTACACATATATGTTTATATATATTTTTGCCGCTGGAGTGAAGCGATTCCCGGAATAATTTTTGTGTTATATTATATGTATAACAATGGTTGGAGTGTGCGATTCCCGGAATAATGTTTGTGTTATATTATATGTATAACGCCGGTTGGAGTGTGCGATTCCCGGAATTTTATAACGGCTCTCTGCCTCTGTCTCTGCCTCTGCTGCTTCTGTCGCTCTGCCTCTGTCTCTACCTTCCGATAATGGTTCTTCACTGTGCTTCTATGACTGTTACATTTTGACATTCTTCTTGCTGCCTCTATTGCTTTCACTGTGCTTCTTTTGCCTTCCTCTGCTTCAGCGCTGCCTCCTCTGCCTGAGTGCTGCCCCCTTTGCCATCAATGACAATATTTCCAACAATCTCCCCCTTTGGCATTGATGGCAATCCACTTTCTTTGTTTGCCTTCTCTTTCTCTTGTTGCTTGCTCTTCCTGTTTGCCTGCTCTTCCTCCTGTTGTTTGTTCTTCCTCCCCCTTTGACATCAATGGCAAAGGACGACGTCTCATCTCTCCGTATGGGCTCTGTCGTTGCATTTCCTTTCTCTGAGTTACGTTTAGGTCCTCTTCTGGTGAAATTGTACTATGCTGCTCCAGAGTGATGTATGAGTCGATATATGAGTCGATATAGGTTTTATAGTTGTGATTCATTTGTAGTGCCTGTAATATGTGCTAGATTGCAGACAAAGATGATGCATTTTACGATTGAAAGGTTCTTGTTGCTTCTGAATGCTGATAATATTGATAATGCTGATAATACTGATAATGCTGATCCTGTGGACTTGTTTTATGCTTATCTTGCTGGCTATTCTCCCCCTGGAATGATATCTTCGTTTTGTTCTCCCCCTAAGACTGTACT
Organism: Pinus albicaulis; assembly: GCA_034641835.2. NCBI lineage: Eukaryota > Viridiplantae > Streptophyta > Pinopsida > Pinales > Pinaceae > Pinus > Pinus albicaulis. The sequence continues at coordinate 1,069,068,948 of CM076578.1, read as the reverse complement.
TTCTCTTCATATTAGAGAATAGTATCTACAGATACTACCCCTAGTTTGTCTCTCAAGTATTCGAATGGTTCTCTGGCAAGTGGTTTGGTAAATATATCTGCTATCCGTTCTTTCGTTGATACATAGTCCAGTTTAACTATCTTCTGAGCCACTTGTTCTCGGAGAAAATGATACTTGATTGGTATATGTTTAGTTTTTGAATGAAGCACAGAATTTTTAGATATACTTATAGCACTTGTATTATCACATTTGATTGAGATAGGTTCATTAATGCTTAACTTCATGTCTTGAAGAGTCTGCTTCATCCACATGACTTGAGTACAACAGGCTGATGCTGCTATATATTCTGCTTCAGCTGTTGACAAGGAGATAGATGTTTGTTTCTTGCTTAACCATGCCACCAGACTTTCTCCTAGATAGAATGCGCCTCCACTTGTACTTTTTCTATCATCCACACAGCTGGCCCAATCTGCATCTGTGTATGCTGATAAAGTGAAGTTTTTGGTTTTAGGATACCAAAGTCCATATTGTGCTGTTCCTTGTAGATATCTGAGTATTATTTTTACTGCCAGAAGATGGTTTTGTTTAGGTGCTGCTTGATATCTTTCCACTAGTCCTACTGCTAGCATGATGTCTGGTCTTGAAGCTGTCAGATACAGCAGGCTTCCTATCATGGATCTGTAGAGTTTTTGATCTACATCTGCAGACCTATCATCAACACACAGCTTGCATCCCGTGATCATGGGGGTTTTCACTGGTTTGCAATCCTCCATTTTGAATTTTTTCAGCATTTCTTTTAAGTATTTTTCTTGAGAAATGAATGTGCCAGTGTTCTTTTGCTGAATTTTTAGTCCTAAGTAGAAACTGAGCTCTCCAATCATAGACATTTCAAACTCTATTTTCATCTCATCAGCAAACCCTTTTGCTAGTTCATCTTTGTTGCTTCCAAACATAATGTCATCAACATATACTACAACAATCAGGAGTTCATCTTCATGGGCTTTTATGTATAGGTTGTTGTCTACTCCACCTCTCTTAAAACCCTGTTTTTGCAAATATTTGTCCTGTCTTGAGTACCAAGCACGAGGAGCTTGTTTCAGTCCATGTAGGGCCTTCTTAAGTCTGCATACATAGTCTTCTTTGTCTGTCAGTGAGAAGCCTTCTGGTTGTTCCATGTACACTTCTTCTTCTAGATCTCCATTAAGAAAAGCAGACTTTACATCCATTTGATATACCTTGAAGTCTTGGTAGCATGCAAATGCCAGGAACATTCTGATAGCCTCCATTCTAGCTACAGGTGAACATGTTTCATCATAGTCAAGTCCTTCAATTTGTGAGTATCCTTTGCAGACCAGCCTGGCTTTATTCCTGATTACTTGTCCTTGCTCATTCATTTTGTTTTTGAATACCCATTTTGAACCAATGATATTTTTCTCAATAGGTCTAGGAACAAGTTCCCAGGTATTGTTCTTCTCAATTTGGTCCAATTCTTCATTCATTGCTTTTATCCAATACTTGTCCTTGCTGGCTTCTTCAAATTTCTTTGGCTCTATTTGTGATAACATGGCTATGTATACTTCTTCTATTTGTTCTGTTAGCTGCCTTCTTGTCTGGACTCCTGCTTTCTTGTCTCCTATGATCTGATCTTCAGGATGATTCTTCTGAGTGTATCTTGAGGGGGTTTTTGAGCTCAGCTCTGCATCTTCTATTGTCTTTCTAGTTTCTTCATCATTTCGGTCTTCTTCTTCATGATTAACTGATGGACTGCAGCAGTCTGTATTTCTTGTATTGTTTGGAAATTCTTCATCAAATCTCACATCAATACTTTCAACTATTTTCCGAAGAGTCTTGTTGTAGCACCTGTACCCTTTACTTTTGGAAGTATATCCTAGAAAAATCCCTTCATCTACCCTTGCATCAAATTTCCCAAGGTTTTCATCATTATTCTTTATGTAACACTTGCTACCAAAGACTCTGAAATGTTTTATTGAAGCTGGCTTTCCATGCCATAGTTCATATGGAGTCTTGTCACTGCTTGGCCTTAAGTGAGCTTTATTGAGGATATGTACTGCTGTGTGTACTGCTTCTGCCCAGAAGGTTTGAGCAATATTATTCTCTTGCATCATAGCTCTAGCTATTTGTTGTACAGACCTGTTTTGTCTCTCTGCTACTCCATTCTGCTGAGGTGTCCATGCAATAGTAAATTGTTGCTTTATTCCATGTTCATTACATAGGTCTGCAAAGTCATAATCTGTGAATTCTCCTCCTCTGTCTGATCTGATACATTTCAGCTTGCATCCAGTTTGATTTTCTGCTAATGCTTTGAATATCTTAAATTTTTCCAATGCTTATGATTTATTTTTGAGAAAAGCAACCCATGTCATTCTGGAAAAGTCATCTATTATCAGCATGAAATAGGATTCTCCACTTGGTGTCCTAGTTCTAGCAGGTCCACACAAGTCCATGTGCACAAGCTGGAGTGGTCTTCTTGTTGACAGCTCCTCTTTAGATTTAAAGGATGTGCGAGTCTGTTTCCCAAATTGACAAGATTTGCATATAGTACTTGAAGGCCTTTTTATTTCTGGCATATCTCTTACAGCTTTCTTCTTGCTCAGTCTGATGATATGGTCAAAGCTGAGATGTCCCAATCTCCTATGCCACAACCATGACTCCTCAAGTTTGCTAAGATGGCAAGCTTCATCTTCCTCTTTCACTATGTATACATTGTTCTCTGTTCGAACACCTTTGAGCAGAGTCTTTCCTGTTGTGCTTGACCTGACTACACAATCTTGTGCTCTAAAAAGAACTTCACAACCTTTGTCACACATCTGACTGACACTCAGTAAATTTTCTTTCAGTCCATCCACAAATAGTACCTCTTGGGCTTTTCCTCTGCCATTGTCTATGCTGACTGAGCCTTTTCCCTTGATCTTTCCCGATTTATCATTACCAAAAATAACATTGCCAGATTTCTTTTCATCAAGAGTTATAAACTTGCTTCTGTCTCCAGTCATGTGTTTGGAGCAGCCACTATCCAAGTACCACTGGCTTTTCAGATCTTGAGCAGTTAGAGCCAGGTCACACTTATTCTCCTTCTTTTTCCACTAGAGGCATCCTTCTGTTTGATATCTTTTGTGAGGTGATGAATTGCATCCTTTCAGAGGACATTTGGAAGGCATATGTCCAGCTTGATCGCATATAAAGCGTTTGATCATAGTTTTTGCAGAATTTTGAGTATGACCAAAATTTCTTTGATTCATGAACCTCCTTGAGGTGTAGAACATCATTCTTTTTCCATACTTTCTACATTCAATAATTTTATGGACAAATTACTTACAATAAAAACAATAACCATAGAAATTATTTGCATACCTGATGTAAGATTGTTTTCTCCATTTGTTTGTTTGAGATAGCCTCTTCACTGTTTGCATCTTTTGCAGGTCTAAATTACTCTTCCTTGCATAACAATATGCAGCAATGTGTCCTGGCTTGTGGCAGACATAACAGGTGGCATTCTTCATAGGAGGGAAGAATCTCCTCTGATGACTTCCAAATTTGATATACTCAGGGGAATATGATTCTTTTTCTGCCATCTTAGTATTCATTATATTCCTTGTTACTAGAGATTTCTTCTGATCTCTGTCATCCTTATTACATGTTTCTTCTTTTGTAGGAATTGTCTAGGCTTCTTCATCAGTCTTCTTTGCTTTTACAAAAATTATATTTTTGTTTTCCTTTTCTTTGCCTTTAATCGATTCTCCTTCATAGCCTATTCCTGTTTTTATCATTGGGGATCTATGAGCAACCAGGATATCATTCAACTTGCTAGAGCTTGTTGTTTGAGAAGAGTTTATAACCACTGTCCTTTGAGCATATTCTAGTTTCTTCCTGAGACATACCACTTCTTCCTCCAACTTCTCTTGTTCTTGGGTTTTATCCTTGATTTGCTGAAGTAACATATCTTCTATCTTCTTGGCTTCTTCAAGCCTTACCTTTAGCAGCATGAGGACTTCTGAATTTTGTTCTTCTTTCACACATTTGAGGATAATCTCTTTTTGTTTTCTGCATTTTAGTTTGAGTCTCTCAATATCCTTTAGAGCACTTCTTAGCTCCCCCTCGAGGTCGACTTCCCCTTCTTCTTCTTCATCTTCTAGTAGGAGTCCCTCAAGATCTTCTATGGCCATCAATAAAAAATCTGAGGTTCCTTCTTCACTTGAGTGTTCATCTGAATCTTCATATGTACTGCTGTCTTGTTGAGCATAGAAAGATTTTCTGCTGAACTTCTTTCCCTTCTGCCAGTTCTTTGATTTATTCTTTTCTGACTCTTGAGCCTGATTCCTTGCTTTCTTGTGAGGGCACTTAGCAGCATAGTGTCCAACTCTTCCACAGTTAAAGCACTTGAAAGGAATTTTACCTTTGTATTTACCTGAACCTCTATCTAGTTTCTTGACAAATTTTGCTTCTTCTTCATCTGAGCAAGAGCATATTTCTTCCTCTTCTTCTTTCTTCTTTTCTATTTTAAAGGCTGCTTCCCTCGTACTTGGCTTCTTCTGTGGGAGCCTCATTTCATAGGCTGTTAGATTTCCAAGTAGCTGGTTCATGGTCAAAGTCTCCCAATCCGCTGTTTCTTCTATTGCAGACACATTGGGATTAAACCTGGATGGGAGTGATCTTAGAATCTTTTGCACAACTATACTTTCTGGTATGGTTTCTCCAAGAGCTTTCATATTGTTAACAATTTCTGCAACTTTTAAGAAGAAGCTACCAACATCTTCATCATCATTCATTTTTAAGTTTTCAAACTGGGCTCTATATACTTGAAGTTTGGAAGTTTTTACTTTCTGGTCTCCCTCATGTATGTTCTGAAGAGTATCCCATATTTTCTTGGCAGTGTCTTTGTGCATTACTTTAATAAAATCTTCTTCACATCATCCATTCAGGATGGCATTCATGGCTTTTGCATTAGCCACAAAATCTTGTTTTGAGTCCTTTTCTGAGTCAGTTGCCTTCGGGGCATATCCTAATTGCACAGCAGCCCAGACTTCTATTCCTAGAGACATTATGTATGTCTTCATTCTAATTTTCTAGAAAGCATAATTTTCACCAGTGAAGAAAGGGGCTTTATTGGTTGAGCATCCTTCTTTACTAGCCATCTTGGGAACCTAGGATCTCCTTTCAGTTGTTAGACTTGTACAAAGGAACCCGCTTTGATACCAATTGTTGAACCTCTAATTAAACTGAGAGGGGGGGGTGAATCAGTTTAATACATTCCCGATCTTTTAAAACTTTTCATTAAACTTATTTACACCTTCATTTCAAACTCAATTTGATGTGAGAGTAATTTTAGAATGTAATCAGAAAGTATTAGTTTAATAGAGCAGTAGACTTAATATGAGAGCAGCAGGTATTAAGAAAATGATACATATTAGATCAATACATAAATATCATGCACAGAGACACCAGATATAAGTGGAAACCCATAAAGGGAGAAAACCACATCTTATTATTGTTGTGATGCAAAGGCAAGCTCCAACTCCCTCTCACCACTGTTTTTCTGCAGGCACCAACCTACAGGAGGCTCCTACCTCAATTCTGTAAGCTACAACTTGCAAGGAAGCACCAACTCCCTTCAATTTTCTGCAGGCACCAACCTACAGGAGGCTCCAACCTCAGTCAGCTACAACTGACAACTATCAAGCTACAACTTGATAGGGAAGCTCCAACTTCCTCAATTTATCAAACTGAATGTTTGCTGATTTACCTCAGATATCAGCTCTGTTCTGTAGCTTCTCTTTCTGCTCTTCTTTTCTTAATCTTCTCTGCCTCACACTTCTATATTCTTCCTTCTCTAGATTTACTCTCTCTTACCTCTTTTTGCATATCAAGATGATATTATTTATAAGGATTTTCCACATGATCAAGCTGCATTCTACTTGGAATTAAATGGACAAATAAGTGTTCTTGTCTCCTTCTCACTCCTCACCTCTTTTATTCGCTAATTAGAAATATAATCGTAGGTAATTAAATTTATTTTAATTATCATAAATGGGAATTTTTCTCCCTGGAGACTTGCCAATGCATCACAAACAATAAAAACAACAAACATTTACATCCTAATTTATAAAAGCAGAATTCCAACCACCATCCACCCTCTTGGCTAGTTGCGTATTTGTCTTTTTCGGTCGTCTTTGTCTTTTCTCGTCCTTCCGTCGTGGTGTAACCCATCTCAGCATACAATCGTTCTTTTTAATAACCGTCGATCAGAATCGAGGAATTCCAATCCCTTTTATGCCATTAGTGTCTTGTTGATGTGGCAGGTTCCGCAGGCCGGAACATACATATATCACAACCGTATAGCGTTAATAATCGCCCTCCCGTAAAGCTGAGGTCCGTGGGTCTAGAGACCACGCAGCTTATCGCAACCATGTTATATATATAACTCAATAACCATTATATATCATATGTGTTATGCCCCCGAATCATATTCAAACGTTATTCAACGTATATAATATATGCAATTTATTTGCAAATAACCCGACATCCATAAGGATTGACTCCCAATACGATTAAACCTTTATTAAACCAAATTCATTATATATGACTTCGCCCCGGGCCCACATATCATGCTTTCCGATGCATTTATTCTCCTCCGATTGCGATTGATCGCTCCTGCTCCGATTGCGATTGATCGCAATCGCAACTTCAAATACTCCGATGCGATTGAGTCACTTATACCTTCTTTCAATTTCTCCGATTGTGATTGGCCACTGTTCATTGTATTTTGCCGATGCGATTGGGAAAGGACTTCAAACACGTTTGAATTATAATTCATACATCCATCGGGTCCAGAACTTCCAATAACAATCGCAACTCTTTGTTGTATGTTCCTATGCTCTAATAATCTCCGATGCGATTAGGCCAGAATTCACATATATATTAACCATTGTTTATACGCCCATCGGGTCCGAGCTCTTAATCGCAATCGCAAATTTCTGTTGTGATATTCTGCTCCCCTTGCGATTTCTGACTGCGATTGATCGCAATCGCAACTTTGAGTTGCAGGAATTATCAATTGTGGTTTATAGACCCGTCGGGTCCGGATTCTCGTCGCAATCGCAATTTTCTGTGGGTTACATATTACGCTTCACAGTTTTTCTCCGATTGTGATTGAGGAGGGGTCCCACCATTTAAATCTTCGTTTTGTGCGCTCTTTAATAAAATTCTCCACTTATATATTTGAGCTTAGACCTTTGTTTATGTGATGCGCTGCACATATATGTTTATATATATTTTTTCCGCTGGAGTGAAGCGATTCCCGGAATAATTTTTGTGTTATATTATATGTATAACACCGGTTGGAGTGTGTGATTCCCGGAATAATGTTTGTGTTATATTATATGTATAACGCCGGTTGGAGTGTGCGATTCCCAGAATTTTATAACGGCTCTCTGCCTCTGTCTCTACCTCTGCTGCTTCTGTTGCTCTGCCTCTGTCTCTACCTTCCGATAACAGTTCTTCACTCTGCTTCTATGACTGTTACATTTTGACATTCTTCTTGCTGCCTCTATTGCTTTCACTGTGCTTCTTTTGCCTTCCTCTGCTTCAGCGCTGCCACCTTTGCCTGAGTGCTTCCTCCTTTGCCATCAATGACAATATTTCCAACATAATGTATTGGAGGTTTCCCCCTTGAAGTGGCTGATTTCTAAAGTGTTGATCTCTCCTTTCTTCTATTTTTGGAGCTAGCTTCATAACATTTGGAATCAGAGCTTTGGATTCTAGGGTTTCGCTACTCCAAACAGGTCATTGTGGAATTTTTTCTATAAGGTTTTTTGTGTGAAGGCTCAGAAGCTGAAATATTTACAAAGAAAAGCTAAAATCCTGAGGAATGTCATGTAAAAATTTCAGATCTTAGTTCGCAATATTTTCGGAGCCATGATCTGTGGAAGTTAGGGTTTTTTTAGGCTCATAAATAACACCTGAAATAGGTCATTGTGGAAGTTTTGCTATAACGTTTTTTTTACTAAGGTTCAGATAATGAAATTTTTATAGAGCGAAGCCGAAATCCTAAGGAACGTTGTGTAAAAATTTCAGATCTTGGTTCACAATATTTTCAGAGTATGATCTGTGGAAGTTATGGTTTTTTTAGGCCCCCAAATTTCATCTCAAAGAGGTGACCATGGGAAAATCATAATAACTATCTCTGAGAATCGGATTGGAATTCTATAAAAAATGGTTGCAAGTAAACGAACAGTAGTTTCCTGTATAAAAATTTCAAAGCTGAAGGAGGAAACAATGACACGTGGCACACCGTACAAGTTCACTCTACTGAACTAGTCCATAATTAGGTCACTGTGGGAGATTGGGCATAACTTTGTCTTGAAGAATCCAAATCAGGTCAGACCTATGGCATTTGAAAGAAGCTTAAGAGGCATACTACAAGGCCAAATTTCAGATATTTAAGATTCTCAATTATAGTGATAATTCAGTTTCATTGTCGAGCTCCTTAAAAGAAAGAAAAAGGTGTGTATTTTTTTTTGAATTGCATAAGTCTTGTGTGAAAATTCAGCTTGAATTGATTCCAAGGGAATATTGTAGAATAGATATCAGTATTGAGCTCTAAATTCCCTCTAAAAATAATTCAACACCCATTAAGAGTTTATAAGGCTCTACTATGACTCATGAGATGAAGAACTACAACATGACATGTCAAAATTACAAGAACAAGTGCACCAAATTTCGCTCTCGCAAAGAGAAACAAAAAATGAAATGGAAGTTTTGAAGAAAGGCGTGGAAGCTAAGATGGATGGTTTGAAGAAAGGCATGGAAGCTAATATGGATGGCATGGAAGCTAATATGGATGACATGAAAGACAACATGGAAAACATGAATAATGATCTAAAAGTAGACATGGAAGGTTTGACAAATTTGATACAAGAAATGTTTCCTAATGGCAAAAATATAGTACAGAAAAATTATGATGAGAACAAAATAAATGTTAATCGTGATTTTATAAACTCTAGTGTTGGATGGAAGAACCACCATATTCCAAATATGTATATGATGAATTTTGATGGCAAGGATACCATAACATAGATACTACAAATGGAGCAATATTTTCATCTAAATAATGTGCAAAGCACACAAAAAGTATGCATTGAAACTTTACATTTACAAAAAATACATTTGTATGGTATCGATGGCTTTGCTCCCATAAAAATATTGTCACTTGGTCAATTTTTACGGAGGAAATGATAGCACATTATGAGGATACAAAGAGAAACACCTTCTTTAGCCAATTGATAAATCTAAAACAAAAGGGTTCAGTGGTGGAGCACAAAATGGACTTCCAAAAGTTGAATATAAGGGTAACTGATATTCCAGAGGAACACAAGATTGATGTCTTCATAGGGACTTTAAAGGATAACATCCAACATGAAGTTCGTGTTTGGGAACCTGATTCATTAGAGAAGGGATTCAGATTGGCAAGAAAAATTGAATGTAAAATTATGGTGACAAGGAAGACTACCACTCACATCTATAAAGATGGAAGTGTTGCTACTCCTAGACTTCCAAAACCTACAAGGTTGACACCACAATAATTGGAAGAAAAAAGAGAAAAAGGGCTTTGCTACAGTTGTGAGAGAAAATATACTAAAGTTCATAAGTGTGTCGAGAAGAAATTATTTTACATATATTGTGAAGAGGAGGAATAAAATGAACAAGAAACTTCAAAAGAAGAGGATATACACTAGGAACCAATGCTAGAAGAAGTAGAAATGAGTCCGACCATATCTTGTAATGCATTGGAAGGTATTACCACCCCTCAAACTCTCAATATAGAAGGACATATCAAGAAGAAAAGGTAATAGTGTTGATTGATTTAGGTAGTACCCATAATTTTATTCATTGTAAGGTAGTCAAGGAATTGAATTGTTTCCTATACCCAGCACCAGAATGTCAAGTGATGGTTGCAAATGGAGGAACTATAAATTTATTTGGAAAATTTCATAATATCAAGCTAACCATGGGGGAATATGTATTGAATAGTTCAATGATTTCCATTCCAATAGGAGGTGTTGATTTTGTACTAGGAGTACAATGGTTACAATTTTTGGGGACGATATCTTTTAATTTTCAAGAAATTTTCTTGAAACTTTTATCGGAAGGAAAGGAAGTTGAATTAAGGGGTATCACAGGGAAGCCAGGAAAGATAATAAACTATAATTTCATGAGAAAGCTTCTGAAGAAAGAAAAATAAGGCGTAATTTCACAATTATGCTCACTAGAAGTTCCAACATCAAAATCATCTATTTCTCCGAATCTCCAAAAAGTCTTGGACAACCATTTCAAGGTGTTTGAAACTCCCAAAGGAATCCCACCTATTCGTGATCATAATCATGATATTCATTTGATTCCAAGAAGTGTTCCTCCAAAAATCATGCCTTACAGATATCCTTATGTCCAAAAGAGCGAAATTGAACATATGATTGGAGAAATGTTAAAGGTTGGTATAATTCAACCTAGTCAAAGTTCTTTCTCTACTCTAGTAGTATTGGTGCACAAGATGGATGGACCATGGCACATGTGTCCGGATTATAGGGAGCTCAATAAGCTCACTGTTAAAGATAAATTTCTCATTCTTGTGATTGATGAATTATTGGATGAATTACATGGATCAATTTATTTTACCAAGTTGGATCTTCATTCAGGATATCATCAAATTAGAATGAAGATGAAAGATATTCCGAAAACAGAATTTCGAACTCATGAGGGCCATTATGAATTTTTTGTCATGCATTTTGGCCTTACCAATGAACCTTCTACATTTCAAGGGTTGATGAATTCCATTTTAAAACCCTCCCTTAGAAAATTTGTGCTAGTATTTTTTGATGATATACGAATCTACATCAGGTCTTGGAAGGATCATATTCAACATGTTGACATGCTTCTCAAACTATTGGAGGAGAAAAAATTATATGCAAAAAAATCCAAATGTTTCTTTGGAGTGCAGGAGGTGGAATATCTAGGTCATATTGTATCTCATGAGGATGTAAAGGTAGACCCTAACAAAATTAAATCCATGAAGGAATGGAAAGTTCTTCCAACAATAAAGCAGTTGCGAGGATTTCTCGTGTTTACAGGGTGTTATTGCAAGTTTGTTAAGAACTATGGCAGAATAGCAACACCTCTAACAACATTATTGAATAAAGATGCATTTTCATGGACTCCTGAAGAAACTAAGGCCTTTGAACATATTAAACAGGCAATGTGCCTAGCACTGGTCTTAGCTACGCCAAAATTCACAAAAACCTTTATTGTGGAATCTGATGCCTCATGAAATGGAATTGGTGTTTTTTTAATGCAAGAGGGAGGACCCATTGCTTTTGAAAGTCATCCAATCAAAGGAAAGTATTTACAAAAAGCTATTTATGAGAAGGAAATGTTGGCAATACTACATGCACTAAAGAAATGGTGACCTTACCTAATGGGAAGACACTTCAAGGTAAAAACTGATCATGATAGTCTTAAACACTTTTTGGAAAAAATAATATCTTCAGAAAAACTGCAAAAATGGGTCACAAAGATGTTGTGTTATGACTTTGAAATCATCTACAAAAAAGGGAAGCTAAATGTTGTCACAGATGCACTCTCAAGAAAGGATGAAGAAGTGGAAGCATTGCTTTGTGCCATTTCTATTATCCAACCAGATTGGATAACCGAAGCAAGGGATGAGTGGAAGAAGGATGAAGAAGTATGGACACTCATTCAAAAGTTGCAGCAAGATCCTAGTACATCTGATACATTTAGTTGGAAAAATGATTCCTTATGGTACAAAGATCGCTTATATATTTGTAATAATTCCCAATTAAAACAAAATATTCTTTTGGAATTGCACACTTATCCTTTAGGAGGACACTCGGGATTTTTAAAAACTTACGACAGTGTGAAGAAAGAGTTTTTTTGGGATGGCCTGAAATCTGATATTCAAAATTTTATGGAAGAATATTTGGTTTTCCAGCAAGATAAAGTTGAGACAATTAAGACCCCAGGTCTTCTACAACCTTTATCCATTCCAAGTCAATGTTGGGAGGAGATTTAAATGGATTTTATCACAGGTTTACCTAAGTCCGAAGGAAAGAGTGTCATCATGGTGGTAGTTTATAGACTTACCAAGTATGCACACTTTTGTGCTTTATCTAATCCATTTAAAGAAAGTACAGTTGCTACTGCATTTATGGAAACAATTCAAAAGCTACATGGAAACCCAAAGATTATTGTAAGTGACAGAGATCCCATTTTTACTAGAAATTTTTGGACGGAATTATTTTCTTGTTTGGGTACTCAACTAGCTCATAGCTCATCTTACCATCCTCTATCTGATGGTAAAAATGAGATAGTGAATAAATTTTTGGAAGGATATCTTCGTTATTTTGTATTTGATAAGAAAATACAATGGTTCAAGTGGTTACCTCTCATTGAATGGTGGTATAACACTTCCTTCCATACTGCAGCAAAAATGACCCCATCTATGGCACTTTAAGGATATCATCCACCATCCATAACATCATATTTAAGAGAAAATTATAAGGTTCAAGCAATGCAAGATCACATCGAGCATCAACAAGAAGTTCTCCAACTCTTAAAGGATAACCTAAATTTGGCACAAAATTGAATGAAACAATAGGCAGATCAACATCGCAGTGAGAGAAGTTTTGATGTAGGAGACTAGGTATTTTTACGGCTACAACCATACAAAAAAATGTCACTCAAGAAAGCTAAGAAAGATAATAAATTATCACCAAAGTACCATGGTCCGTACAAGATGTTGCTAAATATTGGTACTATGGCATACAAATTGGACCTTCCTGCTTCTTCTCGAGTGCATCCAGTTTTCCATGTTTCATGCTTAAAGAAGGTTATAGATGACAAACTTCTAGTTCAAAGAATATTGCCAGAACTTGATGAGGAAGGAAAAATTATATTGGAACCTGATGCAGTCATGGAAACAGGAACTCGATAGCTATGAATTCGATCAATTTCAGTGTATCTCACCAAGTGGAAGAACTTACCCACTGAAGATTCTACATGGGAGGATGATAGTTTTATACAGAAGCATCCGTAGCTACTCAAGCATTGAGGACAACACTTTTTTTAAGGAGAGGGGAATGTTAGGTCCCTATATTACTAGTATAGTCCCTTATTGTTGTTAGTGTAACCACCTTATTATTATTGTAGTACCCTTGTAACCCCAATATTGTTATTATTGTGCCCTTACATTATTATTTTTAGGTTGGCTAGGATTATATTGTGATTCCATGGACTCCTATATGTAGAAGGAGGTTTTTTCATTTGTATCATCCAAGAATGGTTCATTTATGTAATTTATTGGAGGTTTCCCCCTCAAAATGGCCAATTTATAAGGCGTTGATCTCTCTTTTATTCTATTTTTAGAGTTGGTTTCATAACAAGGTGACACCACTTGAAATAGCATGAATCTGGTAGTAGTCTTAGCGGAGATTCGGTAAGCCCACAGAGCCGAGAATTGCATGAGGTTCCAATCTCTTTTATGTCTCCCAATGGTTCGTTGAAGCATCATTACCAAGAATTTGTTTATGGCTTCGACATGGCCATTAACTTGTGAATAATATGGAGTGGAGCTATTGCGACACAATCCTAGTTTAGCAGTAAGCTCTGTCATTATATGATTTTGAAAGTGAGAGCCATATTCAGTGACAATGGCCTTCTGGACATCGAACCGAGCTATGACATGATTAAAAAGGAATTGCGCCACTATTAGACCTTCATTATCATATGTAGACATCGCCTCTGCCCATTTTGTAAAATAATCGATGGTAATGATAATATAAACATGCCCCGGGCCGAGCGAGGGTTACAGGCCATGAAATCTATGCCCCATTTTGAAAATGACCCGACGGTCACAACTGGGTGCAAGGGAGCAGGTTGGGAGTGTTATTTCTGAGAATAAATTTGGCAGTCATGGAATTTGTGAATGGAAAAAATGCAATATTTGAAAATATATGGCCAAAAATATCCAACTTGAAGGATTTTTTGAGCAGTACCATAACTGAACATATGACCACCACGGGCCCCAGAGTGGTAGTCATTAAGGAATTTCTCAGCTTCCTCAAGATTTTATCATCGAAAGAGGATGGAATTGACACCAAGACAATAAAAGGTATCTCCAATGATGCTATATGGTTGAGATTGGTAATGAATCTGTCATCTCTCAGAGTGAGATAGATCTGGTGGAAATTTTTGGGTTTGGAGATACACATTGAATTCTCCATACCACAGGTCGAGAGCACTAATGAGAAAGAGAGATTCATTGGGAATGGACTCATGAAAGGGGTTAGGATCAACTGTAGCTATAATATCTTAGATCAATTCAGCAAAGATGAGTGATTTATTATACTTAGCCTAGCAAACTCTATGTCAAAATTATAGAGAATTACAATCCATTTGGAGTATTTTCCCCTAAGTAACTGACGAGTAAGAATGTAAGTCATGGGTTTACATTTGGAAATCACAATATTCTTATGCAGGAGAATATAATGACAGAAGAGATGAAAAAAATGAACATAAGATAAGGCAAGTTTTTCTACATGAGCATAGTGAGTCTCAACGTCGAAGATATGCTGGTTCAAGTAGTAAACAACATTTTCATGACCATCATCATCATCCTAAAACAACACCATACCAATAGTATTATCCGTGATGGTTAGATAGAGGAAATAATAGCGATGATAATTAGGAGGATGCAATAAAAGAGCACTGACAAGGGTTTTCTTTAAAGCATCGAAATAATTTTGAGCAATATCATCCCAAATGAATGGGACTCATTTTTTCAAGAGATGGGTAAATCCTTTTGCAAGCTCCACATAATTCAGGAAAAATAGATGAATAAAATTGGCTTTCCCCTGCAAGATTTGCATCCGAAGTAAGGAGGATGGAGGAGGCAGATTGATGATTGCCTCGACTTTCAGAGAATCAATCCAGATGTATTATTTAGAAACCATGAAACCCAAGATGTGACCTGATTCAATGCAAAAGACACATTTATGAGGATTCAACCGTATGTTATAGTGTCGGAAGCGAAGGAAGATCAATCTAAGTTATTTGGGGTGATATTGAAATTTCATAGAATGAGTTGGGAGGTCATCAAGATATGGCTGAATTATGTGCTTAACATCATGAAAATCATAGGAAATAGCCCCTTGTAAGGTAGCCCTAACATTTTTCAAACCAAAAGGGAGCTTATTATGGTAAAATATTCCCCAAGGATAGATGAAGGAAGTTTAATGTTGATCACCAAGAATAATATTGATTTGGTTGTAGCTAGAATAACCGCCCATGAAAGAGAAAATCTCGCTCTCGGCACTCTCAGCACACTCGTAACAGGAACAATGTTAGAGACCCAATTTTTCAATGGTAGAGGATAGATCAAACCAACCTTAAGAAGTTTTTCAACCTCTCCCTTAATGACAATAGCCTTTCTTGGGTGTATAGGACGAAGTCGTTGATGACCATGCTTTAAGTCCGGATATGTAGGAATTTCGTGCACCACAATACTAGGGTCTATACCAAGCATTTCTTCATAAGACCATATGAAGACATCACAAAATTATTTGAAAAGAGCGGTGTAGATCCTGACCTCATCGGGAGAACAAGGTGCACCGATATGGACATTCTCGACAACCCCTGGTTTAAAAATGATGTTGATTAGGATGGTGGCATAAATGTTACCCATGTTTCCTTCGGACATCACTTCATGAACCAAAATGGGATGCTGAACTAGGCCAGTCAATTCATATGAAACATGGGTTGCTAAAAAGTAGAGATTTCACCTAGGCTTGGGATAAATAAGGAATGATGATGACCATCATCCCAAGGGGGTTCTTCGAGAGGCATAGCTTCCACAATACTCTCATAGTGGAAAATATCTCATTCAAAGGATCATCTGAATCCTAGGAACCAAACCATGGATACTGTGAATACGTGTCTTGAGATGAAACCAGGTTATCGTTGGCTTCGGAAGAAGCCCCAGAAGCTAGAATAATTCTTTGATACATTCATTATGTAGAGTTGAGGGGAATAGCATCATTAAAACCATTAAGCTGGTTGGGACTAGGAACAATCCATGGATCTTGACCAAATGATATCATGTTAACATAGGCGACATTAGGAGGTGGGAGCAGAAAAATTCCCATCAGGGATGAGTCTTTGAAAAGATCCAGGCCAACGCTCTCATAGGAAGTAGAGGTATTCCTAACATATGGGACATTTCCAGTTGAAGAATCTAGGCCAAAGAAAGCAAGTTGATTGACAGTGAATATCTTCCCTTGATGACGAAAGGGGAGAACATGGAAAATGGTAGAGACAATGTAAATAATCACATGGGTCCAACTACGTCTGAGCAAAAGGTTGTAATTGAGGTTGGAATCTACCCCCTCTACTTTGAGGATCACTATTTTACCCTGTAATTGAATTGGAAAGGATTTGAGAATACCATACGGCTAAGAGCCTCTACCGTCGAAAGCTTCCAAAGTGTTAGGGGACTGACTTAAGGTACGAGAGCTGATGGCTTTCCAAAACACAACATACATGATATAGGTGGAAGCACATTCATCAACAATAGTCTGATGAATGGTTTTACCCATCACAATGAATTGGATAAGGAAAGTTACTCGTGATGGGAGCCGAGGAACATGATTCTCAAGATCGAAAGTAATATGATTTGAATCCGCCACATCAATCCCTCCAATAGTAGATAATAGTGCTTTCCATTGTGATGGGCACAACTATAGGACTTCCAAGGCCGACACCGTCTAAGGCTCTTGAGCTAGATCCTCTACAATGTTATAGTGTTTGGTAGCTCGCGCTTTTGGATTGTAAGATGATTTCTAAGGAACACACTTGGGAGGTGGTAAAAAATGGAATCACTATTAGGTCTCTCAATATGGAGAGGAATCACTATTAGGTCTCTTAATATGGAGAGGACTAGAACTAGGAGTGGAAGAGGAAGGAATATATGAAATGTCCTTCTCCACAGGATCTCTTGAAGGATTCAGGTACTCTTTCAATCGAGTGGAAATAGAAATAGGTTTTGTACCATCCATAAACACTTGGGAGATTGTAGATGTAGAATATTGGGGTTGATTTATCATTTATGTTTGTTGAGAAGGAAATGGATCTTTCAAGATAGTCGTGGTCCTGGGTGCGCCTTTATGAGGACATGAGAATTCAGCACGTCAAGGGCAATGCTTGGAGTAATGATCCTCCTCACATATCAGGCAAGGATACTTGGGCTTATGCTTGGAATCATCGTCAATAGATGACTTAGTTGAATCTTGCTTGGGGGTGTCAGATTTTGCTTTACCATTCCCCTTCTTTTTACCTTTTGAGGACTTTTCTAATGCAATAGGTTGAATAAAATTAACCTCAAAGGTTTTACGAGGATTCTTTAAATTGTTCGAAGGAGGGGAGAGAGCAGTGGAAGAAGTATAATTTGACTTCGAAGAAGCCTTTGCTATAATGTTATTAGTATAGGCCATTTTCCCAATTACACCATCAATAGGAGGTGTAACAGGAGATTTGATTGATGTTGGATTGGTTGAAGGTCATGGTGCATCAGTTAAAATATCATATAAAGTTCCAAATTGGGAACAAAAAAATCTAGATACTAAGCACGGGTCATGACTTCCTCCTTCGTCACATAACCACCCATAGAGAGATCTTTGGCAATTTTAGGAACAAAATATTTTGTGAACCACTCAGTCAACAATTGATCAGGGATCTTGAATTTAATAAGGCGGTGCCTGTGCCTCCATTCATGGATATGGTCTGAGATATGTGTAGTAGTTGATTGATTCAAATATGTAAAGATATGGGTTCCGATATCATACCGAACAGGCAACTATAAATGGGTGAGGAAGGACATGGCCAAGGTATTGAAATCATAGAAGTTACTGCGAGGAAGTTCAATGTACCACTTGGCAACAAAACCCATCAAAGTGCACTAGAAAAGATGTAGAAAAATTGAATCATCAACCCAAGAGTTGGAAGAGCACCATAAATTATACATCATGGCATGGGCTTGGGGGTTTTCCCCACATTTTCCTTCAAACTTTGGACAATCTCTAGGAATTTTGGTTGGAAATGGAAGCCAATGCAACATGTGTTGGATGGGGTAATTTGTCAATTTAGACACATTTGACATTTCCAATGTACCCAAGAATGGAAACGGAGGATGATGAGTAGCAAATGGTCTTTGGGAGTTACCCATCTGTGGGTTCCAACATTTCTTGTATGTGTTCTGCCCCCATTGGGGCTGATTTTGACATATTTCCTAAATTTTCCCCGTTGTTGTTGATAAGGTATATATGGTTGATAGGGAGATTTTTGTGGCTAGGGTTGTTGATAGATACCTTGTTGCAGTAGTTGCTAAACATATGGTCCTTGCCGGGGTTTTTGATACAACCCCCTGTGGAATATAAGTACACTGTTGGGGATGTTTGAGCTAACCTTGAGGTATTTGTTGGTATTGGACACCAGGCTGGTTGGGGTAAGTTTAAATTTCACTCAGGGGAGGGTTTGGACCAAATTTTATTTGAGGACCAAACTGAGGATTTGTCGCAACAACACCCAATTTATTTTGGGGTTGTTGGACATATGGCTATGATACGTTCGGTCGTTGAACATACTGATATTGTACGTTCATTTGTTGAACATAATGATATTGTACGTTCGGTGTTGCACATGGGATTGTTGAACCTGAGAGTACTGAACTTGGGGCTGCTGATAAACAAGATGAGCTGAAGTAGGTTGACCACCTGGTAGAGAGGTTCCTACAGCAGCACTTGTTGGCTATGAAAGAAAAGTTCCACTACAACTAGTGGTAGGTTGTCTTGCCCCCAATACATTTATAGAGTTTATATTTACCATACGAAAAGAGGGAGGTACATATAAAGGATGTGATTGCCCCCCAATCACGGAAAAAACCGTAGATTGGCCACTCAAATGTTGAACCACAGTGATCCTCAATAATGAAAATGGAGTAGATGATCCTAGCGAAATGTTCATTTTACCTATAGAAAATACAAGTTGTGAAACGACAGCCATCTGAGACAAATGGGCCAAAATATAGGGAAACAATCGTTGACCAAATGGGATGATGAAACAAGGATGTAGCCCTAGAAGCTCTTGAAACAAGTTTTCCAAGAGAACTATACCCAGGTGGAAGCATAGACACAACATTGAAAACAATCATGCTGAGTGACATTCCTTTAGATTAAACTTTCAATGTACCAACAACATAGCTGAGTATGAAGCTCTCATTTTAGGCCTGCATTTATTGAAAATTTTAGGGGAAAAAAGAATAAAAATCCATGGGGATTCAGAGTTGATTATTAGGCAATTAAATGGGGAGTACAGTGTTGGCAATGTGTTGTCCTTGATGGCAACCTACATGATGAAATGAGATTGTTGGCAATATGTTGGCATGTGTTGTCCTTGATGGCAACCTACTTGATGAAGTAAGAGTGTTGACAATATGATGCAATGTGTTGTCCTCGATATGGAAACCTACTAGATGAAGTGGTTCTTGATGGAAACTGACTTGATGAGTTGTCTTTGGATGGCAACCTACTTGATGAATGATGGCAACCTACTTGATGAATTTTTCCTTGATGGAAACCGACTTGATGAGTTGCCTATGATAAGCAACTTATGTGTTAAATATGTAAGGATGATGTATCTATGTGTTAAATAAGGAAGGATGATGAATCTACAGATTAGCTCAGAAGTAACAGAGAAGGGAATTCCAGTAAGTGCCAGAAGAATGATAAAAATGGTATGTCACAAAGAATACGTGGGTTTGTAAAGGTGGAGTAGCGTATGTACGTGGAAAAGTACGTACCAAGTCACGTATTCCCTTTTGCACTCCAAATTTAGAATACCAAGGGGCATTACCATGGTTTTGGCTCACAGTATTGAGCGCTATATGGTTTATTTGATCCTGTCCAAGAATACCATTAGAAGTAGTGTGGTTTTGGCTCATGGTATTGGTAAAGGCTAAATCTATTTAAGGAGAAGAAGATCATAGTGAAAAGGGTGCAAGTGCAAGGGTTATTGATGAATAAATTCCTCTAAGGAATATCTGCATGGATGAACTATGTTCTTAACTGATAGATCTGAATCTATGATGCACCTATGGATACAATGATGGATGAAGAAAATGATGAAGAGGGATCTCTAGATCTGAAATGACTTTGTATTTTCTAGATTTGCTTATGGAATGTTTAGATCTATGGTCTGGCGAATCTCTACTGAAGAAGAGGATGAGATCTGAATTGTTTATCTGATCTGAAGAACTGCACAGTCCTGAAATGTCTGAAGATAGATACATAGGGTTGTTTCATCAAAGGCGCGTATATACGCGGGTCTGCTTCATGAAAAGCGCTTATGGGCAGTTAGGGTTTTCCTGAAGAATGCACAGAAGTATATGCGGGTTGGTGTGCATGAAAGTGTGTATATACGCAGTTACAATGAAGTAAAAGCGCGTATGGAATCTAGGGTTTTGCTGAAGTATGTGGTATGAAATGTCTGATCTATTCTGCTGTTTTACTGCTATCTGTCAATGATGTATTCATACAGTTCTGGGTTGTTTGAATATTGAATATGCTGCTGATTATGTTAATTGAAGATCAAGTTGTTGGTTGATTGGTTGATGATTAAATGAATGAATTGATGGAGATACAAGTTTCAGTTTGATGTATGATGAGCTTAAATGTGTGGAGTGGGTCCAGTCTGAAAATCTGATGAAAAGTGGCCTAAAAGATATGTTGTATGGAAGCTAATGGATCCAGTATAAAAATTGATGAAACGTGGTCCATGGTGGTGCTGAGGGTCGAAGCCTTCAATGAGGGGGTTGTAGCTCCCTTCCAGTGGTAGCTGGTAAATGAGAGCAGGGGGTAGTAGCTCCCTTCCAGGAGAGGCTGGTAAACGAGAGCAGGGGGTTGTAGCTCCCTTCCTGGAGAGGCTGGTAAACGAGTGAAGGTTGTAGCCTTCTGCAGGTGGGTGCCTGCGTGCTGGTATGAGTCTACGCCAGTACATGGTTGTAAGATGTTTTCTTTATAATAAAATATTGAAGACTGAGACAACGGCAGCGGTGGTTTTCTCCCGTATTGGGTTTCCACCTTAAATCCTGGTGTTCATGTGTGTTTCTTATGTGTGATGGTTTATTCTGTTATTACTACACATGTTTACTGCTTACTAAACATATGATGAATGAATGATGCAATGATCTAAGTAAAGAATTAAATGCATAGTAATATCTCTGGACATACGTGATTTTTCTTCAAGATATCTGCGTGTATACACGAGTTGGGTTTAGTAAAGTAGTGTATGGGTTTTAGAGTATGAAAAAAAATGTTTTCAGTCTGCACTAAATGCTGATTCACCCCGCCCCCCCCCTCAGTATTTTTCCCAACAATTGGTTTCAGAGCAGGTCCTTCTGCAGAAGCTTGATCGCTTGAAGGATATCCGTCACAATGGGAAAGAAGCAAAAGAAGAAGGCTACTCAAAAGGAGATATCTCAGAAAACATGTGCAGCAGAAAATGAAGAAGATAAAACATGTATTGAATGTGGTTCTTGTGATTCACTTTCTTGTGCATGCAATGATGAAGATAGTAAAATTAATGTTATGGATCTAGAAGAAGCTCTCAAGATTAAAGTTGAAGATCAACAAAGATCATTTAAAGAGAGAAAAGTTATCTACAATGAAACGATCTCTCAAATGAAAGGACAGATAGAAATACTGAATGGACAGATAGAAATGCATCAAAGACTGCAGGTTAAAGCAACCTATCAAAATAGAAAACTTGAAGCAGACATCCTCTTTCTGAAATCAAATCTCGAAGCATCAAATAAGAAGAATGAGGAAGTTCTACAATCATTTGAAGAAAAAGGACTTGAAGCAGAAATCATCTCCCTCAAAGAAGATCTGGAAAAATCAAATAAGAAGAATGAAGAACTTCTACAAACTTTTGAAGAACAAGAAAATGGGTTGAAAGGAGAAATTCTAAAATTGAAGGATCAAGTAGAAGAAGGAAGAAGGGTTGAAGAAAGTATGAAGAAGCAATGCCAAATATTGGAGGTTGAGGTAAATATTTTAAAAGGTAAGTTAGAAGAAAAAGATAAACTCTTGATATTTCAAGATAATACTAAGATTCTGGACAATATTCTTAGTAGTCAGAGGTCTCCTTCTGTTAAATTTGGTCTTGGTTTTCATGAAACTATTAAAGGAGAATCTAGTTCACAAGGAAGTGCTAAAAATTCAAAGGATACCAATGCAAAACCTAAAGTGTTGAAAGAAACAAAAGATCAACCGACAATCATAAACTCTCGAAAGAAATCATTCCCTCCTTTGATCAATAATGTTGAATGCTTTAAATGTCATAATTATGGGCATATTGCAGCCAATTGCAGAAGCAGAATGTTTCAGTCACATACAAACAGATTCTACACAGAAAGGTACTCAGGTTTCTTCAAGGGATATTGTTTTTCATGCAGCAAGTATGGTCATAAAGCAGCTAATTGCAATAGAAGAAAGAATAGAAAAACACATTATTATCCCTATGCTTATTTTTCTGGTCATGCAAGATGTTATGGTTGTAACAAGTATGGACATGTAGAAAAGGAATGTAGGATGAACAGATCTGAGAAACTGGAGAATTTTCAGCACACTAAAAGAAATTTCAAGCAAAGCTGGAAAAGGAAGGAGGACCGATCAGAAACGTAGGGAATTGTTGTAGCCGCTACAACACCACCCAAAATTTTGGGTATATTTAAAATTTCGGGTTCCCCCTCTGCTCTCCTAGGCGTTAAAGTCTCTCACCTGACTTGCAGTCAAATACATCCCGTCGACCTATCTCTAACCCCTCATGAGTTGTCTCATCACCATGACTTGATATTGTCGCTGCAATCACGCCATATGTAGGAAGGATCATCCAGCGTACACCCGAACACTCTTGTCGTAGTCACGCCATGTGTAATGAGATTGCCATGCATATGTTTGAACGAGAAGCTTTCGAATTATAAGGAAAAGTAAATGATCCTATTAATACAAGGCGCAAGACCATGCATATATTAATACAAGGCACAAGGTGATGTTGTATGTGTTAATACAAGGCGCTAGACCATGCATATATTAATACAAGGCGCAAGATGATGTTGTATATATTAATACAAGGTGCAAGACCATGTTTATATTAATACAAGGTGCAAGACCACGTTGCATGGGCGCCAAGTTCGATGGTCGAGCAAATACATTTGATGATACAAAGTCTTGGTGCGAATTGCATATTATTCAAACCATATAAAATCACATAGGACTTCACGACTGTATAAGATTTCTGAGCAGACATGTATGACTGTTGCGTTACCATGGCACAAATAGTTTAATGATGCAGTCTATTCCACGTGGGGTAGGTAAGATAGCGGCCAACTTTACGTTGAAACCTGGCGCAAGGCTATGTAAAGACACGTGCATGGAAATCAAAGGCTCGTTGGCGGTTTTCCGATCGTGGTCAAGGATCTGAGAAGCAAATATATGTATGCTGCTATCAAACTTTCATAACCATATGAAAATGCATGACAATAGCGCTCAAGCATCTCTATGGTGCGGTTTTGACTTACGTTAAAACGTATTGAGCCAAAAGTAAATAATTACACGTGGCGGTCCACATTTCAACCTATGTTAAAACGCCTTGGGTAAATATATAATAGTCAGGTTTTATATTCAAAACGAGGAGCGGGCGCAAAGGTTCAGCAAATTTTCGGTCGACCTTACACCCGGTGCAGAAGTATATAAAGACACGTTGCATGAAGACACGCAAGGCACGGAAGTCCCACGTTGCATGGCACAAATGTCCATGGACACGTTGCAGCGAGATCAACGTCGATGGCGGGGTTTTGTTTGACATACAACGATTTTATTTTTAAAGCATGGAGCGGTAAGCAAGGGCTCGATGGCGGAGTTTTAGAGCGGAGATATTTTTTTTTTATGATCAAAACCTATGTTAAACGTGGCTGCGAATATTACAACGGTGCAACGTATGAAAATCTTCAACGCAATTTCCAACCTATGGTAAACGTTAGCACCTCCTCTGTATGCAGCAGTCAAAGGCTGTGTTCAAAACGCATATGGAGCGTGCAGTGGATGAAACGCATGTTTTAAGCAACGCCAACCATATCAGACGGAAACTGATAACACACGAGCACATCCATAAAACAATAAAACGGGAAGGTGCTAAAAAATAGGAAGCGTTTTTGCCAATGCCGTGAATGAAAAAAGGAAAGAAGTTCCCACATAACGCAGATGCCTTGCGTGAAAACGGAGATGCCTCGCGTAGTAAATGCTGATGTCTTGCGCATAAACAGGAAGTGCCATATCATGCACAGCGAAGGACTTGGATAAAATTAAAACTCTAGCAGAAACATGCCATAACGTTCAAATGATCATTCTGACACTGCGCGAGGTGTTCGCCGAATACATGTTGAGTTGCGCCCTCTGCATAGGGAAATTATTCTAATAGGTAACCATGAAAGGTGCCGCAACCATGAAATTGACAGATTCGCTAACCCTCCGGAGGCTCGCTGGCACGGCATAACGGTTCACCTCAATGCCCTTGGCAAATGCATGCATACAACACAGTTTGATGGTAGTGCCAGCTTGAGGTCAGAGGGCGAACACAGTCAAGAATGGTCAAGTTGCAGATCAGTTTCTCACGCATCCATGTAACTCAGGCAAAGCGCGACTATGCGACTGTGGAGAGGTCGCAGAACAGCTAGGTTGATTCGACACTGTTTCCAGTGTTTTCAATTTGCAGGCCCGTGAGAATAATGATTGAAGCCAAGGTTTTCAAACATTAGAGGCTGCATGGCGAAGACTATGTACAGAGGACTGTTTATGGCGGTCCTGGAGGAAGAGCTGCACTGTACAATGCATTGTTAACGGGAAGAGGTAGCACGCCATCGAAGCTTGAAAGAACCGGTTTGATAGTTAGTGCTATATCGCGAATGACACTGTCATTGGGATCTTTGGGAAGTAGAGATGGCGTCTTACCTCTTCACTGATCTAGAATCGGAAGCAAGGCTGCTATCAATTTGCTGCTTGGTCCCTTTAGCAGATGGGAGCATCATGAAACAAGAGTAATCGTGTAGGGTTATTAATGGATGTTATATAATAGCTAGCCTACGGATGGGAGCTTAATATTGTGGCTCTCGAGCCGCGCAAAGGAAAACTTCAGTTGGGCTAAGCTGTGTTTTAATGGTCCTAACTGACCATCCCTCATTGCATTAGACTGTTATAAGTCTTGCCCAGATTGCCGTACCTGACCAGTTGTCCTCAGTCAAGATACCCGAGATTCTCCAATGGAAGGTGACAAGTACTGCTCCTCTTATGGATGTGAAAATCGATGAGCCTGAAAACCTACGGTGAACACTAAGAACGTGAATAAAGAAGCTCATTCATGAT
This sequence comes from Pinus albicaulis, assembly GCA_034641835.2. NCBI lineage: Eukaryota > Viridiplantae > Streptophyta > Pinopsida > Pinales > Pinaceae > Pinus > Pinus albicaulis. The sequence continues at coordinate 1,069,043,392 of CM076578.1, read as the reverse complement.
CCTGACAGAGGAAGGGCACAGCGAAAGCTTACCCCAACCACTCTCTCCGATCATTCAGTAGCCCCACACTTGACCACACAGGAGTCTAAGTTATTATGTTCATTCTTGCAATTGATTAAAATTTTCTTAGCATTATTATTATAACACCATGAAGATATGTGACCTATGTGATTTTATTGCAGAAGGAACCACTCTGTTTACGCATAGGAGCCATCCGATTGCAGGTGGAGGCGGTGGGTTTGCACGATAAGTTGGAGTTCTCCCCAGCAAGCAAGAGGACCAGTTTTCAAAGCGAAGAACATGAGATGACTAACACTGCTATAAAATCCGCAGATCTGTAACCCTTTGGAACTCACAGGTCGCAAATCCCAGCACGAAGTCGCATCTCTAATTTTTCCCGAACGTTGCAACCCCGCGACCCAGCGACCTAGTCACAAGGTCGCATGGTCGCATTTTTTATCTTTTTCCACGATCCGCGACCCCACGACCCAGCGACCTAGTCGCAAGGTCGCAAGGTCGCGTCTCTTCATTTTTCCACCTTTTGCGACCCTGCGACCCAACGACCTAGTCGCAAGGTCGCAAGGTCACATACCTTCGGTTTTTTCACCTTTTGCGACCCTGCGACCCAGCGACCTAGTCGCAAGGTCGCAAGGTCGCATACCTTCAGTTTTTTTCACCTTTTGCGACCTTGCGACCCAGCGACCTAGTCACAAGGTCGCAAGGTCGCATACCTTCGTTTTTTTCACCTTTTGCGACTTCGCGACCCAGCGACCTTGTCGCAAGGTCGCAAGGTCGCATTCTCTCATTTTCGTACAACTTGCGACCCCGCGACCCATCCAGGTCGCAGGTCGCAATAGCATCCAGGTCGCAGGTCGCAACAATGGCTCAGGTCGCAGGTCGCAAAAGGACTGGGTCGCAAGACAACCCAACGGTCAGGAAGATGAAAGGTCCAGGAAGCCCAAAGGGCAGGTTGTTTCATAAATACTCCTTCGAGAGCTTGTAAAAGGGGCTTTTTCTTTTTGGAAGACTCAAGAGCTACATTGTATTGTATTGAAAGACCATATTCTTAGGCATATGAATACGAATACTTGCTAAAACCCCTTTGTCGGATGATGTATTTTGCTGTGACAGCACTATGTGTATTTCCTGAACAGTTTCAGAACATCCTATGATTAATGAAACTGCATTTCTAATAATATCATTTATGCATCATGTTTATCTATGCTGTGTTAATGATGTTCAGTTCTATCGTTTTCTAAATGAATGTTAATACATTTGTCTATTAGCATTTCGTTTTATCTTTCAGAAGTAAGAAGGAATCTTTCCATTAAGAACTATTTCTTCTGTGGTAAGATACCTTGCAAGCATGACCCCAAAGACGTGCCGTTAACTGCATCTCTTCGGGCGTATGTGTTTTATTCATTCTCTCGCTACGCATAGTGTTGTAGACATGTTCCATGCATCAATCATGTATTTCGTATCCTATGAATAAGTGTGTGTCCGCAGGTTTAATCAGGTTCTTTTGAGACCAGAAGGGAAGGCATCTTAAGCGGTAGCCGGACCCACACCCCGGATGGGATCCCTACTCCAAACGGTTTAAGGTCTAATTGGGACTTTTCACCGGGGAGATCCCCTACTGTTGGCTGGAAAAATTTTCCCGTCAACAGGAATATTGACCCTACTGCAGTCATCCGCTTCTAAATCTTACTTCTCATAATGACTGCAGGAGTGATGTGAGATACATTATAGGAATCAGTAATGTATCATCACAAGGGGAGAAATGTATGATGATTCCCATGGTTGGTTTGGTAGTTCTGGTTATATTTATTTCTAACAGTGCATCTGATGTGAAGAAGACAAGTACAGGTGCCATAAGTTCAGGGGGAGATGAAAGTGTGAAATTATTTCAGTTTCCATACGTGGGTTTAGTGAACAAAAGCCACGTATACACATGTGTTCCAATGGAGACAGAAGCGTATAATTTTCTGATAAGAAAAACAGTATAACAGAAGAAGATCAGGAATGCAGGTTGAGGGGGAGCATCAGTCTAACTACTAATGATGGAATTGTTGGAAATGTATCTGCTTATTTCTTAGTCCTTGTGATATTCATGCTCAAATGATGATGACATGATACATGGTTTCTTATGATGAGATTTTGGATGAGCCCTGATTGCTATTTGATGAGGAATATCTTTTGTTTTCACACATGGATAAGATGGAAGTCTTATGATTCAAAGATAAGGATAGATCATGCAGAGTTTGTTGCTGATGACTTGTGACACGATTGAGATCTTATATACACAATTCCTACACATACTTGATTATGAAATAAAGATAAATCATGAAGATCTTGGTGATAACAGATCACATGGATGATTGCTTGACACATAGTGTCTATTGAAGAAGTTGTTCTGGTATAATGATTCCTCTTGGGAAGAATTTGTTGATGCTGCAAAAATTCTGAAGGCTTGGTTACTGATGCACTTATGCTACAACTGTTGGATGACATTTGAAAACATAGCTACATTTTCCTATCTTTCGTCTCTCATATATCCCAGGAAAGCGTTCGAATATCTCAAACAGAAGCTGGGAGTTGTCTCTACCATGTACAAGATCAAATCTGCTCAATTTCAAAAGATTAAAATGGATACGCGATTTTCCTGAAAAACAGTCGCATATATATGCTAGTTTATACACAGAAAACCGCATATGGGTGGTTGCTGAAAAATTTCTCTTGGATCAGCATTTTTCAGCACAGCTGCAGTGTTGTTTGGTATCTCTGGTGGCGTTCCAGTTCTCGTAATTCTGTTTCATTCTCTGATATTGTTGATGAAGATGCCTTGATGATTTGCTGTTGAAAGTGTTCAGGATGCACAAGCTAAGGGGGAGCATTAGTCATATGAAAAGGATGCATTGTTGGCATTCTCTTTATTTGCTGTTATCCGATCTCGTGTTTGAGATTCTTTGGTCTTGATTGTAAAAGTCATATTTCTGTAATATGATGAAAAGGTCATGTTGAGACCCATGATGTAAAATTGAAATATTTAGTCATGTAAGGACTTGTTAAAATTTGTAAACCCACTTGGTTGGGTATTTAAGTCAAAATTTGTAAACCCACTTGGTTGGGTAGTTGAGTCAAAATATGTAAATCCACTTGGTTGGATCACTGATGTAAGTATAAGTCCTTGGTGATAGGAAAGGTCATAGAGTCATGTACTTCATTGAAAAATATGTTTGAAGTTTCAGCATGAACTCAAGGGGAGCATGGTAACTTCAGTGCACATCAGATCAACAGAGCTCTTCTTTCTACAAGGGAAGAAAAACCTTGTGTTGGTGTTGATCCGCCCATTTCCCTTGATGTCAAAAGGGGAGAGTAGCATGGTGTTTGAATAAGGGGAGAGTATCATTGTGTTGGTTTTGATCCGCCCTTTGCCCTTGATGTCAAAGGGGGAGAGTATCATGGTGTTTGCATAATGGTTATAATCAATGTACCTATCTGTTGTGGTGATCAAACACCATCATAGTTGCCATCAAATCCAAAGGGGGAGATTGTTGGCAATGTGTTGTCCTTGATGGAAACCTACTTGATGAAATGAGATTGTTGGCAATATGTTGGCATGTGTTGTCCTTGATGGAAACCTACTTGATGAAGTAAGAGTGTTGACAATATGATGCAATGTGTTGTCCTTGATATGGAAACCTACTAGATGAAGTGGTTCTTGATGGAAACTGACTTGATGAGTTGTCTTTGGATGGAAACCTACTTGATGAAGTTGTCCTTGATGGAAACCAACTTGATGAGTTGCCTATGATAAGAAACCTATGTGTTAAATATGTAAGGATGATGTATCTATGTGTTAAATAAGGAAGGATGATGAATCTACAGATCAGCTCAGAAGTAACAGAGAAGGGAATTCTAGTAAGTGCCAGAAGAATGATAAAAATGGTATGTCACAAAGAATACGCGGGTTTGTAAAGGCAGAGTAGCGTGTGTACGCGAAAAATTACGTACCAAGTCGCGTATTCCCTTTTGCACTCCAAATTTAGAATACCAAGGGGCATTACCATGGTTTTGGCTCAAAGTATTGAGTGCTATATGGTTTATTTGATCTCGTCCAAGAATACCATTGGAAGTAGTGTGGTTTTGGCTCATGGTATTGGTAAAGGCTAAATCTATTTAAGGAGAAGAAGATCATAGTGAAAAGGGTGCAAGTGCAAGGGTTATTGATGAATAAATTCCTCTAAGGAATATCTGCATGGATGAACTCTATTCTTAATTGATAGATCTGAATCTATGATGCACCTATGGATACAATGATGGATGAAGAAAATGATGAAGAGGGATCTCTAGATCTGAAATGCCTTTGTATTTTCTAGATCTGCTTATGGAATGTTTAGATCTATGGTCTGGCGAATCTCTGCTGAAGAAGAGGATGAGATCTGAATTGTTTATCTGATCTGAAGAACTGCACAGTCCTGAAATGTCTGAAGATAGATACGCAGGTTCGTTTCATCAAAGGCTCGTATATACGCGGGTCTGCTTCATGAAAAGCGCGTATGGGCAGGTAGGGTTTTCCTGAAGAATGCACAGAAGTATACGCGGGTTGGTGTGCATGAAAGCGCGTATATACGCAGTTACAGTGAAGTAAAAGCGTGTATGGAATCTAGGGTTTTGCTGAAGTATGTGGTATGAAATTTCTGATCTGTTCTGTTGTTTTACTGCTATTTGTCAATGATGTATTCATACAGATCTAGGTTGTTTGAATATTGAATATGTTGTTGATTATGTTAATTGAAGATCAAGTTGTTGGTTGATTGGTTGATGATTAAATGAATGAATTGATGGAGATATAAGTTTCAGTTTGATGTATGATGAGCTTAAATGTGTGGAGTGGGTCCAGTCTGAAAATCTGATGAAAAGTGGCCTACAAGATATGTTGTATGGAAGCTGATGGATCCAGTATGAAAATTGATGAAACGTGGTCCATGGTAGTGTTGA
>CM076578.1:1068323757-1068438291 GCA_034641835.2 Pinus albicaulis | reverse complement strand
CACAGCTGCAGTGCTGTTTGGTATCTCTGATACTGTTTGGTATCTCTGATAGTGTTCCAGTTCTCATAATTCTGTTTCTAATGTTTTGATGAAAATGCCTTGATGATTTGTTGGTGGAAGTTTTCAGGATGCACAAACTAAGGGGGAGCCTTAGTCTTTGGAAAGATTGCTTGGTTGCACAGATTCAGGGGGAGCATTAGCTTTGTTGAGTATAATGCAGTGTTGGCATTATGATGGTTCTGAAATATGTTCTCTTTCTTGAGGACTTTTTGGTATTGGTTATGAAAAGTCATATTTGTATTTGTATGAAAAGGTCATGTGGAGACCCATGATGTAAATTGTAATTTTCAGTCATGTAAAGACTTGTCAAATTTGTAAACCCACTTGGTTGGGTAGCTGAGTCAAATTTGTAAACCCACTTGGTTGGGTAGTTGAGTCTCATATGTAAATCCACTTGGTTGGATCTGTGATGTAAATGTGAGTCATTGGTGATAGGAACTTCATAGAGTCATGTACTTCATTGGAAACTATGTTTGAAAATTCAGTATGAACTCAGGGGGAGTTTGGTCTCTTTAGTACATATCAGATCTGCAGAATGTTTCTTCCACATGAGGAGGAGAGTGTTGGTTTTTGATCCTCCCTTTGCCCTTGATGTCAAAGGGGGAGAGTAACATGGTGTTTGAATGAAGAGAAGATAATGATTTACTGAATTTGGGAGAGTGACATATTTGGGAGAGTGACATGGTACCTATCTGTTGTGGTAACCAAACACCATCATGGTTGCCATCAAGTACAAAGGGGGAGATTGTTGGAAATATGATGCAGAGTGTTGTCCTTGATGGCAACCCACTAAATGAAGATGAAGACATGCGACTGTTGACATGTGTTGTCCTTGATGGCAATCCACCTGATGAAGTTATGCTTGACTTGATGGACTTGGTAAATGATGTAAATCTGATGTGATAGGTTGTTGAGTGTTGTCCTTGAAAGGCAACCCACTTGATGAAGATGATGAAAACTTACTTGATGAAGTTGTGCTTAAGAGAATGTGTTCCTGATGAAGAAAATATGATGTTTCTACAGTGTGTACAAAAGGCTATGAAGAAAGGATTTCAGAATGTACTCAAAGTATGATGAAAAAGAGTATGTCTCTTGGTATACGCGGATTGGCCTAGGGAAGTCGCGTATGCACGCGGAAAATAACGTGCCAAGTCGCGTATGGGCTAAAGCGCTCAAAAAGTGCAAAACCAAGGGTAAATTGACCCATGGTATTGGGTAATGATCCGCCTAATTGACCCCGTCCAGGTAGTTTTGGGCTTATGGTATTGTTTTGGTCCATGGTATTGGAAAAGGGGGCTCATGGTATTGAAAAGGGTAAACCTATATAAGGAGAAGAAATTCATTGTGCAAATCATGAGTGTGGGTGCAAGATGTCTGAGCTTGAATGAATACTTCTCTCTGAAGTATATCTGAATGGAAAGGGTTACACTTGAATGATAAATCTGAATGTATGATGCACCAATGATCTAGATCTGAATTGCCCTTGTATTTGCTAGATCTCATTATGGAAGGCTTAGATCGGTGATGAGGCGAGCATCCAGGTGAACATCTGTCTGAAGCAAAAGGGTAGATCTGAACTGAATATCTGATCTGATGAAGTATGCTGCTCTGTAATGATTGAAGATCTATACGCTACTTCGCCACGGAGGAAGCGCGTATATACGCGGCTTCAGCGAAGAGAAAGCGCGTATGCACAATAAAATATACACTGAGGTATACGCTGGTTTGTGTGGACGGAAGCGCGTATATACGCGACATCAGTGAAGTGAAAGCGCGTATGCAAACTAGGGTTTGCTGAAGCAAAGGGTATGAAATATATGATCTGTTCTGCTATGTTTCTGCTATCTGATCTGTGTTGTTAAGTATCTGTTGGTGATGTATGTTTGTGCTTGTTCCTGCGTGCTGGTCAAGTCTACGCCAGCACATATGTTGTAAGATGTTTTCTCTATAATAAAATATTGAAGGCTGAGCAACTGCAGCGGTGGTTTTCTCCCGATTTGGGTTTCCACCTAAAAATCCTGGTGTTCATGTGTGATCCTTTGTGTGATGGTTTATTCTGTTCTTACTGCACATGTTTATTGTTTATTGAACATCTGATGAATGAATGATGGAATAATATAAGTGAAGATTTAATGACAGATCTAAATCTCTGTGTATACGCTAGTTTCATAAAGGGGATCTGCGTAGATATGCTAGTTTACTGAAGGAAAGTAGCGTATGGGTTTTAAGGAATGAAAAAGTAAAAATATTTGATTATGTAGTAAATACTGATTCACCCCCCCTCTCAGTATTTTTCCCAACAAAACACACAGATGGTGTATGAGAAAGATGAACACACACACAAGAGACTCAACACACAATGAAAGATAAGCGTGAGGCTTTCTTATTTTCCATTATACAAAGATGTACATTTATAATACAATGGTGTGACTCTTGGTTTCACATTCCAAGGTCACTTGGACTCCATTGTGACTTTTCGCATTCCACACCTACCCATGTAGGATTAGGTGTTTCAACATCCCCCCTTAATCTGAAGGGGTATGTGTGAGTACAAGAAAAGAGTTGTAATACAAATCTGCAAAGTATGCATGGTAGCACTTGGGCTGAATCGACTCTCTGAAATGTTGGAAAAAAGAGGTGGTTTAAGGATGACCACCAACACTGGAACGCAAAACTTGTTGCAGTTCTCGGAACTCTTCCAAAAATGGCAAGAAGTTGAAAGTTTCTACTAGAGGAATTGTCCCTCATAAAAAAGGGAGACCTTCAACCTTAAAGAAGGGAGGTCTACTACCTGTGATGGTTTTAGAATTACCAACAACTTTGGAATGCTTGAAGCATTTCCTGGAACTCAACCAAAGCTGGCAAGAATCTGAAGGCTTCTGCTAGAGGAAGTGTTCCTCATATATGGAAGGGAGACCTTCGACCTAAAAGAAGGGAGGTCTACTACCTGTGATGGTTTTAGGTTATCCACCAACCAAAGATGATGGTTTAAGGTTGTCCACCAACCGAAGGCATGCTCATGGGCATCAGTGTCTCTGGCTACATCTCTAAATCTAGAATGACGAATTGTGGCTCAGGCTCGCTTGAACTACTGTGTCTCTGGCTACAACTCTGAACATTGAATGAGAGATTGTGGCTCAAAATCGCTTGAACTGCTGTATCTCAGGCTACAACTCTGAACATGGAATGAGAGATTATGGCTCAGGCTCGCTTGATCTGTTGTTGAAGCTTGTACATGACCACCATTTTCCCCCCTGTCAGGAACAAGGTGAGATGATGGTGAAAACTCAACTGCAAGTTTGCTCAATATCTGTGAAAAATTTCTAATATGTGTCGTAAACATCTTCTTAGCTGTTGATGCCCATTGCCAAGAAGCGATCCATCCAAGATGAATATTAGTTCTTGCAGGAGGCTTGTGTTTGAAGCATCTGTCTAAAGAATGGGTGTGCCGACCACGATGCTTGCATGGATGATGATAAAAAAAGTGATCTTTCATATGGCCAACTCGATCACAGTGTTGGCATTTCTCAATCTGTTGTTGTTGTGGAATAGGATCTGGAACAGCTGCAGGTGAAATGTCATACAGGAATCGAACACTCTGAAATATGATGGGTTTGGTGTAGTCTGGAATATGAAATGACACATCCTTGTCATGTCCAAGACCAGTTCAGTGCTTGTTGTGGACAAGCTCTTCCCAAGGTCTGATGATGGGCTTGAGAAGTGCAGGTTGAGTTGTTGCATCTGCATGTAAATATGCTCTTGAACAAGGAACTGAATGGGAATCAACTGCAACTTTATCTTCTTTCTTCTGATGAGAGTCCTTTTCAATATTCTAAACAGAAACAGGTTCAGAATGGTGACTCTTTTGCTGAATTTCATCTTGTTGAAGCTGAGATTCCAACTGCAAAAACTCAATCTTTTCTTGTGCATCTTGCAAACAAGTTTGAATGTTACAAAGAACATCCTTGCTCATTATTATCATGTCATCAACATTTGAATGAATGAGGTTATTCAAGAACTCTAATGCCTCATTGATTTTAGCCATTTCAACAATTTAGGCTAAAAAATGAAAGGGTGTCGGCTTCAACCGAAAATGCACCCGTTTACAATGTGATTCAACAACAAATACAAATGACTCAAGGAATTCTCAAAGTACAGAATCTGCTCCTCAAATGATGGAGGGCAATCAACAATCCAACAACTCAAACACTGATTGAAACTATGAAGAAGGTGCAAATACAATGTCAATATCTCTGCAAAAATATTTCAATGTGCAGCAAAAATGTGCAACAAAACATTGTGCAAGAGGCCTTTAAGGCAGCTGAATTTTCCTTCAAATAGCTGTTTCTGAATGATGGCAAACTTGTCTTCAAATGTAAATTCTTCAGAAAATCACCCTTATGCCACAAATCATAAAATGTCAAATCTGCAATTTTATTTATGTATATTCAGTCCATATGCTCACATGTCATTTCCTTCATTTCTGTTGTTCATATTCTCTCTCTTCCTCTCTTTCTGCTCTTCCTCTCTCTCTACTCTTTCTCTCTCTTTGCTCTTTTTTTTTTTTTTTTTTTTGAATTAATTAAAAAATAAATTAATTGGAATTAAATGAGAAGGAGGAATTGTAGCAAAAATTAAAGTGGGAAGGGAATTTAATAATGGAGGAAGGGATTTTAAAAAGGAGTGAATTTAAATAAAATTAAAAGTTGGATTAATTATAAATGGAATTAATTTAGTGGGAGGGGAGGGAAATTTATAAGGAAGGGGCGGTGTTAAGTATATGGAAGGAGTGATGTTAAATGGTGAGAATTTAAAATGGAGGGGGGGGTGGGGGGTTGGGAATTTTAAATGGAGAGATAGTATTACATAAAAATTTAAAATGAGAGGTAGTATTACATGGGAGGGCGGATTTTAATTGGGCAAAGGGATATTGAAAAATTGAAATGTGAAAAGAGGGGCGGATGGTTTCCGAGCCAAATGGGAGAAGGGCCTATCGAATGGGAAGGGAGGCCAAGCGTATGGCATTATAAGAGCAATGAGTAGTGTCGTGTGGCTGTGTTGGTGAGGAGTGTGTGTGAGAGATTCAGAGGAGAGGGCCGTAGGCCACGGTGAGGGGGAGTAGGGCCGATGCAGAGACTGGCGGGGTATGGGGGTTTTAAAAAATAAACAGTGTTAGCAGAGGTGCATTTGCACGCAGAGGGATAGCTCAAGGGGTGTGAGCAGTAGAGCATAGGGTTCGAGTGTGTGCAGAGTAGAGCAGTGCAAGGCCAAGGAGGGAGGGCGAAATAGGTGATGGAAGGAGGAGGTGTGAGCGTTAGATTGAGGGCGGAGTTTGTATGTGCCGTGGAGTGTGTAATCCGCAAGTTGGAGTGTATTAAGCGGAGGAAGGGGCGTAGGTTAAGGTGAGTGTATGAGTGTTGTTGTAGGTGGGGAGAGCGAGCAGGAGCGTGGGTAGAGTGGTGGCGAGGCAGAGTAATAAGGAGCAGAGATGAGTGTTGTGAGGTTGGAGATGAGTGCTGGAGTGATAAGGGATAGGGAATGGGTAAAGGGTTGTGTGCAGTTGAGAGATGAGAGTCGAGTTGTAGGAGAGGGTGAGGGCATAGAGGGTTTGAGTGAGATTTGCAGGAATTTTATTTTATTTTATTTTAATTCTTTTTTTCTTTTTTTTTAAACAATAGAGATTGGAGAAATACAAGAAATTTCACCAGGAATTTCAACTTTAAAACAACAGCATATTTTTCTCCAAATGTGTTGTAGAAACAAATCCAGCAGTAGAAAATGCAGATATGAAGAATTTTTTCAACAGAAAAACTCAGATTTCTTTTGTAGTAAAAACTAGAAATTTCTTCTTCAGAAACCCAATATAAAAAGTATCCCGCAGCTCTTCAAATTTCAGATTTTAATAAGCAGAAATTGCAGAGAAAAATTAGAATGAAAACCTTCAGATGGGAAGTGCTGCCTTTATTCAAAGCCAATGCCTGAATGCTGCCAATTTCTGAATGCTTCTCCTTCTCCAAAACCACTTCTGAATGGCGGCAAAAACACTGCTGTAGAAATCTCTGAGTGCTGCAAAAATTATCAAATTTTTTGCAGATATGCACAGGCCATAAGCATAGATGGCTCACTCAATTTGGAGCAGGGCCAACAATTGCCCACTTTGATAACATGTTAAACACCATGTTAAACACACACATGGTGTATGAGAAAGATGAACACACACACAAGAGACTCAACACACAATGAAAGATAAGCATGAGGCTTTCTTATTTTCCATTATACAAAGATGTACATTTATAATACAATCATGTGACTCTTGGTTTCACATTCTAAGGTCACTTGGACTCCATTGTGACTTTTCTCATTCCACACCTACCCATGTAGGATTAGGTGTTCCAACAGTGCTAAATATTTTTCAAAGATAGATTTAAAAAGTGGATTTCATCAGATTAGAATAAGAGAGGGTGATGAGTGGAAAACTACCTTTAAAATGAATGAAGGACTGTATGAATGGATGGTAATGCCTTTTGGGTTGTCAAATGCATCTAGCACTTTCATGAGACTCATGAATGAAGTATTGAAATAATTCATTGGTAAATTTGTGATAGTGTATCTGGATGATATATTAGTTTTCAACAAAACTAAAGAAGAACATTTAAGGCATCTTAATTATGTCTTGAAGAAGATGCACCAAGAGAAACTGCTGATAAAATTAAAGAAATGCTCATTCGTGAAGGAAGAGTTGGTGTATTTGGGCTTTTTTTTCTCTGCAGAAGGATTGAAGATGGACCCGGAAAAGGTTAAGGAAATTGTGGAGTGGCCTTCACCCAAAAATGTTTTTGAGGTAAAAATTTTCCATGGACTTGCCAGTTTTTACAGGAAATTTATAAGAAACTTCAGTAAGATTAATGCACCCATCATTGAGACAATAAAGAAGAGAAAAAAACCATTTAAATGGACTGCTAAAGTAGAAAGAAACTTTAAAATTTTGAAGCAAAAGATAACTGAAAAACTTGTTTCGATTCTGCTTGATTTTGCGAAACCATTTCAAGTGAAGTGTGATGCTTGTGGAGAAGCCATTAGAGCTGCCTTGAGTCAGGATGATAGGCCTATAGACGATTTCAGTTAAAAGATGAATGACACTAGAAGGAATTATTCCTCTTATGAGAAGGAATTCTATGCAGTTGTTCAGGCACTGAAAAAGTGGAGGCATTATTTGATATCCAAAGAATTTGTATTATATTCTGATAATCATGCTTTGCAGTCTATTGTCCAGCAGCCCAAGTTGAATCATAAGCATGCCAAATGGGTTGAGTATCTCCAATGTTTTAACATTGTTTTGAAACATATAAGTGGCCAAGAAAATAAAGTAGTTGATGCTTTGAGTAGGAGGCACATGCTTGTTCAAGAAACCAATTTTGAAGTTGTAGGATTTGATTTTCTCAAAGAATTGTATAAAACAGATTCAGATTTTAAGGAAGCTTTTGAGGCATGTTGTAACCCTGTTCTAACAGATAGAATCCATTGGCTGGATTATTTCTTGTAGGAGGACTTACTATTTAGAAGAAACCAACTGTGTGTACCAAAATGTTCCATGAGAGAAAATTTGATCAAGGAGAAGCATAGTGGTGGACTTGCTGGACACTTTGGTACTGAAAAAAATTATGAGAAATTGAGTCACTTATATTATTGGCCCAAGATGAGAGCAGAAATGGACAAGTTTGTGAAAAATTGCAAAATCTGTCAATATGCCAAAGTGAAGGAGCCATAATGCAGGATTGTACACTCCCTTGCCTATTCCAGACAAGCCTTGGGACATGGTGAGTATGGATTTTGTTCTCGGATTTCCAAAGACTCAGAGAGGGAATGATGCAGTCTTTGTTATAGTGGAAAGATTCTCCAAAATGGCACATTTTATTCCATGTTATAAAACTAGTGATGCCACCCATGTTGCTAACTTGTTTTTCAAACAATTTGTTAGGTTACATGGGTTGCCCAAGAGTATTGTTTTAGATAGAGACACTAGATTTGTGGGCCATTTTTGGAGGACACTGTGGAAGAAAATTGGTACCAAAATAAGTTTTAGCTCAGCTTGTCATCCTTAGACTGATGGGAAAACCGAGGTAGTGAATAGGAGTCTGGGAAATTTTTTGAGAAGTCTTGGAGGAGAACATCCCAAGCAATCGGACCATATTTTTCCTCAGGCAAAATATGCATATAATGACTCACCAAACAGAAGCACAGGGCAGATTCCATTTCATATTGTTTATGGAATGCACCTCAGAGGAATATTAGAGTTAAGAAATCTGGGAAAGGCAGAGCTGAGAAGTGCTGATGGTGAGGAGTTTGCTTCAGAAATCCAAGCCATACGTGAACAAGTGAAATAGAAACTGCAAGGCAGCATCATCAAATACAAGGGAAGAGTAGAATTGAGTAGAAAAGAAGTCCATTTTAAAGTAGGAGATCTAGTTTTGGCACACTTGATAAAGGAGAGATTCCCAAAGAAGCAGTATAACAAACTGAAGTTCAAAAAGATTCGACCATGCAAGATACTTAGAATGTTTTCTGCAAATGCTTATGAGATTGAATTGCCTCCTGATGTTGGAATATCTCCCATTTTTAATGTTGCAGATTTTTACAAGTATGAAGATGATGGTGCAGAAGAGGGACCAGCAGACGGGGAATCTATTGAGTGGGAAAAGCAGCTACCTCCAGCACAACCCTTGCAACCAGAGGAGATATTGGACAAAAGAGTGTTGAAGAAGACCAGAGGACAAGAGTAATTTCAGTACCTGATCAAGTGGAAGGACCAACCAGAGGAAGATGCCACTTGGATGACTCAAGGAATGTTGCAGAAGATAGGCGGATCGGTGGAAGGGCTCATGGACAGGAGTCCATGAAGAAAATTGCCCTCGGGAGTCTGATGCAGGGGCATTAGACACTAGCCAGCAATGTAGGAGGTTTTGTCCACATGTTGTGGCTAGGAGGGTCCAAAATCATTTGAATTTGTAACAAAAAGGTGTCAATATCTTAGCTACCTATTGCATTTAGATCAGTTAGAGTCAATAAAAGTCGAATATTTTAGTTTATTCCATCTGTCATGTTCAGTTATTCGAATAATGTAATTAAGTTTTGTTAGAACATAAAAGGTCCTCACCGAGGAGCCGAAGAGACACATTGTAATGTGTATAAATTGTATCCCCAGATGTATTGAAGGAGGAGACTTCTGCAATAAAATTTGGGTGTTAAGCAATTTCTTCTTGTTCAATAAATTTTAGTGTTCGTTGATTGTTTACTTGTCTTGAATTGATCTTTGCATGATAATTTGTTTAATTGTGAGGTTATTGAAACACCATCCTATGTAGAATCGTTGAATAGAGTTGTTGAATAATCTCCGCATCTCTCTGTCCATTTTTTTCTCTTGAATTGTCTGAACAATTGAAAATCCCACTCGTAGCAGAGGTCTGTGTATAATCGTAGCTGTCGAACTCTATTCTGAGGTAGTGAAGACTCCGCTTATAAGAGAATTAGACTGTTTCATTGTTAATTGAAACTCCTGTCCTGAGGCTAGACCCTGAGTCAGTGAACTGGAGAGCATAGAAAGGAATGGCATAATCTAGGTTTGGCCTTGGTCAATCACTGTTCAAAACCTGGAGTAGTTTGATCGCATCACCTTTGCGGGATAGGAAGTATTGGAGAATTTGGAGCGATCACATCGGTTGGAGGAAACGTGGCATAAGGCGGGTTTCCAAAACCTCCCTCATCATGCGTTAACTATCGGCTGGGGAGGCAGCACGATATCTGCGTACGCTGTTCGATCTAGAGGCTGGCTATTGAACATTGATTGCACCCGGACTTGCTCGGAGGTTAATCTAAGGTATGGTGTCATATTTAATCGAACCTCTAGTTGTGTATGGTGGGCCCGAGGCCTAAAGTTGTTTATTTAAAAAGCATCAGTTTATTAATCTAAGATACTAAAGGACGACAACCTTAGTACAAGGTTCGACGAGAGAATTAATGTTTGAGAATACATTTGAAATTCCAAATTTGCTGAATGTATTCATTTGATAATTTCTTCGAAATTGATAAATAAAATTACAAAAGAGTTGTGGAAGACCACGTGGAGATGAGCTGAGTTAATCCAAGAGAAAATTTTGACAGAGCTACTATAGAGGCCAGCTCTCCTTACGGGGCTGAATTCAATTTTGTTGAGGTCATAAAAGGAGGAAATGAAATTAGGTCGTCGGTGTTTCCACATCAACTAAGATGGATGATCTCTCCAGAATATTGGAAGAGGAGGAATTTGCTATGATTTCTCATTTCTCACATGGTACTATCAGAGAGCATGGATGGTACGTGGAAAATGGTACGACGAAGCACATGATAGGATAAAAGGGGGTTTTTGAGACTTTAGCTAAATGAAACTAAAAGTTCCACATTGTGTTGGGAGACAAGGGTCAGTTGGAGATCCAAGGATCAAGAGTTGTGCCATTTAGGATGGATATAGGACATATGATGCAGGCCCATGATGTATTGTTTATAATAGGACTCAAATATAGTGTGATTTTTTTCTCGATGATGAAGAGGTAGGGGTTTGAGGTCTTGTTACATGATGGGAAGGAAAGATTTAGGACTAGAGGTTGTAAGTTTGATGGGATTGTACATAGAGTTAGAAAGCATGGTCTCTACAGGTTGATGGGAAAGCCAAAGGATCATGGGAATAATCAAGGGCAGGTACAAGTTCCAGAGAAGTAGGAGAATGTGTAAGTGTAGGTGTAGGCCTCAAATGAGAAGGTACAAGTTTCCAAGAAGAAGGTAAACTTTTCATAGAACATCGATGTTCTATAGGCTTAGAGGGAGTCACTTTTTAGATCGAGTTTGCAGATTCAGAGGGAGACATTGGAGCCCAAGAAGAGGGCATGATCATAGGGGAGTAAGGGTGATTTGACATCTCGCAAGAAGGAATCATGGTGATATTGGAAAGAGATATAAGATAATAATATGAAGTAGGAGGCTTCTAGTGACAGCGAAACTTTTGAAAAGGGTGTAGTTCACCATACATGGATTGTTACGATTGTGACCGTTGGGAAAGTTTTGCGAGCAGTTATGATGGTGGAAAAGTACTTCCTAGTCATGGAGGTACCTCCCTCGATAATATGGGGTGTTGATTTGTGTATCTTGGTAGGCACTTCAAGCCCTAGGTTTCAAATTTTGGAGGTAAAAACACCAGAAGGGAAGCTTGTGGGCTTAGAACCCAACTGTGTGGTTTTTCACCCATCGTGATTTGGAACAAAACCATG
The DNA here is from genome assembly GCA_034641835.2 of Pinus albicaulis. Lineage (NCBI taxonomy): Eukaryota > Viridiplantae > Streptophyta > Pinopsida > Pinales > Pinaceae > Pinus > Pinus albicaulis. The sequence goes on along the minus strand of CM076578.1, from coordinate 1,068,426,934 downwards.
ATGGAGGTACAACATGTGATGAATGAGGATGATAGTGTTGAGCGATACGATTCCAAACCAATGAGAATCGTCCAAATTTGAGTTTTAATTAGAGAGAAATGAATTTTTGAAGTTAACAAGGTAATTATTCGTTGCCAAGTCATCTAGGCTTGGTGTAAAAAATTCCAATAGATGTGTCTCTTCATTTTTTGATGGAGCCCCTTTATAGCCTATAAATAAATGGTGATTTGGAGTATTAAAGGCATGAAAGAAGTGCCAATACACACCAATAAGAGTTATGAACTTAAATGAGGCTAAGCCATGGCAAAGGAGCAAAGAATATAACATGAGGAGGTTGAGGTATAGCATGGAGTATTTTTGTTTGTTATATATGATAGTGAGGTGATCTAGGGCTGGTTTGAAGGCATGTTAAGGGTTGTCTTGGTTGTGGGTTGCTGAGTAGTTAAGGCTACAACCAAAAGGAGCTGAAAAATGTTGTTTTGAGGGGTATTTTGGTGTTGTTTGGGGAGGACTAAAGTTATACCTTGTTTTTGGGCTAGGAGGAAGGCCATAATGAGCATCTAGGCTACTCTTGGTGCTGCATTTCAAGTGGAAAAATCATAAAAGGAGAAGTTTAGGTGTGGAGGAGCGTCCCCTTGGAGGACCACAACCTTCAGAGGCTTGCCTTGCTGATTACATGAAGGGTAAGGGATACAAATGATGCCCTGACCATAATTGTAGAGTGAAACAATTTAGCATGGTAAACAATAATATTTGTGGGCATTTATTGGTTCAAGGTGTGACCAGATTTAGATCATGTTTGTTGCATCCTGTTCATGCCAAGTAGATGTCATTTCGTGGTGGTGAAGTGTCATCTTAGGAGAAGAATCAACAGTGATTGGATTGGGTGCTATGGGTCTGTTGGAAGGCAGTGTTTTAGGTGCCCAAAGTAGCCCTAAACAAGATATATTGAAGGAAGAAGAGCAGCTGAAGGTTGGGTGAATTTTGGTTCTGAGCTGCATCACTTTGATGGACACAACTTGTTGCTAGCTTGGCAACTTGGAGCTCGGGAATTGGCCAACCCAAAGAGAAGATTAGATCAGCCCATGTACACTCTAAAAATGTACGCACAATAGTGTTACGTGGAAGACATCTTGGAGTCTCGATGTGTAGATTTTTTGATAGACTAAGACATTACTATTGAGCAGTACGGACGAGAAGGACTGACACAAAGAGATACAATATCGAGTTTGTCATTGTATCTTGTACACCATAGAGTGTTGTATTCTTCATATTTGTTTTAATATAATGAAGATTGTGATTTTACATTATTTTACAATTTTGTTTAAAATTGTGTTCATCATTAAGATTCTTGGTTTGGTAGCATTAGTGATTTAAGACCCTAACCTGGACCCAAGGGTGGAAATTCAACACGAAGAATTATCAATTGTTGTCATATGATACTTTTCCAATTTTTATCTTGGGAATATTATCCTCCATGTGTGGAAGATTTCAAGGGGAGTGAATATGGATGGGTAATATTTTGGGCAAATATAACATGTAGGAGTTCCTAGAATTAAAATGTGGAGAAGGATGGAAGGAAATTGAAGATGAAAATTGCATGCCTAAGTAGCCATACGGAGTGAAAATGGATGGTTAATATTTCACAAGACTATTATGTTATATTTTTAAATAAGAAATTTAGAAATAGCCATCTCATTTAAAATCTAAAATGAATCATACTTGTGACAACTGCATTAAGAGTTAACTAGTATTAACTAGTTAAGGACAAATTTACTTATTTTTATTTCTAACAAGAAAGACTTCATGGTTATTATTTATGAGACAAATTGATATTTTATTTTTATTTTTGGATATTAAATTAATAGGAGAAACTAATGAATGGAAAGAAAATATTCTAAGTTGTTGGTAAAAGTTTCTCAGAATAGGAGGTGGTTGGGGACAGTTGGAAAAAAAATAAACAGTTACCTACTCCTCTGGGATAAATTTGAATCCCAGGAGGGGGGTGGGGGTTCTGTGAGATTTGGTAAGAAGGGGGAATTATTTTCTAGAGCTGGTGGAGGACCAGTTGAAAATAGCTTTCTGTAATCCTTGTAAACTAGAATATCTTCTTGTGACTGGATTGGCCTTCCAGAGCTCACAGCAAAGGAATTTCCACTGTTAACCCATGGCACCGACTAGAATTCTGGAGCTAGGGGGGGAGAGGAGGACATAATAGCCTCCCTTGATGGTTGGGAGGACCACAGTTTTAAGAATTAATTACTTTCCAGATACGTATGCAGAACTTGTGTATAAAGAACTACAGGTTTAAATGAAGGCCTTAGGTTGTTTAATGTTTGACTATCTAAATATTGTTTTTCTGAAGAGTTTGGTTATCGAAGTTTTTTTAATGGTTTGGTATGCATTCTTTGTATATAAGAATTTATTATTTTTACATTAGTGGAATTAGTGCCCTGTGTAGAGGAAGGAAAGATCTTGTTGTCATATTTCCTTTTAACTAAGTTATAAGGTTCGGGGTACGATTCTGCAAGTGTTTGTTCTTAAAAAAAATATGGAGTCTTTCTGCTTCTACAGGAACATATAGTATCATTTGAACAGATTCAAGAGCTCACTGTCTGAACAGTTATTGAAAATACCCTGTAGGAAGCAAATAATGGAATGAAAACTATAAATGGAGAAGAATGCATGCAGTAATAATCATTAACATTGTAATCTATGTGTGTCGTTCCTGTAGTAAACAATAGCGAGGAGGGCTAGAGCTTGAGGTGCTGGGTTTGGGCTGAAACCCTACTCGGCCCCTTGCTCCTTAAGAAAATAACACACAAAACTATACACGGTTTTTTTTTTTAACGGTGGACCGGTCACCGCAAAGAAAATCTAAGTCAAATTTGAGTAAGCAGTAGGAATGAAAATGTGTAATACTCTATAATACACTACTCTGAGACAAGAAATAGAAAATACTTTAACAAGATATCTAGAAAAAATCTTCGCAAAACATGCACAGAGAGAGTAAATTCTAGGTACAGGACAATCATTTGCATAAACGGACAGATAGATTATTTACAAGTACTATATGATAATCATGAATTTTTCTTAAGGAAACAGAAGAACCTATGAAGAATGTTGGGCGCAGCCCCCATACGATAAGAACTAACAGTAGTAAACAAAATTCATATACATCCATATTCCTTGCCAAGACTGTTAGCATGTGGCAAAGAATTAAATTTGCAGCAAGTTTACAGTGCAAATATAGATAGCGGTGCGATTTAAGCTAAACTCATACTAAACCTCATAAGAGACAGAGCGTCAAGAAAGAGAAATGCTAGAGATCTATACATAAAAATAAATAGATAAAAACGACACCATGATTTCAAGGTTTCATAAAAACAAAGGCCGAACAGACTTTCGATCCTCGGCCGTATTAATAAGACAAGTTTAATTGTTATTTTTTATAAGCACTGCAAGTATTAACCATAACTGCATATCAACTGTTTCGAAACCCTGTTACATTATAGGAAAATCTATATGTTGCAAAGTTCTAAACCCTAAGATGGGTAGTATGAAAACCCCAGTATCTTCCTTTGAATACCCTTGATAAAATGGCAACCAAATTCTCGTTACATTACAATGTACCTGTGAACGGGAGAAACAAGATCAGCCGTGTCAAGAGATTGAGCTGTGAAAGGCGGGAGGAAGGGTTTGGATGAAAACCCACCAACCTGCAAGAACAGGAGAACAAACCCTGTTAGAAAAAGATGAACTAACATGACAGGTTAATGCTTGGCGACAGGGTTACCTCTCCTTAGAAAAGAAGGGGGTCGAACCAAAAACTATCTAGGCAATTCTTGAGGAGCTTACCTGTATGGTTTGCATCTCATCAGACCTGGCAACTGTAAGAGAAATTGGTTATGGGTGAGTAAAATCTTCCTGGAACTCGAAATCATAAATCTTGCAACCAGTAGACAGAAAAAAGGCCTGAATAGAAATAAACCAAAAGGCAGAGTACATTTCTCCATGATTCGCCAAGGTTTTCGAAGGGTTTAAACTCCGTGAGCAGGTAAGAAAGCCAAAACTCGCTGCAAAACAATAACTCTGTATGAAAACTAAAACCCAGAAAATCAAAGAAGAAATCGACGCATAACATTTGTAACAAAGCCTAGGTAGAGTGGGGTTACCAAACGAAAGGAGCTTACCTTTAAGACCAAAAGCATGACGGAGAAATCAACAAGGACCTGCATCCTGCTAGCGCGCCATGGAGGAGAGATACAACTACGAGGCCATTGAACTGGAAAAAGACTCCAGACTACTTTCCCTCATATTTTTCGTGGAAATCGAGGCTTAAAATATGGTTGTCCCGGTAGTAAAATGGTATGTACAACCACACAACGAGGATTGGAAACTACACCTCGATGAAAAGAATTTTCATGCCAAGTGTCAAGACCTTACCCGGGTTGCAGTTTCACATTTAAGATAAATCATGAATAAAATCTCGTTAATAAATGTACATCAGTGATCAAATCGACATACTTGAGTGCTAGATTGACATTCAGGGATAATTACTATATTAATAATTTGCAGACTAATTATATTTCTATGTATTGAATGAAAAGACATATAAGTGCGCACATGAGAGCCATAGCCGAAAATGGGTTTTAGATAACCACAATTTTAATCCATATTAATGATGCCAACTCAGAATTTCGGGGTTGCTGTATATTTGTATGTATATTACTTAGGACTATAATCGACTTGGGTGACGATGGTAATTCTGATGTACTACTGTAATATGATTTTGGAGAATTTTTTTTTTTTTATGAGCGTAATTTTTTTGGTTAGTGAAAGTGACAAGTGGTATCAGAGCTAGTTGCTACACTGGAATTCTAAGGGTCTGCTAACAGTGAAGCTGTGTATGTGTTTAGTGCATTGAGAGGAAGTGAGTGAAATGACGGAAGTCACAGTGTCTCAGTCACAACCCAAGGAAACTCAAACTCCAACAGTTATGAATCCATAAATGTGGGTTCAATTAACTGTGGAACAACACCAAAAGACGAGTCGATTGCTTGAATAACAGTAGCATCAAACTGAATTTTTACTAAATACAGTACAACAACTACAAGAAGAAATGATAAGGGTTTGGAAGGACAATGAGAGGTTGTTACAAGATCATGAAAAGATTCTGAAAAGCTTGTCTGATAAACAAAATCAGGACATGGGACACCCCAGTGCTGAAAAATAATTATCAACGGAACAGGAAGAGCAGCAAACCAAGAAAAATACTACATGCAGGACTGAGAGGAGTCCCTCCTAGAAGAGAAAAAATAGGAATTATAATGAGGCAGAGTCGGGCAATTTGTCCGACCAGCAAGATCTAAAAATGAATAAAGTGGAACTGCAGGGGGAATTTCATAAAATTAAGCCACCCACGTTCGATGGTGAGGCAGAAGAGGCAACTGAAGCCTGGTTAATTAATATAAATAATTACTTCTAGGTGTATGAATATAGCAGCAATCTGAAGGCCAGATTAGCTATATATCAGTTGCGAGAGAAAGCCACCCTGTGGTGGGAAGAGGTGAAGAATGTTCACAGCATTGATGAACGAGATATCACATGGGAACTGTTTTAGCAGTACTTTAAGGAAAAGTACTTGAAAGAAATATTTTATAATGACAAAGCCAAGGAATTCCATGATCTTCGGTTGGGACAAATGACCATGGAAAATTATGTCACAAAATTTACTTCCCTATTACGTTATGTTCCTTATCTCCGAGAAGAAAAAGCCAAGGTGCAGAGGTTCTTGAGCAGTTTACCTGCTCACATGAGAGAAAGAAAAGAATTTTTTAACCCCCAAACTATGTATGAGGCTATCCGTAAAGCACGAATGTGCTATTAGCAGAACAAGGCCAAGGGTAAAGGTGGGAAAAGCTGGCAGCCAAAGAAAAATCACAAAAATCACTCTACTTTTAAAAGCGGTAAAAGTAGCAACTTTAAAGGCTTAGCACAGAACTCTATTAGCAAGCAGTTTGATAAAAATCATCAAATAACCAAGTGGCCAGCGGAGGAAAATCCCACAGAAGCATCAAGCAAACCAGATCAGGGCAGAATTCTAAACCTCCCCTACAGTGTTGGGGCTATGGGGAAGCTCATTACTACAAAAACTATCCCCAACGGAATAAAAGTGAAACTTTAGCAAATCTGCAGGAGGCATCTATGGTAGGGGATGTGGCACGTAACATACCTCGCATCAATGCAACCTTGGAAGATCAGCAGGCCAATTTTCAGCCCACAATGATCGAGCTAGAAGGTACTTTACTAACTAAACCTGTTTCAATTTTGGTAGATCCTGGAGCAAGTTTGAGTTATGTAAGTCCCAAGTTAGTGGAAATGTGTAAATTAAAGGAACAAAAATTTAAGAATTCTTGGCTAGTATAGCTAGCTACCGAGGCAAAACGAAAGGTAACGACCAAAGTTCCTAACTGTGTGCTGGAAGTGACTGAACAACAGCTACAGGTGGATCTAAATGTATTACCACTAGGATCTTATGATGTATTATTGGGTATGGACTGGTTAGAAAAGCACTGGACCCTAGTGGACTGTAAAGAAAAGATTATCTACTTCAGAATGCAAGATGGCACGCGAAAATAAATTCAAGGAATTAAAAAGCCTGTGCAATTACGACCAATAACAACATCCTAAATGGGTAAGTGTATCAGAAAGGGATGCCAACTGTATACAATACAAGTAGGATATGATGACTCTAAGGAAAAGGCTTCAATAATGGAAGATATGCTTGTAGTACAGGAATTTCTGGATGTATTTCCGGAAAACATTCATGGTTTACCACCCAAGAGGGATATTGACTTTACCATTGAACTACTGCCAGGAGCCTCTCCAGTGTCAAGAGCCCCTTATAGAATGAGTGTACCAGAATTAACAGAGCTGAAGATATAGTTACAAGAGCTGTTAGGCAAAGGCTATATCTACCCAAGTGTGTCTCCTTGGGGAGCACCAGTCCTTTTCGTTAAGAAAAAATATGGAACCTTACGCATGTGTATGGACTACAGGCAACTTAATAAGCTGACTATTAAGAACAAATACCCTTTACCAAGAATCGATGATTTATTTGATCAAGTGAGAGGGGCTAAGGTGTTCTCTAAGATAGGCTTAAGATCCGGATATCATCAGATTCGGATTAAGGATGAGGATATTTGCAAAAAAACATTCCGCGCTCGATATGGAAATTATGAATTCGTGGTGTTGCCCTTTGGATTGACAAACACACCAGCCACCTTTATGAGGCTGATGAATGGAATTTTTCATCATTTTTTGGATAATTTTGTACTTATTTTCATAGATGACATACTGATATACTCAAAGAGTGAGGAGGAGCATAAAGAACATTTGAGAATTGTTTTGGAAATGCTGAAAAAGCATCAACTTTATGCTAATTTTAGCAAGTGCGATTTCTTTAAATCAGAAATCCAATACTTGGGACATGTTATATCAGCTGAAGGGATAGTTTTTGATCCCAAAAAGATCAAAACTATCATGGAATGGCGAGTACCTCAAAATGTGGTGGAAATTAGATCATTTATTGGTCTAGTTGGGTATTATAGAAGGTTCATAGAAGGGTTTTCTAAAATTGCTTTCCCCATCACATCTTTGCAGAAGAAAGGCAAGTCTTTCAAATGGATGATTGAATGTCAAAACAACTTTGAAAAGCTGAAACAACTCCTAACTATAGCTCCAGTACTGAAGGTAGTTGATCCGGAAAAAGACTATGAGGTATGTACTGGCGCAAGCAAAGAAGGAGTGGGTGCGATATTAACTCAAGAAGGTAAAGTGATAGCTTACGAGTCTAGGAAGCTGAAAGAACATGAACAGAAATATTATGCATATGACTTGGAGCTTACAGCAGTAGTGCATGCCCTCTGAGTAAGGAGGAATTATCTGCTGGGTAAAAGGTTTGTACTTAAAACAGACCATAGCATCTTGACTAATTATTTGAAGCAAGCTGATTTAAATTCTAGACAGGCAAGGTGTAGTGCCTTTTTGGGTGAATTTGATATAGACATACAGCATGTTAAGGGGAAGGAAAATATAGTTGCAGACGTGTTAAGTAGACAAATGCACAATATTTCTTCCCTATACTTTAATCAGTTATAAAGCCAACTGATGGAACAATTAAAAGAAGAAGCACAGAAAGACCTGGAATATAAATTCTTGTGGCAAAAAATGGAGGATGATAAGAAGCATGGCAAGAGATCAGAGTATGGGAGGAAATAAGATCAGGTGTTGACCTTTCGCAGAAGAATCTATGTGCCTAATCATGTGGGTCTTAAGGAGTTAATACTTAATGAATTCCATCGCAGCAATTACACTGGCCATCCGAGATATCAAAAGATGCTCACTGCAATAAGAAAGGTATATTATTGGCTAGGTATGCGTAAGAATATTACAGAATATATAAGCAAATTTTTGGAATGCCAGTAGGTTAAAGTGGAGCATCAGCACCCTGCAGGGCTATTGCAGCCCATACCCATTCCTGAGTGGAAGTGGGAGGTTATCTCTTTAGATTTCATCACGGGTTTACCATGAACAAAGAGGTAGAATGATTCAATCATGGTAGTGGTGGAAAGATTAAGCAAATCTGCCCATTTCATACCTGTACAATCTACCTACAAGACGGTACAGATTGCAGATATATTCATGAAGGAAATCTTTAGGCTGCATGGCATGCCCAAGACTGTGATTTCAGATCGGGATGTCAAGTTTACATCCGCATTTTGGAAAACTTTGTTTTCTTGTTTGGGAACACAGATACACTTTAGTACTGCCTATCATCCTTAGAATGATGGGCAGACAGAATGGGTAAACCAATTTCTGGAAGACATGCTGCGCATGTATGTGATGCAGTAGCCAACCAAGTGGGAGGATTACTTGCCCCTTGTGGGGTTTTGCATATAACAATGGGCATCAGGAATCTTTGAAAATGAGTCCCTTTGAGGCATTATATGGTAGGCAATGTTGTACAATTATTGTTGGGACCTGAAATTTTGGTTGAAATGGAAGCTGAAGTAAAAAGAATAAGGCATAATTTGAAGGCTGCGCAAGATAGACAAAAGATTTTTGCAGACAAGAAAAGCTCCTATTGTGAATTCGGGGTAGGGGACCATGTATCCGTAAGAATTAAGCCTAAAATAAGTACCATGAGGTGGACCTCTTGTGCCAAACTGGCTCCTCGTACTGTGGACCTTTCCAAATATTGGAAAGGGTGGGACCAGTAGCTTATAGATTGGTTTTTCCTAGCCATATCCGAGTACACAATGTGTTCCATGTATCCTTGTTGAAGCGATATGTACATGATGAAAAACATGTAATTCATTGGCAGAATATTCAGGTAGGAAGAAGGGTAGAAAAAAAAAAAAAATCCTAACTTGAAGTTTGAATAAATTTAAGTGCACTGATTTGAAAATACTTTTGTTATTTTCAAGTAGAACTGGACGGAGAGTTTCTGGTAGAGCTGCAACGCATACCTGACCGAAGAGAAATTGAACTCCGCAAAAGAGTAGTTATCCAGGTGAAAGTGCAGTGGAAGCACTTTGGACCGGATGAAGCTACTTGGGAGGATGAAAAATTTATGCAGGAAGCCTTCCTGGAGCTCTTTGCATAGATGGGCTAAAACACCTAGGATGGTGTTACTTCCAGGGGGGGAAGATGTGACAGTTGCATTAAGAGTTAACTAGTTAAGGAAAAAATTACTTATTTTTATTTCTGACAAGAAAGACTTAATGGTTATTGTTTATGAAACAAATTACTATTTTATTTTTATTTTTGGTTATTAAATTAATAGGAGAAACTAATGAATGGAAAGAAAATCTTCTAAGATGTTGGTAAAAGTTTCTCAGAATAGGAGGTGGTTGGGGACAGTTGGAAAAAAAAACAGTTACCTACTCCTCTGGGATAAAGTTGAATCCTAGGAGGGGGGTGGGGGTTCTGTGAGCTTTGGTAAGAAGGGGGAAGTATTTTCTAGAGCTGGTGGAGGACCAGTTGAAAATAGCTTTATGTAACCCTTGTAAACCAGAATATCTGCTTGTGACTGGATTGGCCTTCCAGAGGTCACAGCAGAGGAATTTCCACTGTTAACCTGTGGCACCGACAAGAATTATGGAGCTAGGGGGCAAGAGGAGGATGTCATAGCCTCCCTTGATGGTTGGGAGGACCACAGTTTGAAGAATTAATTCTTTTCCAGATAAGTATGCAGAACTTGTGTATAAAGAACTACAGGTTTAAATGAAGGCCTTAGGCTGTTTAATATTTGACTAGCTAAATATTTTTTTTCTGAAGAGTTTGGTTATCGAAGTTCTGTTAAGGGTCTGGTATGCATTCTCTGTATATAAGAATTTATTATTTGTACATTTGTGGAATTAGTACCCTGTGTAGAGGAAGGAAATATCTTGTTATTATATTTCCTTTTAACTAAGTTATAAGGTTTGGGGTACGATTCTGCAAGTTTTTGTTCTTAAAAAAAATATAGAGTCTTTATGCTTCTACAGGAACATATAGTATCATTTGACCAGAATCAAGAGCTCATTGTCCGAACAGTTATTGAAAATAGCCAGTAGGAAGCAAATAATGGAACGAAAAGTATAAATGGAGAAGAATGCATGCAGTAATAATCATTAACATTATAATATCTGTGTGCCATTCCTGTAGTAAACAATAGTGAGGAGTGCTAGAGCTTGAAGTGTTCGGTTCGGGCCAAAACCCTACCCGGCCCCTTGCTCCTTAAGAAAATAACACACAAAACTATACACGGTTTTTTTTTTTTAACGATGGACCGGTAACCGCAAAGAAAATCTGAGTCGAATTTGAGTAAGCAGTAGGAATGACAGTGTGTAATACTCTATAATACACTACTCTGAGATAGGAAATAAAAAATCCTTTAACAAGATATCTAGAAAACAACTTCGCGAAAACATGCATAGAGAGATTAAATTCTAGGTACAAGACAATCATTTGCATAAACAGAGAGATACATTGTTTACAGGTACCATATGATAATCATGAATTTTTCGTAAGGAAACAGAAGAACCTTTGAAGAATGTCAGGTGCAGCCCTGCATACAATAAGAATTAACAACAGTAAACGCAATGCATATACATCCATATTCCTTGCCAAGACTCATAGCATGTGGTAGAGAATTATATTTGCAGCAAGTTTACAGTCCAAATATATATAGCGGTGCAATTTAAGCTAAACTCATACTAAACCTCATAAGAGACAAAGTGTCAAGAAAGAGAGACACTAAAGATCTATACATAAAAATAAACAGATAAAAACGACACCTTGATTTCAGGGTTTCATAAAAACAAAGGCCGAACAGACTTTTGGGCCTTGGCCGTATTAATAAGACAAGTTTAACTGTTACTTTTTATAAGCACTGCAAGTATTAACCATAACTGCATATCAACTGTTTCGAAACCCTGTTACATTATACGAAAATCCATATCTTGCAAATTTCTAAACCCTATGCTGGGTAGTATGAAAAACCCAGTATCTTCCTTTGAATACCCTTGATAAAATGGCTACCAAATTCTCGTTACATTACAGTCTACCTCTGAACGGGAGAAACAAGATCAGCCGTGTCAGGAGATTGAGCCATGAAAGGCGGGAGGAAGGGTTTGGATGAAAACCCACTAACCTGAAAGAAAAGGAGAACAAACCTTGTGAGAAAAAAACGAACTAACATGACAGGTTAATGCTTGGTGACAGGGTTACCTCTCCTTAGAAAAGAAGGGGGTCGAACCAAAACCTATCTAGGAAATGATTGAGGAGCTTACCTGTATGGTTTGCATCTTGTTAGACTCGGAAACTGTAAGAGAAATTGGTTATGGGTGAGTAAAATATTCCTGGAACTCAAAATCATAAATCTTGGAACCAATAGACATAAAAAAGGCATGAACAGAAATAAACCAAAAGGCAGAGTACCTTTCTCCATGATTCACTAAGGTTGTCGAAGGGTTTAAACTCCGCGAGTAGGTAAGAAAGCCAAAACTCGCTGCAAAACAATAACTCTGTGTGAAAACTAAAACCCAGAAAATCAAAGAAGAAATCGGCGCATAACATTCGTAACAAAGCCGAGGTAGAGTGGGGTTACCGAACGAAAGGAGCTTACCTTTAAGACCAAAAGCATGATGGAGAAATAAACAAGGAGCTGCATCCTACGCCATGGAGGAGAGATACAGCTGCGAGGCCATTGAACTAGCAGAAGACTCTAGAGTACTTTCCCTCGTATTTTCCATGGAAATCGAGGCTTAAATTACAGTTGTCCTGGTAGTAAAATGTTATGTACAACCACACAACGAGGATTGGCAACTACGCCTCGATGGAAAGAATTTTCATGCCAAGTGTCAAGATCTTACCCGGTTGCAATTTAACATTTAAGATAAATCATGAATAAAATCACGTTAATAAATGTACATGAGTGATTGAATCGACAAACTTGAGTGCTAGATTAACATTCAGGGATAAGTACTATATTAATAATTTGCAGACTAATTATATTTCTATGTATTGAATGAAAAGACATATAAAGTGCACACATGAGAGCCATAGCCGAACACGGGTTTTAGATAACCACAAGTTTAATCCATATTAATGATGCCAACTCAGAATTTTGGGGTTGCTGTATATTTGTATGTATAGTACTTAGGACTATAATCGACTTTGACGATGGTAATTCTAATGTACTACTGTAATATGCTTTTGGAGAAAAAAAAATTATGAGCGTAATTTTTTTGGTTAGTGAAAGTGACAATACTCTATTAATTAAAAATTATGTTTAATATTATTATTTTTTTAAAGTAAAAGTTCAAATTTTATGTTCCTATTGTATTATTCATCACGATGCAAAATATAAATTTTATATTTTAAATTTAGATTGCATTTTTACAATTACCATCTATAATTTACTTTACTTTTCACAACTTAAATTAAATTAACTTTCCATGTCCAACTAACTTTTATATTTTAAATTCAAATTATATCTTTGTAATTACAACTTATTATTTACTTTTTACAACTCAATGGAAACAGGCTTGCCATCTACAATTTCAAATAAAATTTTAAAATAGATTTTCAAGTCTAATTTCGAATATTTTGTTTTTTTTTAAATTATAAAATCTTGAGTATAGATTGAATTTAAGTTTTTTTTAATATAATATCATAATTTTAGAGTTTTTTTAATATACTAGCAATTGCACCATATGTTGCAAAGGAAACGTTGTAAAGCAATAATATAGAAAAGAAAACACATAGCAAAGTCCACACACATAGTGGTAGCCATTATTTTCCATGCTAATTTCTTAGTTGAAGTTACTACTTGTAACTTTGATGGTAAACATGACTCTATCCATTCTCTATGACATTCAAACACATTAAACAATAAAAAATACATATCGTTTTTTTACACTCTAAAGATAAAATTCAAATTTGCAAAAGTAGATTATAAAGATTAACATATGGTTATTTTTTTTTTTAGAAAATGGATCTTTCAACACTAAGATAGTTTGTTTATTAATTTCTAATATTAACTTCTTCTTCTTTTTTCCTTTTTTTTTTTTTTTTCTTTTTTTTTTTTCTGATAAAAAAGAGTAAAAAATCTATCAAATTTATTGGTATTGCAAATTAAGAAACATGTAAGTCAAATCTAATAATATGAATAATAAAACCTCAAACTTGAAGTTCGAGGTAAAAAATAAGATATTGGATATTAAAAATAGACTTCAAGTGATTAACACATATCAAGAAAATTATATCTCACTCACTATCCCTTTAAATCTAAATTTATTCAACAATAAATGTGCAAATTAATTTTTATGATAAATTACATAAAATGAACCCTTCCCCTTTAATTTAATTCTCAAACCAACAATTATTTGAAAAATTATATCTTATATACTATTATCTAAAAAAATATTTTGAACTTTTTACAAATTTTAAATAAGTAACTTACCCTTCTTTATAACTTTTAATACTAAACATACAAAATTTTGTAACTACACATTACTAAATATAAAATTTCTAATTTCTAAATGAAGTTTTAATATTCAAATTATCTTTTTCATAATATTTAATATATAATATTTGATTTATTAATAAACCAAAACTTATAAACCCCTTCTGAAATTGGGGATGCCCCATGGGATGCATGCTTTTGTGCATCTATTTTACTTGAAAAATCTTTCGTGCTAATTGATAAAAGGAAACTCAGAAAATGTGGTTTAATGGTAAATTTCGCTGGGTGATGGAGGTTCAAATCTTATTGAGTATATGGCCTGTTGTGTCTTGGCTAGAAGAGTAGGCGACCCCATAGTGGACTTGCTATTGTGTGACTTGCAGGTTGTTGCACTTAGCCTAGGTTTATAGTGGCAGCCAGTAGGATTTGATCCTGGGCCTTGTTCAAGATAACTCTCACCCGTTACCGATTACCCTAGATGCAAAAAAAAAAAAAAAAAAACTCAGAAAATGTGAGCGTTGTGCCCTTTGGTAAGCTTGCTCGCTTCTAATCTCAGTGGTGGTTCCAAAAATAAATGTGCACTCTCATAAACCAAACATTTTCATTTCGTATTAAAATTCTCGTATTATTATCCGAAGCGAACTGTACAGGTGAATTTCCGAATTTTTTCGACCAGTACGGCCGAACTTGGTAGTTATGAGGGTAACACAGAGTACATGATAGAGATATCTAAGATGTTTTGAAATTTATCTCATAAATCAACAACCCTATCGGATTGTGGAAACAATGGGAACATCAACAGGGAACTGATCAATTCTTTGGATCCATGGGTTCTTCTCACAACTCAGATTGATAGTCCTCAGAGCCCTCCAAACAACATTGTTGCACTTGAATCCAGACCCAAAGGAAATTTGCCAGGTCTTGTCTCCCTTTCTGATCCTGCGCTTCACCTTGCTATAAGCAAGCTCGTACCACAATGAGCTGCTGGATGTATTCCAAAACCGATAGAGTGTCATCCTAGATGGCTCCATGTGTCATTCCGAAAGTTGCAAATTCTTCTCCAACTCGTCCAAGACAGCCCTCCCTCCAGCATGTATACAGAAATGCTCAAATGCAAGCTTGAAATCAGGAATGTACATTAAAAAAAAGACGCCGGGATACCGCGTGCGGCCGGTGGTATTGTGCGATGGAGGTATTTTGCGTTTATGGTTGCTGAAATTAAAAAAATTCATTGAATTTAGCATAACCGCGTCATCTGAATATGTGTAGTGGATACCACATATTCCATTGCTCACAACAGACAGAACTTTTCCTGGTTTTGAAAAGTTGTTTGATTTATGATATGTCGTATGCCGCTGATTAGGATTTCACTCACAAAAAAGAAATTCAATGTTTCTACACATTGCATTATTTTATAGGGATTTTGAAGTAATTTATTCGTTTAATTTAAGAGATTTGGCCTCTGGTTGCAACATGGGAATGAACAGCAGGATTTTTCGGGATATATTGCAATAATTTATTTTTCAAACTTGAAAAGATGGAAAGAAAATTTTCTACGATGTACTCTAGCATAAGCATTTTCAGGTATCAAATAATGTTTTTCCTTGTAACTACCTACCATTTGCTTGCTTTCTTGGATTTTTCCAGGGGCAGTATGGACTATGCTCACTTGATTTGCACGTGAAACAATGGATTTGTCTGGTTTCTTGCATCAAAAGAAAAACTCGTGATATCTAGACAAATTATCTGCTTCATATCTGATCTACATTTATTAAAGCACTCTTATATAAATGCATCTTCTGAATAAGGAGTTACCTCGCCGATTCAAAACATCTGAGGAGCTTGGTCATATTGCCTTTGGTGGATCTGCAGAGGAAAATAATAGCACAGCGGAGAAATCTTAAGAGACACTCAAGACTTCGGAGGCTCGAGAGATCTTTCCACAGATCTGGCATTATAAAGTTCACAGGAATTTCTACTTAAAATATCAACTTCAAGGCAGCGAGTTTGTTTGCGGAGAACATGAGATATGCTGATTCAATGCTTTGGACTAGTTGGAGGTCAGGATTCCTTCTGGTTGACATTTTTTAGGTCTTCAATTCGAAACTTATTGAGTCAATTTAAAGGTCAGAAAGGCTGTGAGAGAATTTTTGTGTCAAAATGTGCCACATAACCTCACGGTCATTCCCAAATGTACCAATCCGTGCCAAAAGGGGGAAACAATGGCTCGACATGAAAGTATTCTGCATGAAATTGAATGCTTCTGGATTTAGCAAAAACCTACATATACCTGAATCTTTAACCATGCATTTCTTACCGCGCAGCAATACTGTGGCTTTGTAGATCAACGAGCGTCGATTTTATTCATCTTCTAGCGCATTTCTCATGGTCAAGCGGAACCGAGTCAAAGAAAAATCAAAAGGTGAAATCATATATGTCAGCACAGACACCATTCGGACAAGCGAAAACCTCCGTTTTGAAGTGTACTTGAGGGACAAGCCTCTTATCTTTGGAACACTGGAGAAAACACAGGAATTTGGTGAATATCTCAAGTGCAGCAGCCGGCTGGAGTATTCGTCAAAATTGTCGCTGACCAGTGCAGTTGGAGAGGTTGTCTGGTATTGTACCACTCAGTTGATTGTGGTCGAAATACAGAGGCTGGTAAGTTGAGTAAACCCACAAAGAAATAACTATTAGATTTGCCTTCACAAATGCAGGTTTGAATTAAACCCAAATAACTGCCAAGTATAAAAGCAGCGATGATTGAATCCACAGGCACGAGAGGCCATACCTTCATGGAGTCACAGGGCGCGGCATGGAGATACTTCATGCCGTTCAGTGCATCAAAATGGAAGATCACTCATTAAGAGAAAGAGAAAGACTTGGTAACTATTTTTGTAACTGATTATTTAATCCTAAGATAGAGATTATTTGAATCGTCTAACATTGAAATCAAGATTGCATAATGATACACGTAGTAATTTAGGAAAGTTATTTTCAAATAAATACGCTTTACATCGTAAATATTAATTTAAATTTTTTAATATAATATCATTGTATTTATTAAACACCTATTATGTTTCTTGAAAATAGGGTCAACATTATCTAACTCTCATTATACGACAATTGTCCTTTGTGTAGGTAGACCATCAATCTCCCGGTCAAAGAAAGCAATTGCATTGAATAACGACCCATTTATGCGTTATTTTTTAACGGTTAACAACAAATTGAAAGGTTATCCATGGAATTCAAAAAAATATGTGAACCGTCGTGAAAAAAAATGAAATCCTAATTGGCATTGGATATTACCCATCCATATGGGTGAGAGGGTAAAATAAGTAACCGTTGAGTTGAAGGAGCGTCCATCCTTCATTCAATTGAAATAGTAACCATTGAGTTGAAGTATTGTCCATCCACCATTAATTATATTTGGCACTTGTTTTCCATTTTACAATCATATTTTAACCATTGAGTTGAAGTATTGTCCATCCACCATTAATTATAATTGGCACTTGTTTTCCATTTGACAATCATATTTTAACCATTGAGTTGAAGTATTGTCCATCCACCATTAATTATAATCGGCACTTGTTTTCCATTTTACAATCATAATTTTTCACTTGTTTTCCATTTTACAATCATATTTTTTTTTTAATTGCATTCACAAAATCTTCCTCTTTCCATGGGTTGGGTGTCGTTTAGTCTCATTTGAAAAGTCTGTGTTCTTTCCTCTGTGTTTTATTGTGTAATAATTGAGAGTTCACGTATTTCAAAAGTGCCCTTGGGCTATTATTGGATATTTTTATCCTCTACTGATTATGAGACGTATTTCATGTTTCTAATTTTTGTTTCTGGATTAATTTAGTCAAAATTTTGAAATTATATGAGATTTTGGTATAAATTATAAAATTATTTTATGTTATAATTAATATTAAAAAATAATTAATTCTCAATGTAATCTGAAATGATATATTTATTTGTTAATAAATTTATACCAGAGTGTTCTATTTAAAAAATATGTCAACTCTATTTAAAAAATATTTGACATAGTAACAAATTATAACATTATAATAATCAATATTATTATTATCTAATTTTAAGGTCACAACCAAGCTAGATATCAAATTGGTGTATAACCTTCCCTTGTTTGTGGAATAAGAAATTGATTGACTGCTAAGCCTATCAAGGCATACATACTCTACATACTCTACCCCGTCTAATTTTGAACCTGTGAACTCTTAAATAACCATCAATATAATAATGCTTTTATAAGGTAATTTACGACTAGACCAAATTGTGAAATTGAAATTGATTTTGATAGAATAAAAATGTTTCCCTGAACTCTAATTTCCTTATGTTCTTCTCATAAGAATTTCTTTTCATGTGATTTTGAAAGAAAAAAAGTTCCCCAGTAAATGTAAAATATTAGTTAAAACATTTCAACAATCCATCCTTTATGAAAATGAAGAGAGATCAAATTTCTTCATGTGTAAAAAAACTTGTATTTATTTATTTATTTTCATATAAACAACTAATTAAATATGTATAACATATAGCTTACATTTCTTTTATATTTAAACGATATTTTATTATTATTTTAGGAGGCACAGACATACTTACACATGACCTTCACACTCCACTATAGAATGAACCTCTCATAAGTGTAAGAGTGACTTATAATGTCCTTTCTAAGGAAAAAGTTAGTGAGTAATGTATTGCTTATAGAAATTCACTTAAAATATCAATTAATAGTTAGACCTCAACCTTTATAAGAATGAATGTTTAATAAATTTGTTTTAAAAGTAGATTGGCAACATTCAAATTAGATTATGTACAAATTAACTTGGTGTGACTATGTTAAATTTATTAACTAATAAACTTAGGAAATTACAATCGAAATGAATGATTTGTCAATTAGAAAACATGTAACTACATATGACATGTATTCCATTTTAAATTGTACTTGTCTCTATGCCTTACCAGCATCATATTCAACAATATTTACATTTCAGTGGTATGGATGATATTTACAAGAAACTTTGTGATAGATGATATTTACAAGAAACTAAACAAGTGATATTCACCTATATTGGGTAGACACCACATCATATTTTCTCCACCATGCCTATACTGGTAGGCACCACATCATATTTTCTCCAAGGTAAACAAACACCTCAAAAAATTAATTCAATTTGTAAAAAAATATAAATGATATCTTGAATGATTTCTACCCAAAGATTCCACTATAAATGTGAGGTCCTACATAAGCAAGGAAATAAGTTTTAGAAATGGTCTTGGAACAAATAGCGTCCATTATTAAAATTTGGAGAAGGAAAAAAGGAAATTTGAGGATGAAAATTTCCTTCTTAAGCTTCTATTCACTCTATGTGAAAATGGATAATTAAGATTTCAAGACACTCTTTTCGTTACATTTTTAAGTAATCAATTTACAAACTACCATTTCACTTAAACCTAAAATAAATTACACTATATTAATTCACCTAATTATATAAGTTAAAAATATATATTTACTTTTAATTACCAAAAACATCACTTATTTTAAGATATTACCTTCACATTGTATCATTCATTATATCATTCATCACTCTGAAAAATATAAATAAATATATTGTAAACTTAAATTGTAGTTATATAATTACAACCCAAAATTTACTTTTCACGAACTAAATTTTTCCATCGAAAGTTGTGTAGATAGACATTCATTGTCCTCGTCAAAAAAAGTCAACACAAAAAAAATTTAGCGAACGAATTAAAAAAATGAATTGTGAAAATATTTGAAATCCTTATTGGAATTGGATATACACATCTTGATAGGTGAGTAGGAGAAATAGATAACCGATGAGTGAAAGGAGCGTACACGTTGAGCTGAACGATTGTCCATTCCTCATTCATTATAATTGGCTTTTATTATCCCTTTGTCAATCAATATTTTTTTGGGTTGCGTTCATGAAACCTTCCCACTCTCCATAGGCGGTGTCGTCCTGTTTGATTTGAGGAGCCCTAAATCAGATCAGAGCCCCGTGTTCTTTTATGTGTTTTATTGTGTAGTAATCGAGAGCTGGAGGCGACGTGTCTCAAACGGGCGGCAGAATTGCGTGGTTTATTTTCTTTTTTCTTTCACTTGGTTGATGGATGAAACTAAGAGAAAGTGAGATTTGGGTATAAATCTTGAAATTAGTTTATGTTATATTTTTTCCTGTGATAATGGTATATCGGCTAAAATAATTGTTTACATTGTTTATTGGAATAATTTATACCTCTAAACATTTGTAACTATTAAAATAAACTATATAAATTTAAAATTTTTATATATTCGTAATTTATAAATAGTAAATATTTATTGACTTTTAAAAACAATAATATAATAATGTTTCTATAATTTATAGTTTAATTCTTTTACATTTACTTTCAATTGAAACTAAGTTTCTAAATTTTGAAATTGATTTTAATATAATACAAATTGTTTTCTTGTAATTTTGAAATTGATTTTAATATAATACAAATTGTTTTCTTGTACTTTGGTATTTTCTTTTTATAAGTCTTTCTTCTTATGTTATTTTGAAGAAAGAAATTGTCTCATTTTGAAATTAAAAAGTTTCTCAATAAAACTATTGCTTATGAAAATATAGTTAAAATATATAATTTTTAGTGAATTTAATAAACTATTATAAAAAATGATAATTTATTCTAACCATATGTAACATCTTTTATAAATTGCATTGTAATTCTCCAAATTCTATACAAGTATCATCATTGAATATTTGCATTTCAGTGCCATCAACGATATTTACAAGAAATATTTATTTTGGTGCTATAGATGATATTTAGAAGAAAATAAAACTATAGTGATTAGCCTTTACTCTCTATCAACAATATTGGGTAGAAAGCACATCACATTTTCTCAACCCTAAACAATCACATGCTAAAAACCAATTCAATATGCAATACAAGATATCTATGCTATTTCTAAAAAGAATACTTTTATTTCCACATACTCCAATCGAAATTTGAATTTCTACTTAAAATAGGAAACAAATTTTAAAAGTGATTAGGAAATGCATTTTAAAGGCGTTGTTGGAATAGCCTAGAATTCTAGACCCTTACTCAATGTTACTCCCTTAAACCTTTAAGTCATATCGAAATCCCAAATCCTTAGTTTTCCCATTTATGGCATCATAGGAAAGCCTCCAGTCAGTATAAGACCTGTCCCACATTAAAAAAACCTATCATAAGTGCTAGCAATTGTTGTCCTAGGCTTCTTCTCCTCTTGCTATTTTGGGCATCTTCTCCTCCCTGCTAGGAAGATTTCGCGCCTGGTTAAATATGGAGGAGTGCCCATCATGAAAATTTGGGCATCTTCTCCTCCCTGCTAGGAAGATTCCGCCCCTGGTCAAATATGGAGGAGTGCCCATCATAAAAATTTGGGGAAGACACGAAGTCAATTTTTAAGGATGAAAATTGCATGCATAAGCATCTATTCACTTGGCCTGGAAATGGATGGTTAACATTTGAGTGAGTTGTCTTATATTTTTAAAAAGCCAATTTAAAAATCACTATTTCTCGAAATATATGGTATGTTTAATATTAAGTTTTTCTCCATTTTTTTTATAACAATTTTACATTGTATTATGTATTTCTATACAAAACATAGATTAAATATATTCTAAATTCAAATTATAGTTCTATAATTACAAGTTAAAATTTAATTTTCATTAAATTTACAAATGAATGAAAAGTGATTTCCCATCAAAAATTTATAATAAAAATTAATTTTTATTATAAAATCTTCTCCATTCAAACATTTGAGAATTCAAGATTTTTTTTAATATAATATCATTGTATTTCTAAAGAAAATAAACACTTATTATCATTCTTCAAAATAAAAGTAACATTATATAATCTTCATTATACTAATCCGAAAGTGTAAAAATTTTGCCAATACAAGTTGTGTAGATAGATCCTCGTTGCCATGGTCAAAGAAAGCACGACATGTTATCTTTATGTGTTGTTATGTAATAGGATAAACAAAATTGAATGATTATATATATATATATATATATATATATATATATATATATATATATATTATAAAAAAAATAAATCCGCATTGAAATTGGATATACACATTTTTGTGCATAAATCCGTGAAATAGAAAATTTAAGAATTATAAAAAAAATTCAAAAAAATTACTCATGATAAAAAAAAATGAAATCCCTATTGGAATTCGAATTCGATATACACATCTCAATAAGTCAGTGAAATAGAAAATTTAAGGATTGTCGAAGGAATTAAAAAAAACTCAATGGTTGCGAAAAAATTTGAAATACGTATTGGAATTGGATGAGTCTCTGGTGGTGGAAGGGAAGATCTGCATTTTTAAGAGGGCCATGTTGAGGAAATGTGAGCTTCTTGGTATGGGTGCGTCATTGGTTCTGTAAGTTTCCACTAGCTAAAAGTATTGTTTTGGATTGATGCTAGGTGGATAAGGTTTGCTGTATAGCATGTTAGGTCTGTCAATATTGTTGACTTTCTAATAGTAGCATTAGGTTTGTGGTCTGGGATGGTATATGGTAGTATTTATATGGAGGTATAGAATGCTATCATATTATGAGGAGTTGATCTTGATTGGGTTGTTGTTTTTTATTGCGGTCATCATATTGAGGGTAATGCTGATACCTATATATTGCTAAATATGGGATATCTGGACAAGGTATGATAATGTTTCATATCTTTATCCAGGGAAAAGGGAAGAATGGTCTGAGAGTGGTAATATAGGTTTTTAGGGTCCATGTTACACTGGTCTTAAATGATAATGTAACAATTTCTTGTTTGGGGAATGAAGCATTTTGGTCCATAGTAATATTGTATGATTATGTAACAATTTCTTAGCTGGGGGAATGAAGAATTATGGTCTGTATTGGTAATTAGTTACTCCAGGGTTTATACTGATTGCAATAAGCCCGGTTGTGTTCTTGTATTTGGGTATAATTGTTGTTGCCATCTTTGTGACCTCATCCACTGCGTAAAGGCTAATGTTAAATCTCGAAGACGTAAGTCCACACCATTCATTTTCGACCTTGGAATCGTCTTCAAATTCTGATGATCAATATTCTTGGGGGTATAAAAAATGGTATGCACTCTGGTGCAAATGGACTGATTCCTTTATCATTTCTAGACCTTGCAAATTTTTTGGCTTTCGATTATTGTCCAGGTGGTGGAATTTCCCGGGCTGTATATGTTGTTGTTTCTGTCATGGGTAATGGAGTTCGTGTTCATCCCACTGGTTTTTCTGGCGTATCCATATTCTCCTAACTCTCGGTGGTAGTCGCTAGAGTATTTTGAATATTTTCCGACGGTATTCTGTCTACAGGAGGGTGTTGCCTCATTTACTCTGCTCGACAGTCCTTTTGCATTTCACGACGCTTATTTATTTCAGGTATCCATACTAATTATGATTGGCGGCTTCTTCATATGGGTTGTGGGGGGAAATTTCGTATCATTGTCCTTGCTCCGGAAGCCAAGGTATATGTGCTTATGGGATATCTAGATATTTCTATTCCATATGGGTTCTCCGGCCTGACAGGTTGACTGACAATGTCCTTTTTATCGAGGTTTTTATATTATAAATATTATTCTCTCAAGGTGACGTTTCTCTGAAGGTGGCGACAGTTTGTGAGGATATATTTATGATTTGACTGGGGACTCATCAGATTGGGGTCTAATTCTGACCATTTTGCAATACAATGTTCAATTTGGCGGTTGTTATTTATGGACTTTTGCCAATACTCCCTGGTATTACTAATATGAGTCATTTGTCTCATCGTATTTATACATGATTCTTGATAATTGGGTGGCCATAATTATCATGACAGGACTTTAATCTTGTTTCTGGCGGGGGAGGGTCTGTCATACTCTGGGATTGATGGTGTACTTCCTCTAAAGGATTGATCCTTCTTTTGAGTACATTTTTCCTGCTCTGCACTATGGACGACTTCGCTATCGGATTGACATCTGATACATCTACTCACGAGGAGTTCATTTCCGCGACTATTGAGGCGGAACAAAGATATTCAAAGGAATTCCAAATTGATGATCATATTATCAAACATGCCATCTTGCAATTGCCTGACCAGGTGGTGAATGACCAAGGTCGCCAGAAGGATTTCCCATATAAGAAGCATCGTCATCGTGGTAGGCGTAAGAAGAATATCTTTAAACACAATATGGATATAAAGGTTGTCAACCTAGACTACGACAACCTCTGTGGGCGGGTGGCTAGTTTGTAGAAAAGGGCTGTCATCAGGTGATGGATGTTTCCGGATGGTGGCAAGGTGGATACAGCTGGATGGATTAAGAATCACTGGTATTCCATTATTGGTTACACACCCAAAATTAGTATGTTGCTTAATGGATGGTTTAGGATTCACTTCATGGAAAAAAAGGACATGTATAAGATCATAAGCAGAATGTGGGTGCGGGGTTGAAGCTTCATGCAATTGGTACCATGGTATCTCGGATTTAACCCAGTGACAGAGGCTCCTCGCAGTAGGATTATTTGGGTTAAATTTCCTGGACTCCCGTTGGAATTATGGACCCTAAAGGCATTGAGGGTGATTGGAAATGCTATCAGGTGCAAAAAATACATTGACTTGAGCATTGTGGGGGCATCAGATAAAATAATTGCTTGGCTACTGGTGGAAGTGGACTTTGTTAGCAGGCTTTTTGGGGATGTTGACCTCATCTCGGGTCAACGAAGGCATCGTCAACGTATTGACTACCGGGGCATCCCTTTTCGCTGCTTTATTTGCTATAGGACCGGCCATCTTCGAGAGAATGTTTTGTTCCAACCCTGCAACAACTGGAATGCTATACCCAGTGTGGGAGAGGGGCGTCATAATACAGCTGGATCTAGCACCCCGGGTGGTCTCGAATTAGATAACCCTCACACTTCTGATGAAGATGCTTTTTTCTCTGCTCATGAACATTCTGATCGTACAAATCATATTGATATGGATATGGCTCGGGACACATGTCTCTCTATCCCGCCTCTATCTCAATTCCGTGTATTGCCACCCGATGATCTTCTGTCCCCCCTGGATATAGGATATGTGTCCCCTTACATATCTACCCCAGTAACCTATTCTCAACTTTCTCGCCCACCTACCTATGAAGTCGACCCCCCACTCTTTCAATCTACCAACTATGTTCGTGGGGAACCATCCTCTGCAAAGATTGTAGAAGTTCCCAATGCTGGTTTACGGATCGCGGTATCTCCCATCCTTAACTCTGTTAATGACCTGTCGCTTATCCAAGCTACCAACTTTGATAGGGGCAAACCATCTTGTACGATAAATATAGAAGAATCAGATGATTTTTTGCGGTCTCCCAATAATCTTAACAACCCTCATAACCCAGTATTTCTCTCGGACTCACCTAGGAACTCGGTGGGGAGTGACATCGAGTCGCTCCTGGGTAATCCTAATATTGACCTTGCTGCTCTCACTGTTTTTGATAGGCCTCCTCAAACCATTGATGCTACCATTCCCCACTTATCTACTTCTAATGCCATGATTCAGAAATCGTCCAAAGTAGGGAGCAAAAATTTCAAGGGAAAATTAAAATCTATAGCTTTGTTCTCCAATGAGGAAGAGAACCTCACGGACATTCCAATTGATGTGGCTAAGAATTATATGGGGATTCCATGGGCGCTTAGAGCAAGCAACCCGGTTGATGGTCTCCTATGAATCAAATCTTGCCCATGAACATCAGGGAGATCGACAATGCCTCCAAAATACATTGGTTGGGGGACCTGTTTTCTTCTATGGAATCTTTTATTATTTTATGTCAAGAGACATTTTGTTATCGGGTCAAAGCAATCAAAGTATGTATAGGTTTCAAACCAGGGTGGTGTACAGTGATGGTGGATGAAAATGGTCACTCGGGCGGAACCATTGCTATATGGGATCCGGCCAGGAAGATTTAAAAGCCTATAGTGTTTTTGGTGGAATGCTATTACTAGGTTATTTGCGGGGCATTGAAGGTATTTTCGACATTATTAATCTATACGCGCCATATCTCAACAAAATATCTTTCTGGAACCGTATGCAGGACTCAGGTATTCTCTCACTGCAGAATTTGATTATTACAGGAGATTTAATCTCAATGCTATAGGTGGACAAGATATGGGGATCTCGTTCCAGATTGGATCCTTTATCCAGTTTTCTGACTGATATGTTCTATGCACACCATATCATGGAAATCAGGCCTGATCCGATTATTCCTACATGGTCCAACAAAAGGGATGGTGAATCTTACATTGGTAAAATACTTGATCATACCATGGTAAAGGAAAATCTCATTCTCTGTTTATATGACCCTAGAGCAGTAATTCTAGTTTCTGATATATCTGATCATATGCCTATCATGTCTCTTGGAAATTGGGAGGAATCAACAAGGGAATGGCTTTTAAATTTAATAGAGCCTGGCTGAGGGAGGGAGACTATGTGAATATGATCAAAGACCTATGGAATGAAGAACAAGGGGAACAATAATTGATAGGTTGGGAAAAATTCCACAATAAGAAGCAAAATATTAAAAGTGCATGCAAATCGTGGGAGATATCCAAGAAGAAGGAGCTTAAGGCTGAATTTCTAGTTATGTCTGACAAGATCAAAGGTATATACTATGGTATGGTTTCAAATGTACCAAATGTGGACACATTTATAATTTTGAAGGAATTGGGGGATAGGAAAAGGGAGATCCTACATATTGAAGAGATATCCTCGAAGCTAAAGCGTAGGTTACAATGGTTAAAAGAGGGGGATCTTAACAACAATTTTTTCCATAAAAGTGCTTCAGACAAGAAAAACAGGAATGCTATATGGAGGATTAAAAATCCGGATGGGTCATATGCTGTCACTAATATAGAGATTCAATGAGAAGCATTTCTACATTTTTCGAGTTTTTATGAAGCAGACCTGAATATTGGTGCAAACAATCAAAATTGGATGTTTTAGCGTATACATAGGATGTTTGAGGATGATGCCATTGAGGCACTGTACGGGCCCGTCGCAAAGGATGAGGTCCTTTCGATTCTCAAAGCCTTCTCCCTTGATAAATCTCCCGGACCTGACGGTTGGCCCTCAGAATTCTATTTTTTCTTTTTTGATCTGATGGGAACTGAGATTACTGAGGTGGTGGAACAATCCAGGATGATGGGGCATATGCTTGCTAATTTTAACTCAAACTTTATTGCTCTCATACCAAAAAAAATGGACCCATCTACCTTTGCGAACTTTAGACCGATTGCTCTTTGTAACCTGATATACAAAATCTCATCTAAGATCATTGCTAATCGTCTAAAGGTTACTCTGGAACAACACATATCGATGGAGCAGTATGGTTTTCTAAAAGGGTGGTCTATTCACGATGCAATAGCAGTTGCATAGGAGGTCCTACACTCCATGCACTATGACAAAAGGGAGGCACATGTTATGAAGATTGATTTATTCAAGGCTTATGACTCTATTCACTGGTCATACATTCGCCTAGTTCTTCTTAAAATTGGTTTGTCAATTCCCATCATTCGCTGGATTATGTCTTGTATCACTTCTGTCAGATACGCTGTAATAATTAATGGTCTCCCCACAAATTTTGTTGAGGCGGATAGGGGTTTACGATAGAGATGTGCTCTATTGCCTACGATTTTCATATTAATCATGGATGGGTTCAATAATATAACGCACAAAGCTGAGCAGAAAGGGTATATCAAAGGATTTTCATTTTTAGCAACAATCACGGCCACACATTCACTATTTGTGGATGATACGCTGCTTTTTGGCTCTCTTATCGGGAACCATTGGTTCTATATTCATTATATGTTAATTAGATTTGGCTTCGCGACTGGAATTTTCATCAAAAAACATAAATCTATTCTCATATATGAGTATGGTGACATGGAAGAAATTTTATTTATTGCAGAGTTTTTGGGAGTCTATCACAAGATGGCAACTGAAGGGTTTAAATATCTGGGATATCTTATCAAGCCCTGTAACTATAAAAACCGTGATTGGGGATGGCTAATTGATAGATACAGAGAAAGAATTGGCAAATGGACTCAACGATGGTTATCCATGGGTGGTCGTATTATTATGGTTCAGGCTATTATTTCACAATTGTTGGTCTACTGGGCACACCTCTTTTATTTTCTGCAACAGACTACAGATGAGATCAACAAGATCATTGCTCACTTTTTATGGGGAGGAATCTACTTAGATCATAAATATCATTTAGTAAAGCTGGAGACCTTGTGCGTCCCAAAAAACATGATGGATGGGGTATACTAGATTTGAGGACCTTTAGCAAAGCTCTGCTGGTCAAATATTTCTGGCGGGTAATAAAGGGGGCAGGTATCTGGAATGGAATTGTAAAATGCAAATACATTATTGGCGATCCTCTACATCAGCTTCTTAATCAGGAGTTTCACACCCCAGCTAACATCTCGGCCATATGGAGGAGTTTTGGAAAGGTCCTGGGGCATGTTGTTGTTCGTCTAACATGGCAGTTCGGTGATGGTCGAAGTATTCCTATTGGCTCCAGACTGATTTTCCGCATCACTAGAAATATGGGTATCCCCCCCTATCTCATTCATCGCCTGGCCCATAAGGGTATTTTTTACCTTTCACAAGCTATTTCATATTGGTCATTTGGTGCACCGGTGTTTAAATCAGTTAATCAATTAAACCTGGATAATAATGAGGCTGTGGTATGGAATCAATATATTAATCTACTTCGGGGGGCTGGCCTATGTTATGATGCGGGAGGAGACATCATTACTTGGGATGGTCCCACTAAGGAGGAATCGGTGATTGTGAAAGACATTTATCAACGCATAAATCTCACCAATTATGCAGGTCAACTATCCTCCACATTCTATCAATTTTGGGGACACGATATTCCTCCCAAGATTATTTTGTTTACGTGGCTGGTGTGGAAAGGTAAGATTTTAACATGGGATAACCTAATCAAAAGAGGACAATGTGGCCCTAACAGATGCACAATTTGTTGTTAGGGGGAGGAATCCATCATCCACTTATTTTTCAACTGTCCTAGTATCAATCGGCTATGGAAGTGTTTTAGTCATTTTCTTATGAATCCGACGTGGGTGCCGAGGGACTTCATATCTGTGGCAGAGGAATGGGGAAGGCCGAAGGGGAAATTCAAACACCTTCCTTTTTTCTTCATTTGGGAGGTGTGGTTGGCTCAGAATAGATTTTTGACAATCTTCTTATTAACATTCCTCATATTTACTCTGCAATCATAAAATGGATTGACGTAAGGCCTATGGTCGAAGAAAAATTGGTTGATGGCTCTCACCGGATTAGACCACATGAAATTTCCATTCCAGCCTTCTTTTTCGATGGGGTCATCGGTTGTGGGGCGTGGGTCAAGATTTCATAGACTGAAAGGATTCATTATTATTAGAATGGTGTTGAAGGGTCAAATAACATTGCTAAGATTATGGCATTCTGGGGTGCTCTTTTGGCTGCTATCCACTTAAATTTACCACATCTTGCTTTCTATGGGGACTCCAGAATGGTGGTGGATGGTATCATGGGCAACATTACATTGTCTAATATAGGACTACAATGTTGGTTGAAGCGGGCTAAAAAATTATGGACAAGGCTGAAACAACCGCCCATCATTCATATTTATAGAGAAAATAATTCACGTGCGGATGGACTATCGAAGAGAGGCATCCATGCAGATTTTGGGGTCATTCACATTCTTCATTACAGAGATGGTTCTCTTATATGGAAAAATTATGTCCCCCTACCCTGATATCGATTATCCTATTGTAATTTTCCTGCAGATTGATATATAGTTACAGTCTTCTTTTCTTTAACTCTACAAGACCTACAAGCGAGCCTGTGTTCCTAAAAATCTATCAAGCAAGCTTGAAGAACAAAGACCTAGTCAGAATGGCTCATCAAAACTTTTGCTACTATTCTGAAAGATGATTTATGTTTCCATACTACCTATTTCATCTCTTCTCAACCTGCAAGCGAGCCTGTCTTCATAATATCACTCATTCAAGCGAGCTTGAAGATCGTCAAACCAGTCAGAATGCGTTGATGCTCATCAGATTTTTGCTCAACAACATTTACAGGTTTGGCTACCATTTCATCTATATTAGGCCCTCTTTTTGTGATTTGTTTCTGTTTTTTGAATGATATAGGGATGGAGACTACACAACTCTGCTGATTAAATTTGATATGAGATCCCTGCTCTCTGAAATTATACTTGCCACTCTACTGGGTACCTCTTCCTCACTTAGGAATGGTGTACTAGTTACATGTGGTAATGATGTCATGAAGTTTCCTTGCTTGCTACAGGTGTGAACGAAATGTATGAACAAATATACTGGCATATAATATACAGTGTTTTTTTTCCTCTGGAAAAAAAAAGAAATTCTAAAGAAAATAAAAAATGGTATTTATAGATGTTTTTATTATTGTATGTTTAGAAATTCTAAAGAAAATAAATAATGGTATTTATAATTTTTTTTTGGAATTAAACGTAGAAATGCAATTTTGGTTATTATTGTATGTTTAGAAATTCTAAAGAAAATAAATAATGGTATTTATAAATGTTTTTGGAATTAAAAGTATTGAGCTTAGCTAACTTAATGCAGTGGTTTTGTTAGAATTAACTATTCTAACAAATTGGTTTGGTTAGAATTAGTTATTTTAACAAATTTCTCACGTGAGTCTAAGACAACAATTAAATTAGAAAAAAGAAAAGAAAAAAGGATGCAAAAATACTCATTAGTGGGTAATAAGGTTGAAGTGCGGAAAATATTAATTTTGTGCAAAAGGGACACCAAAAATTAGGTGATGATGGACAATAGCATTTGTGTGACTTTGTGGAATAGAATTTTGATGATGAGTCACATATTTTAATTGGAAGCAAGTCTAGGATGTTTTTTGTAGTGGTCTTTGTAAAGTATGTACTTGGTAACTCTAAGAATTGGAGTGTGTATGTGTGAGAGTGAAGTGGACACAGAGTCTTGTAAGCATGGTTTAGGGCCAACCGAAAAAACCCTTGGCATGGTTGAGGGCGAGCCAAGAAAACCCTGGGCTGGTTGAGTCGGGTCTCTGGTGAGCCTTAGTGGTAGATTTGTGGCCCATGGTGGCCAGAGTGCCTTAGTGGTAGATTTGTGGCCCATGGTGGCCAGAGTGCCTTAGTGGCAGAGTTGAGCCTTCGTGGCTGAATTGAGTGCCATGGTGGTAGCATTGAGCCTCAGTGGGTGAGATCCCTTGTTAGCATGGTTGAGGGTAATCGGATAAAAGCCAGAGCATGGTTATGGGTAATCTGATAAAACCCACGATGATGATGTTGGAGGGGTATTTACAAGTATAGGTACATGTATGCAATTATATTGGTTGACAGAACTATGTATTCAAAGGACATCCTACAAGACTGATGTATACGAAGGACATCCTACGAGGCCGGTGGTTGCAGGGGTTGGCACCCATGCATTCCAGTGGATGGTTAGTCCTTTATATACGTCGACATATCTTTTTGTTATTTTTGACCACAACTAAACTTTGCACATTAATATCGAGACAAGTAGTCATTAAGAGGGTGTGTTGGAAAAAGTAATTCCTACTTGTCTCAGTTGTGATTATTTCTATCTAGAGAAGTTTGTTCCTATTATGTTTCCTAAATTGGTGTGTGGTTAAGAGATTCTCTCAACCAAATAATTAGATTTCCAAAATAATTATCCTATTTTAAAACAACACTTCATTTATACATACAATATTATTTGATTAAAACAATATCTTATGCACTATCAAATTTTATCTTAAACACCCTCATAAACCTTCACGAATATATTTGACTAAACAAACGAATTAAACGAATTAGTAAAGAAACTAGAAAAACACTATTAAAGTTACCATAGCATGCATCCTTTTCCTCGCTTCCTTCTCTTTTTATATGTATTATAGCTTTATTAAACAAATTGCTTATAAAAAACAAGTGATGTATATTTTATCATTAAATTTATAAATTTTATTCAATTTTATGTATTATAATAAAAAATTATTTATTCAATTTTATGTGTTATAATACCAAACAAGTGATGCATATTTTATCATTAAATTTATAAATTTTTATAAATTTTATGTGTTATACTTTATTTTTTGTGTTATACATTTTATAAACCTTTCTTTTACCTTTTATAGGTGTGTATTTCATAAAATTTCAATCTATTTAGTATTAAGTAAATTTTAAATTTTAATTATGATTATAAATAATCACATTAATAGTTGTAGGTGTATTTATTGGAGAATATATTTTTTAGAATTTAATTTTAATTATTGGTAATTATTAAATAGTTGATAGAACAGATCGATCAGTGATGGGTCCTAGGGTTTCTACATCGAGTTCCATTGACGCTGCTTTTTCTCTTTTGTTCTCGTCCGGCTCTGCTGTGATCAATACCTCGGCTCCTTCGCTCCAGCGGGAAGTTTCCTTGGAAACCTGAAGTTGGTTTCTCGGCAGTTTATCAGAATCCCGTGGCACCGCCCAGTCCTCGGCCCTCTTGGCCGCTGACTTAACTGCTATGAGCAGAGTTTTGCAGGTTGGTACCACTCGGGATACCGTCTCTCTGCTTTCGTTCTGTTGCACGGTGGCTCGACTCTGCTACCTGGCCGCCTCTTCACTTGGCCGCCGACTTTGCGCCCTCTGCAACTTTTCTTGCAGGTTTCTCCCTGATGCTGCCCCCTTCCGTTGCGTCCGTAGGTAGAGTATCTACGGCTCGGATCAAGGGATGTTTCTGTTTCCCTGCATTTCCTCTGAAATAGCTCCAGCTTGTAACTATAACAGCCTGGATCCTCAATGAATCCAGTCAAACATCTTTCAAATACAGGTCTCTCTTCCAACAGGCAAAACCCTGCTCCTATGGGTTCAATCCTCTTTTACGAGGCTGCACCTCTCTAAGGCCCTCGAACAGAAACTGAGGATCCCTTCCTCTTGTTTTAGGCTCCTTTTTTCAGGTAAGCAGCTTGTTGATAATCTACCTCTTACATTTTACAATATAGAAAGGAATGCCACAGTGACTCTGTCATATCGACTGAGGGGAGGTGCAGCAGGACAGTCCTCTGCACCCAAGGGCTTTTCCTACAAGAAGGCTATCAAGGCTCCTACTTCTTCTCCTTCTACCCTTGCCCCGGAGACTCCCAAGCCTTTCCTGGTGGACAAAATGGAGGAAGTTCCTTCCGCAGAAATAGCCCACCCAGACTTGGTTGGGGTGCTCCAACTGTATGAATAAAATTCCCTCATCTGCAGATTCAATGGTCTCTAGCCGCAGTCAGAAGATCTTTACAGCTGGGTTCATGCCACTTGGACCAAACACTGCAAGATCATTTTATGCTCAAAGGGATTCTTCATTGTCATTCTAGCTGACAGTAAGGATTATCAAACTGCCCTCATAGGAGGTCCTTGGTTCTGGGGTAAGGCGGGGCTTTTCCTAACCGCCTGGTTCCCAGACTTCAATACCTCCACGTCAGTCATAACCAAACTCCCGACCTGGGTTCGGCTTCCCAACCTGCCTGCTCACCTTTGGCATTGTGCGGTCTTCGAAGCTATTGGTAATACTCTGGGTCGCTTCCTTGCCACAGATCCTTCAAGGGGCCTGAAGGGTCTCTACACCTACGACCGAATATGTGCCGAAATTGATATCAGCAAAGGACTTCCGGACCAAATCATTCTCAAAGTTAGGGATTTCTCTTGGCCTCAACCTCTTGACTATGATAACACAGCTTTACTTTGCCAGCACTGTCATCAGACCGGTCATCTTCAGAACTCATGTGCCCAGTTTCTAGCCAGTCAGAAATCTGGCAAACGCAAACCAAAAAATAAAAGCTGGAAATTTTTTGACACCCCCCCTGGAGGACCTTGATTCCAGCAGCTCAGAAGATGAAGGGAGTGATTCAGACGAAGAGATTGCTACTCAACAGCAACCATCTCCCTCCAATGTCCCCGAGAGGCCCCCTGTCTCCTCCATTGTTCAGAAACGCTCACATGTGTACAACTCCTCTGACTCGGACAAAGACGCTCCTCCTGGGAGCCGTAGTGATCTGCAAGTGGTATCCATCTCCCTAGGCCCCGATGGTTGGGTCAAAGTAGTCAACAAGAAAGGGAAAAAATTTCGCATTGCGCACTCAACCCCCTCTGGTTAGGGCCTTGCGTCTTTTTCTTCCTAGTTGCTCTTGCTCCTCTTTTTCTACCTTGTGTATCCTGTTTTGCTAATGCCGCAAGCGCACGGTCCGCTTGCATGTAACCATTGTCTCTGCTGGCTAGATGCCTTCTGTCATCAGTGGATCTTCTGTCTTTTGAAAATTTGTTATATCATTTTTTTAAAATATAAAATATATCATGAAATAAATATTTTAATGTTTATTATAAATCAATGTGTATACCATCACTAGCAATTTAATTTATACATTTTCAATCATATTATAATTATTCACATATTTAGATTAATTAAAATAATAATATGTAATAATAAAATAATACAAGAGCTATATGAAGGATCATGCATTAATCTGTAAGTTCATCGGCATTTGGCCAACATAAAAACATCTATTGAAATGGATACAAGCAAAATGGCAGCCCAAGGGACATATTGATTTAAAGTTTGGCCCTAGAGGGTTTTTTACAGTCATATTCACTAATCTTCTTGATAAAGAAAGGACTTTTTAGGGAGGCCCTTACTTTTATTACAATGCTGGTCTATTTTTACGATAATGGGAGGAATGCTATAACCCAGATCAGGAAAATTTCTTGGCTGCATTGGCCTGGGTTGAACTCTTTGCACTACCGATGGATTTTTGGGACCCTGAAATTTTAGAAGGCATTGGTAACTCCCTTGGTAGCTTTGTGAAGATTGCAGAAACAACGCGTCGAGGCTGGTACACTTCTTTTGCCTATATATGTGTGTACATGAATATATCTGAGCCACTTCCAGAATCCATAGAACTTGAATACGAAGGAAAATATGGCATCAGCTTCTAGATTACGAACATATTCCATTCCGCTACTGCAGATGCCATGAGTATGGCCATATTTACAATATATGCCCATTGAATAATCCTACTCTGTTGCAAGAAAAATCTCCAGGGGTAGCTGAAGGGTCGCCTAAAAAAAATGACGGATTCATAACAGTGACTAATAAAAAGAAGCATAATAAGCAGCAGGTAAGCCAAAATAATACTCCTAAACAGAAGAACACTCAGAGCCGATATGAAATATTGCAGGAATAGGGGGAAAACTCAAAGGGAGGGGAAGAAAGCCCGGTTGAAGGTCAAGGAATGGTACCACATAAAAATCAAAAGGAAAAAAGAAATGCACTGCAAGAATCCGCTGAAATAGAAGAATACAATCTAGTTGAACAGTCGCTAATGGAAATAGAACATAATAGAGAGGACTTAAGTTCAAAGGAAGTAGTTTTAAAACATCTGTTGCATGAATGGAGGAAACTAGATGACTGATTTATTCCTGATGATCAGAAGAAATTTTATAAAGAAACATTCGAGCAATATCTGACAGCCCAATTTCAGAAGCAGGTAAGTACCCGTGAAAACATTCCTTCCAAATAAGTAAGTACCCAACCAAAAGGAGGCAAAAAGAAAGGAAGCAAAAACCTGCATGACTCGATCCAACTGGTAGGGGAAATGTTAGTTAACTCTGGAAATATAATACCGTTAACAACGATATTCCAACATATCCATAAAGTTAATCAATGAAAGTGATCTCCTGGAATATTAGAGGCCTCAATATTAAAGGAAAACAACGATATTTAAAAGAAAAGTTAAAATCGGAAAAGCCCCAAGTAATGTTGCTACAGGAAACGAAAGTCTCTAGCCAAAAATTAGAAGACATTCTTAAATCTTAGAAGCCTCATTATGAAACGATGGCGATTGACTCACGAGGTAGTCCAGGGGGAATATATATACTCTAGAATCCTGCAGAGATAATAGCAGATGGCTAGATTGGCCTGCCCCACCTTCTTACAAGCATTTTTAGACAAATTGGAACGAAGGAAAAGTTGCTTATATCCTCAGTCTATGGACCTCATATTCCAGGAGAAAGAGAGGTGTTTTTGAATAGTATGACTCTCAGTAACATGCATACAAAGAAATATTGGTTGCTGGGAGGGTACTTTAATATGATTAAGGACCTAACTGAAAAGAAAGGAGGAACAAGGAGAGAGGAGCCGGAAATGGAATTATTTAAAGATTTAATCACAGACCTCAAGTTGGTAGATATACCTACTGTGAATGGAAAATTTACATGGAATAACAGACGAGGAGTAGTGCATCAAGTAGGATCCAGACTGGATAGGTTCCTTGCTTCAGAAGATTTAGTCAGTATGGATGTCTTCTATGAAGCATATATACTCCCAAATTTGGGGTCAGACCACTAGCCGATAAGCATGGAAATAGATATGAAAGAATGCAGAAAAAATCTTCCATTTACATTTGAAGCTTTTTGGCTGAGGGATCCTAACTTCGTGGAAAAAGCAAAAGGATGGTGGGAATCAAGCTAGATTCGGGGCCGGAACAAAATGCATTCGCTTCAACTCAGGTTAAAAAATCTAAAGCAGGAAATCAAAAAATGGAATAAAACATAATTTGGTAACATTCAACAAGATAAGGAAATATTGCAAGGATAAATGAAGCGTGTTCAACAACAAATGATCACTCATGGTAGAATAGAGGCTCTTGCTGTGGAAGAAGGAAACCTCCTAAGCCAACTAGAAGAACGAAGGAAGCAAGAAGAACTAATTTGGAAAAAATAATCTCAGGTTCAATGGCTAAAAGAAGGGGAGAAAAATACAAACTTCTTTCATAAGGCTATGATCCAGAGAAGGCAACACAATCGAATCTTTTCATTAAAAGATCCTAATGGAAATCGAGTTCTTCAACATAACGACATGGAAACCATGTTTGTAACTCATTTTAGTGACATAAATCCTATCAACGATCATGGTCAACAGATTAAAACCTATTCTCCCAAATATAATTTCTTCGGAACAAACATGGTTTGTGAAAGGCAGACGAATCTTGGATGGTATAGTGACGGCACAAGAAGAAATCCATTGACTTCTCACTCTCAAAGCGAAAGGTATGTTAATCAAACTAGATATTTATAAAGCTTATGATCATTTAAGTTGGTCTTATATGAAAGCAGTTCTTGAATCCTTTGGATTTTATAGAAGATCGATTCAATGGCTAATGTCTTTTATTTCTTCCCCCAACTTCTCTATCCTACTTAATGGTATTCCTTCCAACCCCTTCAATGTTTCTAGGGGACTTCAGCAAGGCGATCCTCTACCCCCTTTTATTTTTATCATAGCTGCTGAAGGTCTAGGGCACCTAATTAAACCTAGACTTCATGAAGGGCATCTAAAGGGTCTGAACCTTTGGGGGCCAAATCTGACTCTCTCGCATCAACAATTTGTAGATGACATCATGCTTTTCTGTCAAGCTACGTTAAGGAAAGATAAAGCCATTTTATCAATCCTTAAAGACTTCATGGCGGTATCTGGGACTGTCATAAACAATGAAAAATCTAATGTTGATTTTTTTTAACTCAAATGAGGTTTCTCAGAGGTTCCTAACCCGTACTCTAGGTTTTAATCTAGGTTATTTTCCCATGAATTATTTAGGTATTCCTCTGAGCCTTAATTCCATTAGGGTTTCAGCTTGGAAAGACCTCCTAAACCACATCTAGAACCGTATACAGAATTGGGATTTTAGTGCTCTCAATGCTCCTAGTAGGGTGGTCCTGTTGCGCTCTGTTCTTCAATCAATCTCTATCTATCAGTTATCTAGGCGAGCTGCCCCCAAAACCATTTGCAACAATATGGTCAAAATGTTCAAAACATTTCTATGGCAAGGAAAAAAATAATCACGGAAGTGGGCCCTTCTCTCCTGGGATAAGCTCACTAAACTCAAAAAATCAGGTGGATTGGGTTTACGAGACCCTTATGTCCTCAATCAAGTGATGGGAGCTAAACTTTGGTGGAGATGGCTCCAAGGGGGTAGAGACTTATGGAAAATAATTTGGGAAAGAAAATATGAAATGCCACGCACCACTGTGTTGGAAAATTGAAATTTGATGTCACCCCCAAAGGATCTAACATCTGGAATCTGGCAGCCATCAACAAAGACCTTATTCGTCAGCACAACTTTTGGAAAGTTCGAGCTGGTAACACAACTATATTCTGGGAAGACTCATGGC
Organism: Pinus albicaulis; assembly: GCA_034641835.2. Classification (NCBI taxonomy): domain Eukaryota; kingdom Viridiplantae; phylum Streptophyta; class Pinopsida; order Pinales; family Pinaceae; genus Pinus; species Pinus albicaulis. The sequence goes on along the minus strand of CM076578.1, from coordinate 1,068,388,584 downwards.
AAAAAGGGAAAAACTATTCAGCCATCTAGACTTAGGCGATATCTTCCTGTTCACCAATCTGCTTCATACAATATTAATAGCTCGCTACTGGAGTAGGGAAAATGAGGGACAGTGGAAGAATTGGAGAGCTAAAGACCAATCTGAAGCAATTCAATGGAACAATTATGAAAAGGAAATGAAAACCAGGAAATTGGTCTCTGCAAATGGATAAGATATCCCGCAGTGGGGATATCATAATAAAGGCATGTTTACGATACAATAAGGGTATTACATCAAATCGAACAATTTACATAGCATTATAGTTCCTCTCTGGCAAAAAATCTGGTCAACAAAACACTGGTCGAAAATAGAAAATTTCATTTGGCTTGTAAGCCATCGTAAAATACTTACTTGGGATCAGCTACAAAAAAGAGGGATGCATGGGCCTTCGCTATGAATAATGTGTAATAAGCAGGAGGAAAGTTTAGAACATTTACTAAATACTTGCGACCTGGATAAAGCACTTTGACAGAACATATCGGCCATCTTCCAACAAATAGACAGGGATAACACTAACATCACCCAGACCATTGTCAATTGGAGGAAAGGGGGATACACTTGCATAGTCCTCAACAGAGCTTGGAGGTTATCGATGGGATTTATCATCTAGGCCATCTGGAAAGAAAGGAACCATAGAAACTTTAGGGATGACACTAGATAACTAGACTAGATCTGGCAAGTAACCCTTGAAAACATCTATGAGACTATCTTAGCTGAAAAATGGAGCGAGGAAGACTGGAATGCAAATGGAAACGAAGCTTGCATCCCTGCCATGCTGAACATAAAACCCCAAATGCTGGCTTGAAACCTATGGAAAAACAATCATATCAGGAAAAACCCTTTAGACAAGTTCTAGACACTGCAACTAGGGTTTCTGAAGCTAAATTATGATGGGGCCTTCAAGGGTAACCTAGGTTAGTTAGGAGCAGGTGGAATCTTCTGGAACTCCCAAGGTTCTTTTTGCAGAGTTTATGTGATGGAATTAGGGTTGCTACGAACAATGAGGAAGAATTAATAGTGGTCAAACAAGGGCTCATAATTGTAGTTTGAGAAAACTATCATAGAATCATTGTTGAAGGGGACTCAGCTATGGCAACGGGGATATTACAGAAACTGCAGCAAGGAACACCATGGGAGAAAATAATCCAAAGCTGGAGGAATGCTAGACTTATCCACGAGATCAGTTTGATCATTCAGGATATTGGATACCTGATCCTGTCGCATGTGCGAAGAACTGAGAATGAGGCAGCAGATTATTTAGCTAACTGGCGTTGCAGCCACATGGGGCGCCAGCTAGACATCAAAGAATCTGACAGGGTATGGGACATCGAACTACACCCTTTAAAGGTCATCATCAATAGACATAAGGAAAGTTCTCGAGACCCCCAATCAGGGTGCCACGTGGAGGGAGAAGGGCGACATGCGATGTCACACGATGGTGTGCACCACATGGTTGCTCAAGTATAAGGGTGACAGTATAATGGGAGGGGGTACGATCACTCAACGAATCATAATGGTTGTCGTAGAGTTAGCTTGGATCCAACGAATGATGTCAGATTGGCCTGAGAAACAATGTCGACGGGAACGCGGGTTAAGGCAAGTTGCGGGTCTGAAGGCCAACAATGTTCTCAGACGGAAATTGGAAGGAGCAGTAGGGAAAGTTGAGGGTTCGCGACACCTACTGGTTACGTGGTATGCCTTGAATCTCATGCATCGTCTTAACATGAATACTAAGGTCAGTTGGTTGATCGGTAGCATTGCTGTTTTCAGGATTGATAGTCCAAGGTGCAGTTCATGTGCTCCTAATTCGTGTCTTAATTTTAAAGGAGGCAATCGAATTTTAAAGAGTCTGCATGTGATTGACCCACATGGATGTTTGTTCAATTTTTGTTTCTGGTATAGTTTGTAGTCAGATTGTGTTGGTTGCATATCCTATAACCAAGGGTATTTACAGTTTACTGCTTTCGCTTCCCTCTGTTTAATCTATTTGTTGAACGTTTTAGTCATGTTGGGCTTCCTAACCCCTGTGGTCAATCCTCGATTTCGAACCCCTTGTCATGCAGTTTTAATTCCTAATTGCGCTCTGTGTGCGGTTTATAATTTTGTAATGTTGGATAGTTCTCAAGGTAAGAGGGATTTTGCATCTCGGGCTTACGAGATATCAAGCATGGCCATGCAGGACCGACTGGGTATCTGCATTGGCGGTGTTGGTTGTGGTGTTATCCCTCATTCAGTTTCATATTTCTTCAGTCACAGAACAATTTTTCTGCAGGGTTTGTGGGTTCATCCGGTTGTCTCAAACTCTGGCCTTCGAAATAGTTGGGTGGGTGATGGGAGCCTCTGTTCATTGAGTCTTCTCTATGTTTCTAGTTTGCAACTGTGTCCTCGTGGGTTTTGGATTCTGGAATTACGTTGGCTGAACCTTGTCCTTTCTTTGTCTAATCTTAAACTATCAATTTTACCACCCTCAATAGGAAAAGCAATGCAGTGGGACTTACTTACTGTTACATGCACACTGTTATTGATTTTCTCTTGCCATATACAGGCTTCTTTAAAGTTAAAACAGGTATTTTCTAGTCACTGTCTGAGAATTTGCAACAAACTAGGCTCTGGCTTGTACGTAAAAAGACAAACATGGTAAAAGGACAATCTACAAAACAACATGTCAGAGAAAAAGGGAAACAAAAACTAGTAAAACCCATTGCAGGGCCCAACAAGCGAGGCAGGAAATCCAAAAAAGAGGTTATGGAGAACCTCTTTGATGTATACAGTACAGGTAATCCCCCTCAAGCCCGCACTCTCATTTAGGGATGGGAGAGAGATTGCGGCCACAAAGAGGAAGGGATATAAAATCAGGAAAAAGACATGGATTTTATCAAGGATTCTGGGAATACAAGAGGGCCATTGTCTCTTTTTGATCAGTGCATTCACACATACTGGACTATCAAATGTGTATTAGCCAAGGCTGTTATGAGCCTTCAGGAAATGGGAGGAGACCCACAGGTTGTTTCAGTTCTGTAGGACATCAAAAAGGAAATTCAAGACATTCGAGTTTCCCAACATCATGCAACAGCTCGTTTGAGAAGAATTGAGTGGCAACTGCAAACTATGCACCAAGTGGATATGCCGAGCTCCAGTGTCAAAGACCCAACACGAGTTGAATCCTCAAATGACTGACTAATCATTTCTCTTTTGAACTTTTATGATTTTTGCGGATAACATTTACTGTTTTCAGTTAGACTTTGGTAGGAAAAATAGAATGGAAACAACAGTTTATAGGAGACTGAAACTTTTTCAATACTGGATGGCATTTAACTCGTTAAGATGGCCGGCAGACCTGGTTTCCTTTGAGCATGTTGAGGCTATCAAGTTTTAATTTGTTACAACCTGCGTATATTTTGATAAATAAAAAATAGAAAGACACTACTAATTTTACAAAAAAAATAAAAATAAAATAAAATAATAATGAGTGGTGTACTTAAAGTTTGAACTCGCCAAAAGGATATTTGGGTTTCTTCAAAATGATTTAGGGTATGAAAAAGACTCCATCGAGTCAATGAATGGTAGGAATTTGGAAAGTCTTATTTGAATCTTCCTCGTAACTCAGTATCGAAACCAATCAACGTGAGATTCACATCCATAGAATATCAGTCAACGAAACCAAATTCGATCACTGGTTTGGAGTTGGAAAACTTTACAATTAATACACCCACCTCACTCCATGGAAGTCGAGGTCTTTGATCGTTCGTCGACAAAATCGGGCAGCGAGCTTTTCGCACCAAACACTACAAAATTTCAAATATAAAAACAAAGTTAAGCTATCACTATGGAAATTGTATAGCTTGCCTTCTCAAATCATTATTTCGATCTTTCCACAATTAGTCTTCGAGCGGCAAGATCGGAATTGGAAATACTGCTTTCTACACAATTGTTGTTGAGCGCCATTGAGCGAACAATGCGGATGATCAAAATGTTATATTTATATAACAAGCAAATCAAAGCAACGCCGAAATATGAAGAAACCAACCATGGCTTGCTTCCGCTTGCACCTCCCTGCATCCTCCCCATCCAAATTATTCTGCTTCTTCGTCATCCATCTCTTGCAAAGTGTAGTTCAGTGCAATACCCTCAATGATGAAGGAACAATTCTTGTGAACATAAAAAAGATGGAGTGGATAGACAAAAATAATTCTTTGAGCAGCTGGAACGCATCCGATGAGAGTCCATGTAATTGGAAAGGAGTGTTTTGTGATACTCAATTCAAGCTAGTTACTAAACTTAATCTCTCCAACACTAACATTTCAGGAAGCCTGAGTTCTACTATATGTGGCCTTCAATATCTAAAGGAATTGATACTGGTTGGAAACCAATTCGGAGGTTCATTCCCCTCCGGATTGTTGGCGTGCAAGCGTTTGGAGATGCTGGATTTGTCAAAGAACCTGTTCTTCGGAAGTTTGCCGCATGGCATCAATGAACTGGTGGGGTTGCGCCATCTGAAATTGGAGTCTAACAATTTCTCTGGCGATATTCCTCCAGGCTTCGGCATGTTACACAACCTCAAGACATTGTCGCTCAAATATAATAAGTTGAGCGGACCGGTTCCTGCTTTTCTCAGCAATTTGACGCAGCTGCAGCAGCTATGGTTGATGAACTGCAGTCTGGAAGGAGAGATCCCTTCTTCGTTGGGTAATTTGACGGAGCTGCAGAGCTTGGATCTCTCTAACAATCGTCTCTCGGGTAACATTCCCACCAGTTTGATGAGGCTTTCCAAGGTTACAGAACTCTATCTCTGGGCAAACCAGCTCTCTGGACAAATCCCGCACAATATTGACGAGTTGAGGAGCATACGTTATATCGACTTTTCAACTAATGAGCTGAATGGAACGATTCCTGAAACAATGGGAACTCTGATGCACTTGGAAATCTTGTGTTTGTGGGAAAACAAGCTCACGGGGCCTGTTCCTGAACAGCTAGGAACACTTGTTAATCTGTCAACCCTGAATCTTTCCAGTAACAAGCTGAGTGGGTGGTTGCCACAGAATTTGGGTACACATTCTGATATTTGGTTGATCGATGTTTCAGACAACCATTTCGAGGGCCCTCTGCCTAGAAATCTATGCAAGAGAGGAATTCTTTATGCCTTGGTTATATTTTCCAACAATTTTAGTGGGAGTTTGCCGCCCTTCGACTCTTGTAGCAGTAGTCTACAATACGCACAACTCTATAATAACCAATTAAGTGGTGGGGTTCCTTTGACTTTATGGAGTTGTCAAACACTTGTAGAATTGCAGCTCTACAATAATATGTTTGAAGGCCACATTCCCATGGAGATTGGCGGCGCAAAAAAATTGAAATGGTTACAGTTGGAGAACAATCTGTTCAGCGGAATGATTCCTCCACAGATCGGACAGCTGAGAAATCTCGTCGACTTCAGTGCAAGAAATAACCGGCTGTTCGGGCCTCTTCCTGACGAGCTTGCAGGCTTGAGTTCAATAAATTACTTGCAGCTTGATCACAATTCATTGTCTGGGGGAATTCCAAACGGAATAATGTCATTACCACATCTCTCTCATCTCAATCTTGCCAGCAACCAGTTAACAGGTAAAATCTCTCCAACCTTAGGCACCATGTTAACTTTAAACTTTCTGGACCTGTCAAACAATCTGCTTACAGGGGAAATTCCTCCTGAATTGGGGCATCTCAGGTTAGACATTTTCAATGTTTCTGGAAATCAGTTGTCTGGGTCAATTCCCGCCGTTTTCAACGATTTGGTTTATAAAGATAGTTTTCTTGGCAACCCCAACCTATGCGAGGATACAGTTTTCTGGTTTAGGGTTAAATCATGTTCTTCAAAGAAAAGAAATTCATTATCACATCATTATTTGCCCATAATTCTAGTCCCAATTCTGGTGCTAGCAATGGCAATTATGTTATTTTGGTATTTCATTTGTGTTGGTTGCTTCAATATCAATAACAGCATAACCAGAAATTTCTTTGTGGGAAAACCAAGCAGCTCAACGTCATGGGAAGTAACACCTTTCCACTCAGGCGTGGAAGTGGACGAATCAGACATCCTCCAGCAGTTGACAGAGAACAATGTAATTGGATCAGGAGGCGCTGGAAAAGTGTACAAGGCCAATCTCCGGAATGGGCAGGAGGTGGCCGTTAAGAAGATTTCGAAGAGGACAAATGAATTTGAAGCAGAGGTGGAGACCCTGGGCGTGATTAGGCATGCCAACATCCTAAAGCTCTTGTGCTGCATCTCGAGTGCAGAATCGGATTTCAAGTTACTGGTATTTGAATACATAGAAAAGGGGAGCCTTTTTGAGTGTCTTCATGGAGGATCAGAATCAATGAAGGCTCTGGGGTGGCCAGTCCGGCAAAAGATTGCAGTTGGTGTAGCTCGTGGGCTCTGCTATTTGCATCATGATTGTAAGCCTCCAATATTGCATAGAGACGTGAAATCGAGCAATATCTTGCTGGACTCAGAGTTTGAAGCCAAGATTGCCGATTTTGGCGTATCCAAGAAACTAATATCTCATCATAAGCCGGAGTGGGGACAAGACGGTCTAACGATATCTGGATTCACCGGGTCTCATGGCTACATTGCCCCAGGTATTATATCCGTCATACTAATTTAATTCATGTACCTTTTAATATATATGGATTGATTAAACAATATGATTATGACACAGCTCATCGATTTTATTTTTCAATATATGTGCAGAGTATGCCTATGGGAGGATGAAGGTGAGTGAGAAGAGCGACGTATACAGCTTTGGGGTGGTGCTGCTGGAGCTTGTAACTGGAAAGACAGCCACGGGGGAGAGGGAATATGGGGAAAGCCTTGACATCGTGGGATGGATCTTCAGCAAACTAAGCCGGAGAGAGGAGGAGACCGAAGACCGTGAGCTGGTGCTGTTGGAAGTTCTAGACCCGCGAATTATAGACGGTGAAGAGGAGAGTAGCAGTGGTTATACAGAACAAATGTTGGGCATGTTAGCAGTTGGTTTGCACTGCACCGACAGCGTGCCAAATCGTCGGCCTTCCATGAAACAAGTGTTAGACATGATATCCCCGATCGGGGTGCCCACCCTCGCAAGAAAGGCGGTAAGGGATGTCAAGTGTTCACTCTATGTTAACATTCATGATTTGTCAGGAGCCTTTCATGATCTGTCAGGAGCAACAAGCTGGAGCACCTCTCCCACGATCTATGTTAATGATGGCCTTACATCCTAGCCGCCCATGCATTCACTGCTCGCGGTGTTTAGATTGGAAACCGCGCCGGTTCTTGGCAGGTAAATTAGAAACCTTTCTCCGAAAGTCTCTTACTGTTTCTTTCGCGCTGTTCTTGCTTTGCATGGTGGGAAATCTCCAGGGACTGCAAACTTGTCATCATCAAAGATATTCAGGGTATGTAATGGCTTCTTACCCCCGTCATATTCAGATTTATGACGTTCGACACATGAATACTGTGGTTACACATGGCGCTCGGGTTAACAGAGCAGTTCTCTTCTCAGCAAGGGTTATTTTTACTCTGCATGTCGATAAAATGGTAGTAGATTAGAAATTATCCCATGTTTTAGAAGCCCTGAAAGAGTGTCTTATATTTTGAAAGGTCGGATGATTATGGGGTTTAATGGTTTTGAAAATATAACTGCTCATGATAGTAATCCATGTAATTTTGTTTGTAGCTACATTTCAACCCCAAGCCCTGATGGTTTTTTCTCTCTGGGTCAAATGAATTACTCAGTTAAGTCTTTGGGCCGAGTTTGTAGCAGACCTCTGTTTTGCTGTATCCTTTTCGCCTCTGTCATAAGGGCTCGTTTTCTTTTTCACTGTTACAGGATTGAAGTCAATTGCTCTCGCCGTCAACCTCAGTATAGTCCCACTGGTAGTTGGCCTTCTAAATCCTTGGGGTTGAGTTACAACTAGTCTCTGTTTTATCACTTCACCTTTGTCTCAGGTAGTTACGTTTGGTCCCCTTTCAAGGGGTTTATCAACAAGACTTGTTTGGTTTATAGTAGGTCCTAGTTAGAAGTTATTCGCTTTGCTAAGGCTATGTATACTCTGTTCCTTCCAATGGTAAACCTCAGCTGCTCAAAACAGTGTCTCTGCATGAACTTTTTCCACTTCTCTTTCAGTTCTAAGCTGCCAATTGCTTCTCCCTTTGCACTCACAGGAACGTTGGTCTCAAACAAAATGACAAAAGCAAGGTCAGGTCTCTGTCAACCCGCAGTCTGAGACAGTCCCCCTCGTAAAAGAGGACGCAAAACTAATACTTAGACAATGGAAAATCTAGCCAGCACTTATGAAGAAACTACTCCGGAAGATATCAGAAAAACAATTGATGAATGGGAAAGGGTAAGTGAAGAAGAAGAAACAAATATCAGAGAACAACAGTCAAGAATGGAATTCATATTAGACCCGGGTAGCACTAGGGGCAGAGTCTCTCTGTTTCAACAAAGTGTTAAAACTTATTGGAAGATTAAGTGTGTCTTGGCAAAAGCCATGATGAGCTTACAGGAGAAAGAAGTCAAATCTTACCCCGCGGTGTTATTTGAACTTCAATCAATGAAACAAGAAGTGAGAGAGATGTCCAAGATTCAGCAACAGCAAAATGCCCGTATTGGAAACATAGAACAACAACTCCGAACATTTCAGCAAGTAGAGATTCCGGGATTCTCTGCCAAAGATCCAACACCAATAGACTCTTCAGATAGTTAATTAGAATCATGTCTTTTTTCTGTTTTGAATGACTTTTGATAGTATCTACCGTCTTTGTTTAATATGTAATTTCTATGGACATAGTCGATTAAATATCAATTTTGGTTAGCTTTTAACTCATTGAGGAGACCAATAGACCTGGTTTCTTTCGGGGAGGTTGAGGCACCCATATACTGATGTACATATTATGCAACTTGCTGATATTATAGAAAATGGCTAGATACTACGAAATTAAAAAAAAAAAAAGGTGTTAGACATCATACGGTTGTTATAATTGAGAAAAACCGATCAAAGTGATACTAAATTCATTTTCATCATTAAAAAAACATTTATATAATCGATCGCATTAAAAAAATAAAGCTAGATTCCACTAAACAATACTTTCCTGAAAAGTCATACGCCATTTAGTAAAGCAGACGCCCCTTTATTCAAAAGCTTCTGGTCCACTTGTTTTGACGCCCACTTGTTGATGCCTCTGTAAACCTAGACGAATTAAAGTGACAAATTAAAGCGAAGCAGGTCATTACTGTATTGTGTTTAGACGAATTAAAATGACAAATTAATGCGAAGCAGGTTATTACTTTATTGTGTTTTGCGTTGGATGTCAGTCAAGATGTGTGAGTTGCATGGAGATCAAATATTAATATTTGTTGTTATAAACTGCTGAATATATATAATCGTCTGACTTCAATTCTTTTGGGTACAGAAATCTTCGCTGGTGCTGTGGGACACCGAGGCATCTTATTTCTTTATTCAGTCAAAGTTTTGCCTCTGCATTCTTGGGGATTCAAAAGCGTCAAGGCTTTTTACATAGTGATGTTCTCAGGGATTGTGAAAATTCAAGCAGGTTTCTATGACTTGCTGTATAGTAATTGCGATTGATGGTTATGTGCAGAAAAAATCAATGAAGTGGTTTACTGCCGTTTCTTGTGGCTTCGGGCTTCTTTTTTTTTTTTTTTTTTTCCCTTGGGGATTTTTATTAAGTGCTAAGTGTTTCGGAAATCATTATCAAGTATTTTGTGTTAGAAAATCAAGAAGTTTTCTTTATGTCCCAATACAATTTAGTTTGTTGCTTGAGAGATCAATCCTTAAGGGACGTTTATGTAATGGTGCCTTGCTTTAATTTCTTTCTAGGCTATTCCAGGTGTGGTGTGCCTAAGATTAAGCACAAGCATGATCCTGCAGCATGGATGTTAGAGGTTAACTCTATGGCTGCTCAGCTGCGTCTTGGTAGTTGTATAAACGGTCAACTCTTCAACTCTATTTTGCGAAATTCTTGGAACCAATACATTTCTAGACAAATTTTTCTTTTTAAATTTTTCCCACTAATTAAATTCCTTCTTTCAAATGCTATAAAATTATTAAATTATAAAAAATATATATATATTATTAATATTAAATTATTAAAAAATATTAATATTAAATTATATTTAAATATAATCAAATTAAAATTAAATAATAATAATAATAATAAGAATAAAATATGAGAAAATTTTGATTCAATTTTTTAATCTAGTCAAAATACAGTTTTTTCAATGGCTAGTTGGAGCTGTCCTTATCTATTTAAACAGGTTTCTTAATCAGATTTCTCATAATGGCTAGTTGGAGCTGTACTTATCTATTTAAACAGGTTTCTTGATCAGATTTCTCATCTTGTCTTGACGATGAACCACACTAGCTTGTTCGAAACAGGTAGACAAAATTTTCTTCCATATAATTTTCACCAAAAATTCTTATACACAAAATAATTAAATTATTTTTTTCATAATACTAATAAAATTGTTGAGAAGTTACGGTATCCCGCACCTGATGCCAAGGATCTTTATTTTCCAACTGATTATGCACAGTGTGCTCGGAAGCAATTCACAACCTATTTATGAAAACAATTTTGAGCAGATTGTGAAGTCCTGGTTTCAATTTAGTGAACTTCAGTTTTTTTACTTCATGGTTATTTGGCACTATCTGATGGCAAATAGGGACAAAAATGTAACCGAATTAGCTATAATTGGGAATATGCTTTATTTATTTCCTTTACAATCTATCACTTTTAAATTTTAAACATGGTTCTCTGGTTTTAGCTCTCAGATCATGTGATTATGGAAAAAAAAATTGCGCTCATCATTTTCATTACACCAATATTTTCAATTTGTACTTATTTAATACTGGCAACCAAATGAATTTGCAAAAAAACGATCAAGAATATTCGTTAATGATAATAAGGCCCATGTATGATACCACGTTGTGTATAGGAAGAAATAATTGATCATCGGTGAACTCCTTGCTGTGGAATGCCAGCCAGCTTTTTCTGTTGAAAATAAGGCAGCTAAGATGCAGTATTGATGTATTCTTGAATTGTATATGCTTTAGTCCAGGCAGAATTCACAGGTGTGAAAATTATTTATTATTTTTATTAGATAATTTTCTCTTAAATTTGTATATTTTTACTCATTTCAATTGCTTTAATAGCTTGTAACAAATTTGTTAGTCTTAAAGTTACAAGTATATTTTTTAAATTTGTATTTGTTTAACTTATTTCAATTTCTTGAGAAGCTTATAACAAATTTGTTGGACTTAAAGCTCCTAATATTTTTGAATGAGGTTGCATGTATATATTTTAAATAATTTGGTATATTTTTAACTTATTTTAATTTCTTTAAAATCTTTTAACAAATTTGTTGTTTCTAAGGCTACAAGCATTTTTGAATGACGTTATCTGTATATTTTTAAAATTTTAAAATTCTTAATCTATTTTAATTTTTTTAAAAGTTTATTATAATTTTGTTGAAAGTAATGCTTTCATATATTATTGTGAGTTGTCGTTGTTAGTTCCCAAGTGTTAATTTAGAAGTTGTTGTTTCCTATGTCTGAGTTGTAGTCATGATTTAGATGTGTTGAAGACACTCTGTTATGTAGTATTGTAAAATTATTAGAGCACAAATACAGATATAGCTGAAGAATAATTGAGCTAAAGACTTATTGCACAAACTTGAGAGAATTGGAATTGAGAACGAATTTGATTTATCAAGATTAGTTTGAGAATCAATACATAAAAGCAACTAAGTTAAGTATGGATAATTAAAGCTAAGTGTGCTTTACATTTTGTTAATGTGCACATGTACCACATGCCAGCACTAGAGTTAACTAACTAAAGCCAAGTGCACACCACATGTAAGCACTCGAGTTAACTAGCTAAAGAGAAGTGCTCATCACATGCAATAACTAGAGTTGAACTAAATCTAATTAAGACTAACTATGTGCATGTACACCAACACCCCCCTTAAGCATAACTTAGGTGAGTGTGATGCAAAATGAACGATTCCCTACAACAAGGCCGGTTTAGGTACCCATATACAATGCATAAAAAGAGGAAAGAGGGAAAACCCAGTGGGAAGAAAACCCCCCCTCAAAATACAATGCAAAGAGTAGAGAAAAGACAACTGCTAGGCAGTCGTGTCCTTCACCCCGAGATGATCTCGCAGAAATCGAAACTTCTGCTGAGTGAAAGACTTGGTGAACATATCAACAGTCTTCTAGAAACTGGGACAGTACTCAATATCGATGATTCCATCATGAATTAGTTCTCTAATAAAGTGCATGTGGATCTCCATATGTTTGGTCCGTTGCTGTTGCACTGGATATCTGCAAAACTTTAGCGTACTTTGATTATCACACTAGATGATAGTTGGACGATGGACATTGATCCCAGGCTCATATAGGAAATGTTGTAGCCAAATGGCCTGAATAGTGGCATTAAATTCTCCTCTGTATTCAACCTCTACTGATGATAAAGCAATGACAACTTGCTTCTTTCTTGACCAACAAATTGGTCCAGAACCCAAACTAAGTACATAAATGGAGGTTGAATTGCAATCAATGTTGTCACCAACCCAATCTGAATCTGTGAACCCAATGAGATTCAAAGAACAATTTGTTTCATAATGAATCCTATAAGTGATTGTCCCATGGACATATCAAAGGATGCACTTTTCATATTTCTAGTGTAACTCATGTGGCTGCTGCATGTATCTAGAAATTGCTCATACGTCATATGAGAGATCGGGACGAGAGTGAGTGAGATAAAGAAGACTTCCCATAAGCTGACAGTACAATGTGAAATCAACTAATGGTGTGTCTTTTCCATTCTCAAGATTTATCCCTGATAAGAAAGGTGTGGTTGCTCGCTTGATCCGGATTTATGCAGAAACACAACAAAATATAGAAATAATCATGAACATAGAGATGCAGCGGAAATAATTCTTCATTTCATTAATATCAAATAACAGAAATATGCTTACAGGCATAATGGAAATAAAATAGCTAGGGTGCTGGTAGCGAATCTCTGAGAAGAGATGTGATGGCTACAGACCTCTGAACTGTGTTACAATGAGGCTCGAGGGCCTATTGATTGTTGAGAAACAATGTAGAATCTGAAACGTCCAAAAACCTAACTGTAGGAGATGAGGCGCCAAAACTGTGGGCGCCCGTTTGGGTAAATTGGTGGTTCAACTTCCCGGGGGCATAACTTTGGCACACGATCTCCGTTTGACGCGTTCAATAGCTCGTTAGAAAGATCTATCCGAGGACTTCAATTTTTGAGCAGGCAACATTGGTCTATGGACCCATGTTGCTCTCCGTTTTCCCAAAAAATGTCGTTTAGGGCCTCAAAACGGCTCCGGAAGTTCAGGACCCGAAAAACTGCTAAAAATAGTAAGTTTTGTTGCAACTTGAAAATTGAAAGAACTGAAGATGGGGGTTCAAATGAAATAGGTGGGTGGCCACCAATATCCACCTGGATCATTAAGCCCCCAAAACGGCTCCGAGAGTGGAGGACCCGAAAACCTGCTAAATATAGTAAGTTGTGCTGAATGTGAAAAACGTGAAAAGGCGCAAGAATTGATGGTTTGGTCTTTGGTCCAAATGGACTAGGTGGGTGGCCACCGATATCCACTGGATCATTCCTCCCTCCTTGGAAGCAATGGTCCCCATTGCGTTGAGATCCTCCATGAGATGAGTCAAATTACGATGAGAGCGAGTATTAGATGTGTTGAATATGTCATGGACTTGCGAGTGGACATGTTGGATGCGTTTAGTAAATTTGGTTTCTTTATCAGCCTCAGACATTATATGTTTGGATTCTGTATGTGTAGTTGCAGGATGTATGTCAACATCAGGTGGTGGTGCATTGGGAGTTAGACCAATGGAGTGCTTGTCCTGACAGTGTAGAGGAACCTCTATGAGTGAGGAGAAAATGTCCTCGTATTCCTCCATGACTTTGTCCATCTGCTTTCTGCCGAGTTGTGAAAGGGGAACCCTGTTTAGAGTTTGTAGCCACAATCTTCTTCTTTCCCCGTGAGTGAGTTGTAAGGAAAATGAATTTCTTGGTTTGGGAAACAATCTTACTGTGTTGTTTTGCAGTAGTCAAAGAGATGACAGGAGGCGGTACTACCTCCGGTATCCTGTACAAGTTATTTCCCAAAGTAATAATAACAGCACGAGGCCTAGACTCATACACGACATGTCGCCTCCACAAGTATGGTTGGCCCAATAATACATCAGCTACATCAAGAGGAGCAACATCACACAATACCTCATCCGTGAATGGCTTGATACTGTATGGAAGGCGGCACTGCTGGCGGATGCGGAGATCTCTCCCTGGGTGGAGCCACCCGATGGTATACGGTTGTGGGTGTGCTATGGTCGGTAGGCCGAGCCGCTTCACGACCTCTGCTGAAATGAGGTTCTTTTGGCTTCCGCTATCGACGAGAAATTGCAGCGGAGAACCCTTCCACCATCTGTTGGAAGAGGCGCTCCCCCTCCCTCTGGATCCCTCTGGACCCTCCTTGGATCTTGGTGGTGGCAGCAATGGCACCTAGGATCGCATCAATGATCTACTTCCCTTTGTCATTGCCTTTGTGGATTCTAACTCGGGATCGAAAATGCATGGGTGAATTGCCTTTGGTTCGACCACAAAGACTATTTGACGACACTCATTTGTGTTGTGAGTGGGGCTGTTATGAAATTCACACCTTCACAATATTCTTCTTTGGATTTGTAGGTGTTGTTCCCGGTCGCAACCCAGCGTCCTTGCCCCTTGTTCTTCGGTTCGGGGGCACCTTTCGGATTCGCAGATCCAAAGTCTCGCTTCTTCTGCTTAAATTTCTGCTCGATCTTGGCGGCATAGCGATATGCCATGCCAAGCGATGTAATGTCGAGGAACTCCATTTCCTCCTGAATGTGTTTGTGCAGACAGCCGCGGTACTTGAGCACCAAATGTCTCTCTGAATCTTTAATACCCAACTTTGTGCGCAGGGTATGGAACAGATTCGTCGGTTCGTGCACATCTTGATCCTTTTGTTGCCGCAGCATGGTCCATTGGATGTATCTGTCTCATAGCTCCCCCCATGGGGTAATATTGTTCCTTGATGCCATCTCGAACGAATTCCAAGTGGGTGTGGTCGAGAACGGAGAGAGGTTCCCCTTCGCCCTCTTGCTCACGGTAGGTTCCCACAGGTCTTTGACATGGGGGGCGGCTTTCGAGAGTGCAAAATGTTCTTTCTCGGTCGGAAGTCATGAACAAGAAAATACCCTTCAACAGAATTTAACCATGCATACGTCTCTGAGCGTACGCATCTATTTTTCCTTCAAATATAGGAATGTCAAAGTTTACCTGTACCTTGAAGGGAGTGGCGCCTCCAGAGTGGCTGTTGGATGCAGATGCGCCATATGTGGGCAGTCGTTGAAGGATTTGAGCAAAGTTACCCATCATCGCGTTCCTTTGTTTCTCAAGGGCCTCCTCGAGCAGTATTTTGATAGGATCTCCTGCTCCCTCGTCTTTCTTTTCTTCCGCTATGGGAGGTCGTCAGGGTTTGCGAGGCTGATCTTGCAAGGGTTCAACCAAATCGAGCCCTAACTCCTTATACCCTGACCGTGTTGGGGACATGCAAAGAAAAACAAAGAAAGAGCAGACCCCCTCTGATAACACTGATCCGAATTTATGCAGGAACGCAACAAAATATAGAAATAATCATGAACATAGAGATGCAGCGGAAATAATTCTTCATTTCATTAATATCAAATAACAGAAATATGCTTACATGCATAATGGAAATAAAATAGCTAGGGTGCTGGTAGCGAATCTCTGAGAAGAGATGTGATGGCTACAGACCTCTGAACTGTGTTACAATGAGGCTTGAGGGCCTATTTATTGTTGAAAAACAATGTAGAATCTGAAACTTCCAAAAACCTAACCGTAGGAGATGAGGCGCCAAAACTGTGGGCGCCCGTTTGGGTAAATTGGCAGTTCAACTTCCCGGGGGCATAACTTTGGCACCCGATCTCCGTTTGACGCGCTCAATAGCTCGTTAGAAAGATCTATCCGAGGACTTCAATTTTTGAATGAGAAACATCAGTCCATGGACCCATGTTGCTCTTCGTTTTCCCAAAAAATGTCGTTTAGGGCCTCAAAACGGCTCCGGAAGTTCAGGACCCGAAAAACTGCTAAAAATAGTAAGTTTTGTTGCAACTTGAAAATTGAAAGAACTGAAGATGGGAGTTCAAATGGAATAGGTGGGTGGCCACCAATATCCACCTGGATCATTAAGCCCCCAAAAGAGCTCCGAGAGTGGAGGACCCGAAAACCTGCTAAAAATAGTAAGTTGTGCTGAATGTGAAAAGCTGCAAGAATTGATGGTGCTGGTCCAAATGGAATAGGTGGGTGGCCACCGATATCCACCTGGATCATCGCTTGTAATCAGTCATGTGAAATCGTGCCAAAAATCTCTAACATAATTTGGTTGAGAAGTGGTAATCCCAGAACCACTCTGATTGACCTCTAGTCCAAGGAAGAAATATAGCAAGCCCATGCCTGTCATAGAAAAATGCTTATGAAATGTAGTTTTAATCTCAGTAATGGCAGAAGTTGAACTACACGTTATCAAAAGATGATTTACGTAGAGTACTATGATCAACAAGGAGTCAATTTTCTTCAAAAATGAAACATTGGAATCAGATTTGCAGTGTATAAAATTATGAGATAACAAATAGGATTCCATATTTGCATACCACACTCTAAGCACATGCTTGAGGCCATAGACAGACTTCTTTAGTTTGCATACGAGAGCTTAATTTTGCATATATCCATGTGGTTGCTCCATGTAGATATCCTCCTTGAGATCACCGTGAAGAAAGGCATTCTTCACATCCATATGAGGCACCTCCCATCTTCTTGTTGTTGCAATGGAGAGAGTTAGGCGAATGGAATCCATTTTTTCCATTGGAGCAAAAGTTTCATCATAGTCAACCCCATGTACCCGTTGAAAACCTTTTTCTATCAACCGTGCCCTATATCCACTGACTTGGCCATATGATGTTTTCTTGGTCCAGTAAACCCACTTGCACCTCACAAGTTTACGATTGGAAGGTAGTAGAACGAAATCCCAAGTCTATTTCTCAATGAGAGAATTGTATTCCTCATCCATTGTTGCTTCCCATTCAGGATGCCTAGTTTCTTCTATATAAGTCTGTGTATCATATGCATGAATCATATAACCATGCATGGGCATGCATGGCTGCATAGCTAAGAGTGCTTGCGGATCTTCCTAAAACTGAGGTATAAGGCACAATCATCAAGAAGATCACTCTTGCTACACCATTTTTGTGTTGAAGGTGGTCTGGAATCTTCTAAACTACATGGGGAAGTATGATGTCAATGTTCAAAAACTGGTGGTCCAACAGGTGTCACGGGAAAAGGCTCATCTACATCAAAATTCTAATCTGGAGTATCATATAACAGGTTCATCTGCTAGTGAATGAAAAATATCTTTGTCAAACTTTACACTCCTTTCAATAAAGGGATCTTCAGTATTGATATCAAGCAATATGTACCCTTTGACTTCATCAGAGTATCCAAAAAATATGCATGCTTTACTTTGAGGCTCCAAAGCATTTCTCTTCTCTATAGGAATGCGGGCCCATGCTCAAGATCCAAAAATGCGGAAATGACTGAGTTCAGGTTCCATGCTAGTCCAAGCCTTAAAAGGTGATTTTTCAGTAACAAATTTATGAGGAGATATATTCTAGATTTATGAGGCACAATTGATAGCTTCAACCCACAATTTTGACGAAAGAGACCTTTCATGCAACATGAAATTTCCCATCTCTTTCAAAGATTAATTATTCCTTTTGGCCACCCATTTTGCTGTGGAGTGTAAGGAACTGTAAATTGAAACTGTATGTCTGATTCATTAAAAATATTCTTGATATCTTTGTTGAAATCACGAGGGCTTCACTGGGGGAGAAATACCATACCACATGGGTTCATATTGGGGTATATATATTGAGGAAAATATGACATAATATATTGGGGGGTATATAGGGGGTAAAGCATTTTTATATTGCGAGGTATAACAAATGCAGCTCAAATTTAATGAAAAAATATAAAAGGGTATAAAAAATGTTAATGAAAAAATGGATACCTACAATATCTAGTGAAAGTAGAGGTTTTTGAAATTGTGAAGGTGTATTGGTTTCGTATTTGTAGGGGGTTAAATAATGTGATTTTTAGAGGTATTTTTCAATATGTAGTCAAATTAGGGGTATTTTTTAGTATACTATGATCTCACGTGATATGTCATAGGTTCAATGAGTGAAACCCCAGTGGTTGACATATTCCATCACATTATCTATTCGAAGTATCTTGATGTGTTTTCCAAACTTATTTCCACTAGTGCTTTGAAAATATTTAGATGTTGAAAAACTTCAGACTTGAGTTTCAAGAAGTAAACCCAAGTGAATCTCGTGTAATCATCTATAAATGACAACACATATTTTTCTTTTCTCATTGAGAGTATTTGAAATATACCCATGAGATCATTATGTACAAGATCCAA
Source organism: Pinus albicaulis (assembly GCA_034641835.2). Taxonomy (NCBI): domain Eukaryota; kingdom Viridiplantae; phylum Streptophyta; class Pinopsida; order Pinales; family Pinaceae; genus Pinus; species Pinus albicaulis. The sequence goes on along the minus strand of CM076578.1, from coordinate 1,068,369,931 downwards.
AGGTTACGAGACTCTCCATGCATGCCCCTTCTTGAACTTGTCTTGTGGATGCTTTCCATGAGCACATCCATTACAAACACCATTTGAAAATTCAATGGTCGAAAATCCTTTGACCATCCCTTGCTTCCTAAGTTGTTGCATATATCTGAAATTCAAGTGCCCAAATATCTCATTCCAAATCCTACTTTCTTCATTTGCATGCATAAGTAGCAAAATAGAATCCCATTGAGGAACAAAATAAGAAAATGTATACATACGAGATTGATTATTTACCTTGTGAGATGCAATCTTCAAGTTGGCTTGCATGTCATAAATGCTCATGGAATCCGGGGTAAATTCCACTTTCCTTCTAGTTCCTGTGTGTGTCATATGATACATTGAAAGAAGATTCACAGAAAGTCTTCGAATATGCAAGACATTCTCAAAAATTCCATCTTCGAATTGCAATCTTCCTTGTTGAGTTGCTTTAACTGCAAAATTGTCCCCCATGACAGTAGGAGATCCTGAGTATGCATGTAGAGAATAAAAGGATTCCTTTGAAGAAGCCATATGATGCAAAGCTCCTGAATCAATGATCCATTCTTGCGGTGTAGAATTAAGAGTAATCAAATCGTGACCATCGCCCCTTGTTTCTGATGCTTTTTCCTCCATCTTCTTCTTGGCAATCTCTGGAATGTGATGACCAAGATTATTTTGCTCAAGAGTCTTTTCCTTGAGATCAATAGTCTTATGCATGCAAGAGGATTCAAGATGATAACCTATATTACAATAAGGACACTTGGAGTTTCCTTTCTTTCCCTTCCTACCCTTGGAGCTGGAAGAATCATCTGCAGGTTTTGGATTTCCTCCCTTTCTTGGATCTGGCTCTCTTGCCTTTCCTTTTCCTTTGTATTGTTGATTTGGCTTCGAGTTGGAATTTCCTTTCTCATGAATGGAAAGTGCATGTGAATTTGGAGACTGTAATGAACCCATTTTGATGAGCTTATCCTACTCATGAATGAGAGACTCAATAAATGCATCAAGTTTGGGAATTTTCCATTTATCTCTGGTTGCTAGTCTAACTGTATGAAATGTAGAAATGAAAACAACGTATCCAGGGCCTAATTTAGAAAAAAAAAAAGGATTGACAATTGACCTTCCTTTTTGGATTTATCAATCCCGCAATCACGTAATTGTAGAAGCAAGGATTTAAATTCCGTAAGGAAATCTCGAATGTTCTCAAAGCTATTTGGATCCAAGGAATTTCACTCATTTTCGAGAATATGAGCCTGCGTCTCATCCTGCTTTCCAAATAAATTTTCCAAGGTTGTCCAGACCTCATTCGAAGTGTTGCACGTGTCCACATGGAAATTTATTTTTGGAGATATGGACAACAATAGAAGACCAAAAGCCTCACCCATCCTGCTAAAGTATTTTCATTTCTCAATGACAGAATTGTGTTCAACTTTCATATTCATAACTATCAGATACAAGTCTTTTCCTCTGAGGTGAAGCAAAATCTATGGCTTCCATTGGAAGTAGTTATACGGAGTAAGAATAGCTAAAGATGAGAACTCCATTATTTCACCTTGTAGTTGTAGCAACAATTGCAAAATTTCTCCAATATTTGGATCTGCAATTGAAATCTCCGAACAATTTCCAATTCTTTGATCTTCAAACCTGAAAAATGTTTTTCATGCACATTCTCTGAGCCCCTGTAGCTCTAATACCATGTAAAATTATTACAGCACAAATATGGATCTAGCTGAAGAATAATTGCATAAACTTGCGAGAATTGAAGAAATAAATAAATTGGAATTGAGAATGAATTTGATTCATCAATATTAGTTTGATAATCAATACATAAAACCAACTAAGTTAAGCTTAGTTCTAAATGCAATAAATATGGATAATTAAAGTTAATTGAAGCTAAGTTTGCTTTATGTTATGTTAATGTGCACATGCACCACATGCAAGTACTAAAGTTAACTAACTAAAGACAAGTGCACACCACATGTAAGCACTCGAGTTAACTAGCTAAAGACAAGTGCACATCACATGCAATAACTAGAGTTTAACTAAAGCTAATTAAAACTAACTATGTGCATGTACACCAACACTTATACATTTGTAAATTTTGTGATCAGTAAAACATCAAATGTGACTTGTTGTGTGTTATTACTCTCTCTCATTTTCTAGAATGGTATCATAGCCTCGTCTCGCTTGATTCCCTTACTAGAACACCAGAAAAAAATGTAAAAGATCCTTGAACTTGAGTTTATTACTATGAAAATAGATTAGGGTTAGAGAATTTGTTATGTGGAGATTTTTGTGAGAGTTGATTTCTATTGTGATTTAATTTCTCTGGTTTAGATCCATGTGGGTGTGAGCTATGTAAATAAGAATTTGGGAATTCTGTTTCAAAAGGAAGGGGCCCCCCACATATTCATTGTTGCGGAGGGAGATGGATAATGTGTTTAGGGTCAATCGTGTTTGGGAGAGGAAGTGACGTAAAAGAAGAGGAGATTCTAGTCATGGCTGACTGGCTTAGAACTGTGGGCCAAATTACTTTAAAGTTGGGTGGGAGACCACCAAGTGTGGGCCAAATTACTTTAAAGTTGCGTGGGAGACCACCATTTTCTTGCTAGCGTGAGGAAATAGTTAATCGTTGTGGGATCGCTTCAGATCACTACGACCGGGTTGTAAATATTTTGTTTTTGTCTCAAATTCGACCAAGCTTGTGCATAGAAACATTGTGTGTGCGTAGAATGAAGACATATTGCTGCATTTTCTAGACTCGATGCAGATCTGTATATGATATCATTTTTTGTCTCTTTGCTTGATGTTTAAGGAGCTTTTAAGGTCACTCTTGCAGAGTTAGAATCTGACGACGAAAGAATTGAAAAAATGGTTGAGATTAAGATAAAATTATTTCTTCAAAATGGATCGCGACATAAGTAATAAATTGGCCACATTTCTTTTTATTTGCAAAAACATTACTTATTTTTAGCCTTATTTTAATAATTGGGTTGAGATATATTTTATTGGTGTGAGGAGTTTTAAATTATATGTGTTGGAAATAACTCCCAACCACCGCCATGAATATGGAGTGGCAGCAGCCCATGCTTCATTGATTTTTTTTTATGTAGGGAAGGACAAACCTCAGTTTTCAAATCTGGAGGTGTTCACACAAAAACCAAAACAAAGTACCCGAGTCCTTCTTCTCTGCGTTTATTTATTTTCACGTTGAATTACCGTTGCTCGCAACTTCATGCCCACAAATTTTCTTGTTTACCTCTTAAGCCTTCACCATAAGTTATTTCCCCGCAATATGATATCGACGGGACCCACCACCAAACCTAATCACATTTGAAATCCGCCACAAACCTTGTATTTCGTCTTATTTCCTCACCTTTTCGCTTACCACACTTCCCAACACCTAACCGCCCACAACTTGCACTTCGCAATATTTAAGTTTTAAACTTAAGCCCTTCACTGAATGTTAAATCTCCATCGATGTGATTTGGCGGGACCCACAAACCTCACCGCACTTCGCAACTCTCTCCACTTACCTTTTATGCCACCCGCAACCTGCACTTCACACATTTTATGTTTTAACCTTTTCCACCGCCGCAGTGCGCACTTCGCAAAGCTCATGACTTACCTTTTAAGCCGCCCGCAAGTCATCATATTTTGTTTGCGATGCGATCACAAAGGGGCACATGTCAAGATCAGGAGGATAGCACATACCGCGCATCTCAAGCTCAGGAGTGTTACGAATAGCGCCCGCAAGTTAAACATTTTTTGGTGTGATGCGATGTGCCACGTTACATTGCATATCACAAATTTTAAATTTTCCCGTGTTCGCGCATATGTTAAAAGTTAAAATTTCCGATGAGTGATTTGTGATGGAGGCATCGGATGCAATGTGTTTTTAGAGCTGGAACCTATAATATTTCAGGTCAGATATTTTGTGTTTTTGTACATGTTTTTGTGTATAAGCAGCCGAATAGATCCGAGGGACAATTTGGTTGTTGAACATCCAATTTTGCATTGAATTGATTTGAATGCTCAGGATCCAGCCAATTTTGTATAAAACCTATGTAATTTCATTTTGTTAATGTGATGGAATGAAAAATTGGAATCATTCCTCTCCTGTGTAAATCGTTGTCTGCCTGTGAATTGTTATTTTCCGCATTTTGTGCATTCTCTGTGTTGAATGGGGAACACATTCCTCTGAGTTTTATTTATTCAGAATTTTCAACATGGTATCTAAGCAGGTCTAGGCTTTCAGTGAAAGAACAAGCTCTCTTTATTGAAGAAGCTGAAAGATTGTTTTTGAGAAGCTGATTCTCCAGGAGTGAGAAGGTTTGTTTACATAGTGAAGATGGCAGCACCAAGCACAAGCCTGGAAAATCCCTAACTACCACAGTTCAATGGGAAGAATTATGATTATTGGGCTATTACAGTGAAGGCCATGTTCTGCTCACAAGATATTTAGGAGCTGGTGGAAAATGGTTTCCAAGAACCAGCAGATGCAACAACATATAATGCTTTCACCCAAGCACAAAGAGATTTGTTGAGAGAAAATAAGAAGAAGGACTCCAAAGCCCTCTTCTATATTTTCCAAGCAGTACATGAGAGTATTTTCCCAAGTATTGCAACAACAAAAAAGTCTAAGGAGGCATGGGATACCCTCTAGACAACCTATCAATGCATGGCAAAGGTGAAGACAACAAAACTTCAAATGTTGAGAAGAGAATTTCAAACTCTTTGTATGAAAGAGTCTGATAACATAGACTCATTCTTAACACATGTGATTGGGTTGGTTACCTAAATCAGGTCTCATGGAGAGATGCTTGAAGAAAGGATAATAATGGAGAAAGTCTTAATAAGTCTACCATCAATGTTTGATGCCATAGTAGTGACCATAGAAGAGACAAAGGATGTCTCATAGTTTTCAGTGGACAAGCTTCATGCATCACTGATGTCTCATGAGCACAGACTGAACAGAGAAACAAACTCCTCTTTGGAGCATGCATTCAAGACACCAATGTCTTTTGGTCAAGGTAGAGGTCGAGGAAGATCAAACTACTGAGGAAGAGGAAGAAGCCCACACAGAGGTGGAAGAAGCAACCCTACAAACACAAGTGGAAGGGGTAGCAATTAGAATCCAAGCCAAGGCTCAAGCCAGAATCAAGCAGAAGGACAAAGGTATGAAAAATCTCAAGTCGAATGTCATTATTTCAAAAAGTATGGCCATGATGCAAATGAATGTAGAAAGAAGAAAAATGACATGGGTAGTAAACCTAGTGTAAAATTTACAAAAGAAAATTAGAACCAAGGAAATGTGCTTTTAACTTGTAATGTAGTAGAAGAAAAACAAGAAGATGTATGGTTGTTAGATTCAGGGTGTAGTAACCATATGACTGGAAACATAGCAATGTTTTCCAATTTAGATGAAAGTGTAAAATCTGAAGTAACAACGGGGACTGATAGCAAGGTCTCCGTCATGGAGAAAGGAAGAGTAAACATATTAACAAAGAAGGGAGAGAAGAAGTTTGTGCGAGATTTCTATTACGTACCTGGCCTGAAATGTAACCTTCTAAGCATTGGACAACTCGTGCATAGGGGCTACGATGTGTTTTTAAAAAATGATGTGTACACAATCATGGATATACCTCCAAGTAGATAGGTCATTGAAAAAGTGCAAATGACAAGCAATAGAATGTTTCCTCACAAGATCAGATCAGACTTGAAGGAAGAGGTGTTGTAGCAGCTGTCACACAAGAAGTCTTTCAAGAAGAAGTGAAATATGAGAACTAGTTATGGCATTTGAGATTTGGAAATCTCAATTTCGGAGGTTTTAATTTGTTGCATAGAAAAGACATGGTAAAGGGATTACCACTCATAGAGAAACCATACAGCATTTGTGAAGGCTGCATCTTGGACAAACAACACAGAGAATCATTTCCAACAGGAAAGAGTATAAGGCCAAAGGCACTCTTGGAGATTGTCCACTCAAATTTATGTGGACCAATGAAAACGCCATCATTAGCTGGTAGTCATTATGTTTTTACATTTATAGATGATTACACAAGGAAGAAATGGGTCTATTTCTTAAAACAGAAAAGTGAAGTGTTTGAATAGTTCTACCACTTCAAAGCTCTTGTTGAGAAGCAAAGTGGTCACTACATAAAAGTGTTGAAAACTGACAGAGGTGGAGAATATATCTCCAAATACTTCCTGTGTTTCTGCATGGAGCATGGAATATACAAGAAATTTACCACAAGGTATACACCTCAACAAAATGGTGTAGCAGAAAAAAAGAATAGGACCATCATGGACATGGTAAGAAGTATGTTGAAGGCAAAGAATTTCCCAAATGAGTATTGGGAAGAAGCTGTCAATTGTGCAGCTTATATTTTAAATAGATGTCCAACCAAAGCTGTTATGAACAAAGTTACAGAAGAAGCATGGAGTGGAACAAAGCAAGTTGTTACTCTCATGAGAGTGTTTGGATGTGTGGCATATGCACATGTCTCGGATCAGTTAAGGAAGAAGTTGGACAACAAGGGGGAGAAGTGTATATTTGTTGGACACAATGATGAATCCAAGTCCTACAAGATATATAATCCATCAACCAAGAAGGTAATAATCAGCAGAGATGTTCAGTTCATTGAAGAAGAAGCTTGGGATGGAAGTTTAGAGAATATTGTAAATGTGAAGACATGTATTTCACATGAAGACAATGAGGAATTGATTGCAGAAAATAATTCCTCAACGATGGCTCCTCCTCCACCTACACAAGCTCAATAGAGCACACCACAAGCAAGAAATAGAACAACAGTGAAAAACCAAGGAAGTGCTTCTCCAAGCACACCACAGGGATCAAAAACTCCCTCGAGTTCAAGTGCAACTCCAAGCACATATTCAGCAAATACAAGAAGACCAAAACTCATAAATTTAAGTGAAATTTATGAGCAAGAAGAAGTAAATAGTAATGTTGGTCTAAATTCTTTATTTTCTTTATTTTTTCATGTTGATGATCCAATCCATTTTGAAGATGCAATAAAAAAAGAGAAGTGGATTGAAGCAATGAATGAAGATATAGGAGTAATAGAAAAGAATGACACATGGGAATTAGTGGACCTCCCACAAGGAAAATAAGTTATTGGAGTGAAATGGGTCTATAAGACCAAAAGAAACATTGCAGGCAAGATAGAAAGGCACAAAGCAAGGCTAGTTGTCAAAGGCTATAAGCAACAGCAAGGAAGATACTATGAGGAAACCTTTGCACCAGTTGCAAGGATGGAGATATTGCGGACAATGTTGTCCATAGTAGCACATCAGAAGTGGAAAGTTTATCAAATGGATGTGAAGTGAGCATTCTTGAATGGGGTGTTAAAAGAGGAGTTGTATGTTGAACAACCTCCTGGCTATGAGATAGAAGGCGAAGAACACAAAGTGTGTAAGTTGAAGAAAGCTCTTTATGGGCTAAAGTAAACACCAAGAGCATGGTACAACAGGATTTATGCTTACTTGATAGACAGTGGGTTTCACAAATGTGATTTTTAACCCACACTCTACATCAAAGAAAATGATGGTAAAATTCTTATTGTTGTTTTATATGTGGATGTTTTGATTTTCACAGGAAACGATGTTTCTCTCATTGCTGATTTTAAAGCATTCATGAAAAGTGAGTTTGAAATGACTGACTTGTGTTTGTGAGATATTTTTTGGGCATAGAAGTAAAGCACAATGAAAAGGGAATTTTTATTTCCCAAGCAAAGTATGTTGCAGAAGTTTTAAAGAGGTTCAATATGCAAAACAACAAAGCATCAACAAATCCAACTGTCATGGGATTGAAGTTGAGCAAGGAAGATTGTAGCAAGAATGTCGATCCAACATTGTACAAGAGCATGGTTGGCAGTCTAATGTATTTGATTGCAACTAGGCCTAATATAATGTATGCAGTAAGCTTGATATCCAGATTCATGGAGGCACCCGAGGAGACACATTGGCAAGCACGCAAGAGAATATTGAGGTATGTAAATGGAACAAAGGAGTATGGTATTCTATACTCTGAAACTAATAATTTTAAGTTGATTGGTTACATTGGCAATGATTGGGCTGGAAGTGTAGATGACAGAAAGAGCACATCAGGGTATGTCTTTCATTTGGGATCGAGAGCCATTTCATGGGCTTCCAAGAAGCAGCCAATAGTTTTATTATCAACAATAGAAGCTAAATATGTAGCAGCAACAATAGCAACATGCCAATCAGTTTAGATGAGAAGGATGTTGATGGATTTATGTCATGAGAAAGACAAAGGAACCACAATTTTCTGTGATAACGGCTCAGCAATTGCATTGTCAAAGAATTCTGTTTTCCACAAGAGAACAAAGCATATTGATGCCAAATACCATTTTATAAGGGAATTAGTTAACAATGGTGAAATTGTTTTGCAACATTGCAAGTCAGAGGAACAGTTTGTTGATATCCTCACAAAGCCATTGGGACAGAAAAGTTTTGTTTTTCTCAAATAGTGTTTGGGAATGATCGATGGCGACAGTTGTGATTAACGGGGAGTGTTGGAAATAACTCCCAAACACCGCCATGAATAAGGAGTGGTAGCTGCCCACGCTTCATTGAATTTTTTCTGTGTAGGGAACGACAAGCCTCAGTTTTCAAATCTGGAGGCATTCACGCAAAAACCAAAACAAAGTACTTGCATCCTTCTTCTTTGCGTTTATTTCTTTTCGCGTTGATTTACTGTTGCCCACAACTTTGTGTCCGCAAATTTTCTTGTTTACCTCTTAAGCCTTTACCAAAAGTTATTTTCCCGCTGATGCAATATCGGCGGGACCCACCACCAAACCTTATCACATTTTAAATCCCCCACAAACCTTGTATTTTGCCTTATTTCCTTACCTTTTCGCTAACCGCACTTCCCGACGCCTAACTGCCCACAGCCTGCACTTCGCAAGATTTAATTTTTAAACTTAAGCCATTCACAGAATGTTAAATCTCTGCCTATGTGATCTGGCGGGATCCACAAAAATCATCGCACTTCGCAACTCTCTCCACTTACCTTTTATGCCGCCCGCAGCCCGCACTTCGCACGTTTTATGTTTTAACCTTTTCCTTCGCCTGTAGTGTGCACTTCACAAAGTTCATGACTTACCTTTTAAGCCACCCGCAAGTTATCATATTTTGTTTACGATGCGATCACAAAGGGGCACACGTCAAGCTCAGGAGGATAGCACATACGGCACATCACAAGCTCATGAGTGTTACGGATAGTGCTCACAAGTTAAACAATTTTTGGTGCGATGCGATGTGCCACGTTACTTCGCATATCGCAAATTTTAAGTTTTCCTGTGTTCGTGAATAGTAAAAATTTAAAATCGCCGATGAGCGATTTGTGATGGAGGCGTCGGACGCGATGTGTTTTCAGAGCCGGAACCTATAAAATTTCAGGTCCGCTATTTTGTGTTTCTGTACGCTGTTTCATGTATAAGCAGTCGAACAGAGTTGAGGAATGAATTGGTTGTTGAACGTCTGATTCTGCATTGAATTGCTTGGAATGCTCAGGCTCCAGCCAATTTTGTATAAAACCTATGTAATTTCATTTTGTTAATGTGATGGAATGAAAAATTGGAATTGTTCCTCTCCTGTGTAAATCATTGTCTGTCTGTGAATTGCTATTTTCCGAATTTTGTGCATTCTCTGTGTTGAAAGGGGAACACATTCCTCTGTGTTTTATTTATTCATAATTTTCAACAATATGGAAAAAAAAATAGTAGTTATTGGTATAAATTTTAATGGTGAAAAGGAATGGTCGATAAGAATCAAATGATGTAGAATAAAAAGAACTGACTAATTATTCAACAGCTTTATGTGATTAGTTGTGCTCCTGGAGTATTAATTACATGTAGTTTTTAATAAGGTCAAGTTGGTGTGACCCATCATGCTCCTGGGGAGGTTATTTTATAATGTCAAGTTATAGAATTGTATGAAGGCATTCTGTACCTAGAATACTATCCTAGATAACTGTTATTTTATAACGTCAAGTTATAAAATTGTCTGTTGAAGACATTTTGTACCTATAATGATATCTTAGATAACTGGTGAATATAGTCGAAGGCCATATATTCAATAGATGGTGGAAATTCCATATGATACTTCAGCACTAAGACTGCCCCATTGCACTCCGGGAGGGTGAGAAGCATTAATACTGCAAAGCACATCAATGATGGTGTGAAGCGGTTATGTCTTAAATGAATCAAGTGGGAAGCTTGAAAGTGTGGTGAAGAAAGGAGTTGAAGCAGTGATATTTCAGAGTAGATATGAATGCTAATGATGACCATATCAAACAAATTTGAAGAAGATTCATTTATTGTTGTAATATGTGTTTTCAATGGTTTCCATGTAAGAATTAGGGAAGAGTGATGTAAGTAATGGGTGTATGTGTTGTTATGAGTTGTCATTTTGAGTTCTCAAGTGTGAATCTAAAAGTTTTTGTTTCCTATGTAATAGTTGTAGTTGTGATCTAGATGTGTCGAAGACATTGTGTTATGTCCTATAAATTTGTAACAGTTGTGATCAATAAAACGTAAGTGTGATTTTTTATGTGTTATGGCTCTCTGTCATTTTCTATCATTTGTTGCACTTAAAGCTACAATCATTTTTGAATGAGGTTGCATATATATTTCTCTGATATACTTTGAAATATTTGATATTAAGTATAATAAATTTAATATATTTTAAATTCGTCTGTTATCAATTATAATAGCCTAATAAATTTGACAAATCAAAATGTAATGAACAATCTTCGTGCTTGCCTACTGTATTCTACAGGTAGTGGTAAAACTCAAATATACTCCTTTAGAGTTATTTCATTAATGATAAAGCCGTGGGAAGATAGTTGCAACAACTTCCGACTTAGTGGGTGGCATACTATTAAATTTGCCCAATAGCCTGGACTCTGAAAGATCTCATAACTTTTTAATACAAAAATATCATAAAACAAATCAGAGTTGATGGCAAGCCTGAACTACAAGCACACAACAAATCAGAATTGATTGCAAGCCTGAACTACAAGAAGTAATTAAAGGCTTACCCACTGATTACATTAGGTAGTATTAGTCTGATATTTTGGGTGTTGTAGTTGCAGTTTAAGTTCCTCCCTACATTCTTTACAGTTTTGTTTTGTATGTACAAGTGGATTCAATTTTGCAGAAAAGACAATAATCATCAGTATTTGACAATGCATGTTGTAAATTCAAATTTTAAATGTGACTGTAATTGCACTTGTAGACTTAGAGTATGGCTGCAATGTGTTTAAAAGAGAGATTATGTTAGTTGTCAGAAACAACGTATTCAAAAAAAAAAAAATTCTTACCCCAATAGGAGTTTAAAAATGCAAATCTAACAATAATTTTTGCATAAATGAAAATTTTTATTTATTTTTAAATTAACAAAAACTATAAATAATCATGTTATCTATAATAACAAAGTTGATAGCTTACTAGTGAGTCTCTACTTTTTCATAAATTAAAAGTTGCAAAGTTTCAACTCCTACGTTTTACCTATCTTAATTCATTCATTTTAATAAATTGAATAATGCAATATAAGTTATATATTTACCCATTAACTTATTTTAACAAATTTGATAAAATATTGCATCATAATTTGAGCAATCTCTACATTTGTATATTTATGTGTAAGTAAAAATATTAAAAATTATTGATGTTTATGTGTAAGTAAAAATATTAAAAATTATGAATGAGTATCAATAGAATAAATATCAATGTAAGTGTTTAGATTGAGAATGGAAAATTTTACATAAAATTTAAAAGACTATTAATTAATAAATTTATGGTTTTTATATTTAATCATAATTTTTTGAAAAGGTATGTTAAGATAATGGTATAATATATGAAATCAATTTAAAATGGTCTATAGTGTTATTGATGTTTGGAAATGTACTCGATCAATGTCTCAAAATACATCTGTATTTATTTGGGATGGAAATCCTTACTAATGTTAAAATAGATCTGTATTTATTTGGGATGGAAATCCTCACTAGTGTGTGGGTTTAATTGTCATTAATACTTAGAAACTGAGCATACAAACTATATTTCATTAATAAAATCAAGTTACATATATACATGAGGTACAGTCTCAAGATAGAGAAGCTATCTTAGACACACAATAATTTGGTTGAGACAATATCTCAACCTCACACAAATTAGGAACTAACGTAACAAATAGGAACATACTCTATACATAGAGAGAACCACAACTGAAGAGAAGTAGGAATTACATATTCCAACACTCCCCCTTAATGACTCGCATGTCTCGAAATATCTATACTTCACAAAATCTACAAGCCGTCTTGTTTGGTAATTACTAGTTTTGATTGGTAGTCCCTTTATTATCTTGTTCATGTTGTTGTTGATGTCCGGATAAAGTGACAACCATCTGCGAAATGCATGGGTTCCAACCCATTTTGCCCATGCCAGTCTACTAGGAAGTCCTTCACATACATGGTTCATCCAACCTCTCAATTAACTCCCCCTTGATACAAAATTTCTACATATGAGTCTAAAACCAATACGGCCCACCCAAGTGTATCCATCATGACACACTCTTCCGGGGTGTTAAAAATCTCGAACGGAGGGAACATATATGAGGGGTGTGTGCCTTTAGATTCTTACAACACGTACAAACAATAAATGACATGTAAATTTGCTTCTAATTACAAACTATGACTCATACTCTACCATAGTCATGAGTCTATTCCAAAACTCACACACAAAACAAACTCTCACAAACTTGATTGTCCATCCTCCTTTCTTGCTCACCATACCATTCACCTCCGTGAACACCCCGCACTATTCATATGTTTGGGAACACACCATTACTTTAGCTTTGTACTTTTGAGTCTTTGGCATCTTCATTTGGAAAGTGGTCTTGGTCTCCATGTTTTAGTCATCAATTAGAGTTGCAAAATTCTAACAAAAAAATGACATCATATTGATTTAAATCTCAATATTTATACAAATTTCCAAGACTTATCTATATTTACCCATACCAAACAAAAAACAATACCAAATGACAATATAATATGCTACTTCGAGACGGGGGAATACCCCGAATTTCGGTTCACTAAAACACGCCCACCTTGTTGTTGTGAGCGAGATCCAAGATCATGGTACACGTTGTTTTCGATCGATCCCTATCGGATCAGCGACAGCTTGTTAGAAACCACGTTGCTTCCATTAACATGCACGAGCAACACCCTTTCACACACAACATAGTTCATATTTCGACGAGCGATGAATTCCTCCCCTTTTGCTCATGCGCTCGGCCCTTGAGGAATCTGATGTAGCCACCAAGGCTCAACTCGGCCACCAAGGCTTATCACGGCCATGAAGGCTCACCACAACCACAAAGGCTCAACACGGCCACGAAGGCTCACTACGGCCATGAAAACTCACCACGGCCACAAGGCTCAACACGGCCACGAAGGCTCACCAGGCTACAAGAACATCCACCGTACAAAGGCTCAACACAACCACGAAGGCTCACCACGGTTGCGAAGGCTTATCATAGCCACGAAGGCTCAACGCGGCCACGAAGGCTCACCACAACCACGAAGGGTTATCACAACCACGAAGGCTTATCACGGCCACGAAGGCTGACCACAACCATGAAGGCTTATCACCGGCCACGAAGGCTCGCCGTACTCCAGGACTCCATGGTCCAATCTGCGTCGTCCACAAATTCACCGTCAACATGCATAAAGTGCGCAATTTTATACACAAAAAATTCTTGTTTCGGTATCCAATTCCACGGAATTTACACAGCATATGCCACTTCCCTTGTTCACGGTATCAAGGCGGGAGTAGCACTTCCAAGCATGCCTCCTCATGCTCGCTAACAGAAACACTTCCGTCACGATCTACTCCCGCGATCACCTTTGAGCCTTCTCAGCTCAATTATCCTCCAAAATGTGATGTAGCTCCAAGCACAACCCTATGATGCCATTTTCACTCTCAACATAACTTCATCACTGCTCTGGTAGTTAATAATTTCCCTGCAAATTTGTGTATTGTTGGAATGACCGGTTCAGCACACTCATAATTGTGACGGTAGTTGGTCGAACCAATGTCCTTAATGACTAAAAATACCATCAAAACAACCAAGCATATTAATAACAATTCTATGTAACTCGCAGCATCCAACAAAACCTTGATATCAATAGCATAGAAATCAAGATATGGAGAACATAAAATGGTTGAATGAGCCTCTGCATAATTCTTCAAATATGCCTAAACTGATCTTCAATGTGCCAAAGAAATTGACACCAAACTCTTCTACTCCATTTTCTTCCCCTAAGGAGTACTTATCATCTCATTTCAGCTCTTTGGTCATCTCACCATAAGCATATGCAGGTCTTCCAACTCTTCCATATGCTTGGTTAAGCATCATCATGAATACAACAGATGAAATCACCATCATCGCACTTATTCCTGCCTCCAAAGGCTGAATATTCAAGTTCTGCAGATACTTCCCCAAGCCAGGCTGACCACTCAGCATGCCAGTCTCGAAGGCATAATTCCAATGCAATAACTTCTCTCAAGGTTCAATCAATTTGACTTGGTTTAAAAAATTCCCTTCTCGCTAGCTCCACACACAGATCCACAATTTTCAATCAGCCATCCACATGACTCTTTCACAGATTCTCCAACACTCAAGCAGCATCGAAGATAATGCGCGCCAGATTACAAGCTCAACCAGGCTTCGAATCTTTAACCTTAATGAATAATCTAGCAAAGGCCGCTCTGTAAATCAACCACTGTGCATTCAGCCATTCCCTGTCAAAACCATAGCCACCGCGGGGCTTCAATTAGAAGGGTATACTATCGGTCACCTGATGTCTCGCCCAATAACCCAACAGCAGGATCCGGTAGTGCACGAACCAAGTGAGCCGAACCTATTTCTTCTTGGAAATTTATAATAAAACATATTGCTTCTCTAGAAATTCCCAACACTATCGCCTCCTAACCCGGTTCTTTTAATCATGCCAAACATCACTCGTTGCAATAGCATCAAGTTGCTCAACGGGCATAGAATTTGGCTCTCATCTCCTCGCTATCACAACATTGTGGCTTCAAATTCCAGCCAGTCCCGGGTAGAGAAACCCACGACAAACTAGCGTGGTCTTCCCACAGTTTGAAATCATGTTCCTTGGCCGACAAAGCCACAAAAAACAACAGCTACACCAACAAGAAGCCAACAAAAAAATTCAATGAAATTCCATACTCTTAAATGCAGGAAGCCATCGCTCGGCTCTCATCATCTGCATTGTTTTCGGTTTCAAAATCTCTTCATACTATGCCTTTGTCACCTTAGCATCTTGTAAAAAGCTCATATTCGCCAAGATAGAATTACCCAGCATCAACACCAATTGAAGGTGAGTTGCATGCCTTCCATAACCTCAAGATCTCACGCGTGCAGATAGGATGAATTCCAATGCTTGCAACAATTCCACTTCATGATCACCACGCAACCCGGACGCACCACAACAACAGTGGCAGTATCAGCCCAGCTGTACATTGCTCCAAGTCACTACAGTCACAGATTCTCCACCATCAGCCGATCTGATTCACAAACCGCAGAGATTGGATCTGCAAAACGCGTACTGCGACCTGTACACTGTATCTTCTCTTGAGCGAGGGAGATACATGGTCTCCTGCAAGTTTAAAAAATCATGTAGTCCAGCTTCTGGGCTTTGCATTCTCTCTATCATCGGCTATAAATCTGGAAGTAATTCACTGAGATCAAGTCGATGCTTCCCAAAATCTAAGCCCTCGACATCCAATGCAGTCACAAAAAGTGAAAATTTTCGAACTATAATGCATACCTTGATAGTTTCTTCAAATTCTGTAGTTCCTTGAAAAACAATAGCAGGTTTTGTCTGCACCTCTCTATTTCTTCTCCTCCAAAGATAGAAGCTGTCGGATCAATTCTACATCAGTCAAAGTAATTCGATACCAAACCAGATCTACAGGCATATCTGTGCTTAGCTCCTTCTGCATCGTGTTCGCAATATCCAATAGATTTCTGATGTAAATTGTGAGGAGGCCTTTGAATACTTATTCTTTCAGCGTTCCATGGAGAGCCGTAGCGTCCATAAGTATTTGAAGACGAAACGTAGCAGAAAAGGGATGTGCAGCATATTAGTGTGAATACCGCTCCAAATCAGGTACCCTTCATTCCGGAAGAGGATGCCACACAACGACTCTGATATTTTATACAGCAGGCAGCGGCTCTTCAAATCGGTGGAAGAACCGATCGATAATAATCGAATACAGACAAGAAAATATTTTCAAGAAACTCCACGAATCCTCATGCCGGATCACATCGATCTCTGTTTTATGCAGCACACAACTAACAGCGAGTATCTTCGGCGTTCTCGAATGGACAAACATTATATATATATATATATATATATATATATATATAATTTCTCTCTTATTTTCCTCAGCCCAGGAGGGGCCGAGGTCCAGGCCCAAATGGACTCCGATACCAACTTAGAAACTAAGCATACATGCTATATTTCATTAATAAAATCAAGTTACATATATACATGAGATACAGTCTCAAGATAGAGAAGCTATCTTAGACCCACAATAATTTGGTTGAGAGAATATCTCAACCTCACACCAAACTAGGAACTAATCTAATAAATAAAAACATACTCTATACATAGAGAGAACCAAAACTGAAGACAAGTAGGAATTACATATTCCAACATTAATAAGATTGCTTCTTGATTAACTTCGTAAAATTATTTTAAAATCTTAAGTTTATTTATTTGCAAAATGTAAGAACATAATTTAATATAGTGTGAATGACAAAAATAATTTTCTAAATAGAAAAATAATTCATTAATTTCAAACCATATTTAAAATTAACAACAATAACTAAATCATTCAAATAAATAGTTAAATGAAAAGAATAATTCACTACAGAATTCACAGAGTGATGGTGATCAGCTTATACACATTGAAAAAAATTCAAATTGTAAATAGATGGTTTTTTTTTTCAAATATGCATAAATAATAACATCGTACATAGTTCTCCAGCAAAGCAGATTAAAATGGCCAATGGGATCTTAATTTACCAAAATAAAGTCTTGACATCAGTGCACACGACGGTTTTCGAAAAAAAAATGCAAACCCTTTTCTCTTGGAAGTGGGTAGCATAAATACATTTTCAAAATGACTAGAATAATTATTTCTTTTCCTTTTGTTGAAAAAATAAATTACAAAATGAATACATTTCTAACCAAAGAAAGACAATTAGATAAATTACAAAATAAATGCATTTACAGCACCAGAAAAACAATTAGATGACTTCAAAAATATCCTCCTATTCTGTTGATTTAGCCTTTTCCATGGAAAAATTCCACTTGTTCTCTCCATTGAGAAAGTGTTTGTATGATTTGTGAGATTAACCATGGGATGAAGTACACAAGTTAATCTCACAATCCTAAGCCTAGAGGAAACATGGAAAAACTCCACTTCTTGTATCCATTGAGAAGGTGTTTGTATGATTTGTAAGATGTGGGGTGAAGTATCCAAGTTAATTTCACGATCGTAAGTCTAGAGGAAACATTCTTAATAACTTTTGTGTAACTTTGTGGATGTACCAGTAATTGATTGACATATTGTAATTCTATCAACCTTTCTAATTACATATTCTATGTATTTCCTTCTATTGTGTACATTTGCTATTACTGTTTCTCTTAGAAACTGATGACTAGGCATGATAAACTGGATAATCAGATCCATGATATTGTCGACCAAAGCAGTCTTTAAGTGTATCAACAACTAATTTCTGGGAATGGTTTTAGACGTCCAAATCCATTTGAGTTTTCTCCGTCACTTTTAGAAACATTGGGAAGAGAGTCAGGTATTGATTTTTCTCGACTCCCAAGACATCAACTTTTTAAAGTTGCCTTGTAATTGACCATATTTTGAAATTTTCTTGGAAATAGAAAGAGAAAACAGAGTATTATGATGAACTTGAATTTGATTCCAGTTTTGGTGAAATCTTACTCAGACAGTCTTACTTTTTTTATTTCCCTTTAATGCGTACTCTTTAAAGAGGTTGACTTCTAATATTTTATCGTGTAACTTCTTAATCTATTAAATTAATTTATTTATTTGGAAATATTTTTCTCTTCTTGTAGAAACTTGCTACACCTGTTAGATTTCCAATTTCAAATTTTTATTTAATATTTCTAAAGTGGTCATGATGTTATAAGAGTGCGGTAATCCTTTGTTGGTACAAAATTTCAATGTGAAACTATTGTTGTTGCAAATTGTTTTCAATATCATTGATCTTGTTCTTTTGTTGTTTGATTGTTTGTCTTACATTGTTTATTAAATACTTGTTGGCATGGACCAATGCCCCAATAAAATTAGCCACTTCATCTGCAAATTCATCCTAAGTGATTTTGGAGGCATCGTAATACATCATTTGTATAGTGGGAGATCATTTCCTCTATTTCACTCTCTTCCTCTTGGGTCTCTCATTAATAATGGCCATCTTAGTACTGCTGAAAAATAAACTATTAAGAGGAAGTTCTTCTTCCTCATCATGATCGATAATATCTATAAAAATAATGTTTGGAGAAGTAATCCATGGAAAGGAAGAAATAGGGTTTTTATAAAAAAATACTTTTGAGTATTTTTAGAGATAATTGTATGAAACTTCTACATAGGACTTTGAACTTGTGACAAAACATCATCAGTTTGATAATTACCCACTTGGGATTATTCAGTCTGCATTTTCTCAGCTTGGCCATGTTGACTTGTCTCATGTAGTACTTGTGCCTATGTTTGTCCCCATAAAACATCAATATTTTCAGTATGGACCTTCTTATATTGGAGACCTTTTGTTCGAAGCTTCTCTGTTTGTAACTTTTCAGTGAAAGGTTGGTCTATTTATACATTCTCTGAAGGTGGATGTTCAATCTACACTTGACTTGTTTGGATCCTACTTGATTATGCATTTTTTATTTGAGTGTGCTTTATTTGTGTATACTTTACCTCTGTTTGTTTTGGAAATGCGTGAATTGTACTTGACCTAGCTTGGTGCTCTAGAACTTGTTGTCTCTAAGTATGAATCACAAAATGAGGTCCTAAAGATCATTTACTTCATCTTTGAACGACAATTAATTATAATCTAAGAGGCCCTTATGGGTTTCCTAAATCCTTCGCAAAAAATCTTCATAAGTCTGACCATTTTAAATATTTCATCAAATGCCATATCTTCAATATTATATACTTTAAATCCACTCTGTGTTTTACGAAAAATTTGAACTATATTGAGGGGATCACTCTTTTTAAATTAAATATCAAACGAATTAATCAATTCTAATGCTTCTTCCTCTAGCTTGACATGCTTGAAAATCCCCAACGTATAAATCCCAAATTTTATTGGTAAAGAAGACCAAATTTTGTTAGCACCAATAATTAGATCTTTTAGTCATGTATGTTCCTACTGTTTGATAGGGAACTTCTCTAATGGATAGACTATTGTGAACATATCTTGGTAAAGCATCTGGTGGAGCTTGGCAGTCATAAACTATAATATAAGAAAATGTTTCATCAATGTACCACTCCCTAATACGATCAATCCCCTCAGATTATTGGTTAATCTGGTAGGTAAACAATTAAAGAGGAGTTGATGCAAGGGAATCATCAAGTTATTACAAATATCATAAAAATGATATTTAGCCCTATCATTCCATAATATAGAACAATAGATATGAATATGTTGCAAACTGGGGACCAATGCTATTTCATTAAAGGGAAGGTATCCAAGCACAAATGGAATCTATAAGCCGACATGAAGAATTGAGGAAAAAACCCAGGGGGTGAATTAACAAATTTGTCAATTTCTCTCCTAGGATTATTGGCCAGGATAAACTACCAATTAAAGATTCTTCCTTATTCTAAAAATTGGGGAATTATAGGAACCCAATCTATTTTAAAATGGCTTCGATTTTATTCTCCAAATAATATATGGATCATGGTAGCAATCACACCTAGGGGATATTTAACTCTAAAAATGGTATAACACCCCCGACCCTAGTTGGGCAATGCTACGTAGCCAAAAACCAAAATTCACCAATTACATTCACCAAATTTTCTAGAAGAAGCACATGATTGTAGGTTCTAGCTAATAAACCTTGGCTCACTACCTGAGCCCCTGTAATTCTATGCAAAACTCATTGTAATTTCTGTCACTTGGGTATTATCCCTAGCTATGAATCCATTAAAGACATGTATCTTTAACAAGTAATCAATGAATTTCTTTAACAATTAAAATTCACACAATAATAATGCTTCACACATAATAAGTAAGAGTCATACATAGAAATTTACACCCAAAATCCTATCCACAAAACCCATTAAAATCTAGGCATTGTGCAAACATATGCAAAATATACAAATATACAAATTTGGCCATAGTAACTTAAATAAAACAAGTACCTACACTAATTATGAAAACTGTAAGCAACATAATCAGTTTGCATATAACAAAACATAATTAAAATAGGTTCGAGCCCTAAACGGACCAAACCATAACGACATCTTCAAAATGAAAAAACAATTTCAAGTGTTTAACCACATGGAGACCATTTCGAGCATAACGAGGTACCACATATTAATTTGGAATTTAACCACACACTATAATATAAACTATATACATTAATTATATCTTTCATAGTACAATAATTATAAACATATAACCCAACTTAATGTTTATAAGAAAAAACATCTCCAAAACATAAAATAATACACATAGCATATGAACTATTATCTTTCACTCAAAACCAACTGGTTTTGGGCTCTCCACTTTCCACCTAGCCATAGACCTTGTGGTTCATAAATCTCAACCACGGGTCACCCCCGAGCTAGGGCTGCAACTCCATAGGCAACAATGAAAACCAAATAATAAACACATAACAATAGATAAGGTGTAACAACCCTGGGTTAAAAGTTCATGTAATAAAGTTAATAAAGAAAAAATAAGATCAAGGTCGTTAGACATGTATTCCAAGATGAATGTTGGGAAAAACATCCTAGTGGGTGCCAAATTCGTTTTATTATGGCTAAGGAAATTGGAAGATGTAAAGAGGTATTAATTGTCATTTATTTATGAAAATAAAGGAAAATATGAGAAAAGGGAGATGAAAGGTCACATGTTTTCATGAGAGGGAAATTGAAGGAAAAATAGAGGAAATTTATGAAAATAGAGGTCTCGATGATAAAAATGATTTTGAGGACCAGTTCACATCTTTTGTCAGTTCAGTTTTGGAACTCTCTCTATTATCTCATACTATTACAAACTTAGAGCATGCTTGGAGCATTCTAGCACTAAAGGAAGGTAAAGGAAGGATAAGGAAGAAAAATGAAAGAAAAGGAGAAGCAAGGATGGCTGGATCAAGATACTTCAGTAAGACAACTTGAATGTAATAGGTCACATGTGTGATTTCTTAGATGGGTTGTGAATGCATGGTACATGCATTTGTGTATTTGGTTCTTTTGTTGTAACTAACATGGTTTTTTTTTTGGTGTGATGGTGGTTTTAGCCCCGCCTTTCCATTTCTGGATAGCCATTGTGTGAGGGGGTTCTTTTATTTGGTTGATATTTGGATTTCCATAAGGTTTTGGAACCAAGTGAGGTGGTATCAGGAAAATTTCTGAAGTTTGGGGGTGGATGTGGTTTAATATATGGGTAGTCCTCAACAGGGTGGAGGTGGAGGTGGTTTAATCTCCGAGAAGCCTTGGTTTTTTATGTTCTTTTTTTGGGCATTGTGATCTCTTGACTAGTTTTGGATGGATCATGGTATCCTTAGGGTGGAGGTGGTTAAATCTTTGGGAAGCCTTGGTTTTTTATGTCTTTGTTTTGGCTTTGTGATCTCTTGACCGGTTTTGGCAGGATTGTGGTAACTTGAGGGTGGAGGTGGTTTAATCTTGTAGAAATTATACAAATAGTATGTACATCACGAATTCATTCTAATCATGCGATAAGCTAAAGCAAGATACCGAATCCTTCTACAAATCAATTGCGGAAAATAAACACGATCGCCAATCAAAACAAGTAAAGAAAGAAGAAAATCAAACCACAATAGAGATATTTTTCCCAGGGAAAGCTTGATGCTCAAAACCCCTCTATATTCTATTGTATATTCACCAAGGAATCATGAAACAATTACAATGCACTCTTCTCACAAGAGTCTCCTACACTCTCACAACTGTCTCATATTGATTCGGACAAAATCGACCAACACTTAGCCAATTTCCTGCCTTTGCTAAGCTTGCCTTGCTTGCACAATTCATGTGGAATGCAATTCCTATTCTAAAGGAAATTCAGCCTTCCTTGACTGCGCAAACATCATGGGCAATCATATGCTTGTTTTGCTACATGTGGGCATCCTACTAATGATACAACTGATAGTTAACATCCCTTTAGCCTTTGTCTCAACTGGGTCTCCACTGGAACTGACATGCATGAAACTATTAATAGTAAATCATCAGTCACTTGACAGATCACGGCATGTGAATCAAATCTAATTTGATTCACTTGATCTCTCACTAGTGCTACAATCAGTTACAACTAGTTAGACTGACTTTAACTCACCTAGATTGAGTTAACTGATTTCTCATGCATTAAACTAATGCACTAACTGCAACTTGGACTCAATAACTAATAGAATCACTTTGCATGCCTCACCAACTACCCTCAACTAGAAATTCATGAGCTAACTGAGTTTATTACACTCAGTTAACTATTAAAAGTGATTATGAGATAAGATTACAATTTATTGTCCAATTTAATTAAGGGAAAATTAAATTAGACACATTTCCAAATTTTTAGATAAATTGGCTTTCACACTAATGTATCGCTAGGACCCATGATCCCACGATCCCACACTAGTGTGTGTGTTTCATTTTCTTGTTGAATTTCAACACTCCCTCTCAACAAGAAAGGGATTATCTTCTACCCTGATCGTGCTTCTGTGGTATTCAAATTTTCTCCTGACGAGCGTCAGAATATCTGCATCCTGATCCTCCGTGGGAATGTACTGAAGTAACATAATGCATCTCTGAACACAATATCTGAGATGGTGGCACTAGATTTCTATATTCTTGGACCTAGCATGGAATACCAGATTAACTGAGATTTTAATGCAACTCTGGTTATCATAATGTATCACCGTTGGATCCATCTGATGACCGAACAAACTAACCAGAATCTTCCTCATCCAGATGGCCTCACATGTAGCCTAAATGGATGCCATGTAATCTGCCTTGACTGAATTGAGTGCCATAAATCTCTGCTTCCTGTTGTACCAAGAAACTGTTGTCGATCCTATGTTGAAGAACCCTCCCGATGTGCTCTTTCTGTCTGATGGACTACCTGCCTAGTCTTCATTGGTGAAGCCTTGAAGCTTCACTCCCTCTGTCCGTATGTACCATAATCCATACTCTATAGTGCCCCTGCGATATCTCAAGACATGTTTCCCCGCCTTCCAAAATATCTTGGTAGGCTTAACCATAGCTTGAATCAGCTATTTAACTGCGTAGAAAATGTCTGGTCGAGTGTTCACCAAGTACATTAGTTAACCCATAGGCTGCCTGTAAACAATTGCGTCCACTACTTCACCTGAAGTAGCATCCTCCTTCCTCCAGTTTCTTGGAAGAGGAGTCTCCAAGGGTTTATAGCTCTTTATGTGAAACTTACTCAGAATCTCTTTGGCATACTTGCCTTGAGAAACAAATATCTCACCATCCCGCTGCCATATCTCCAAACAAAGGAAATAATGTAGGAGTCCCATGTCCTTCATCTCAAACTCTCTTGCAAGGTCTTCTTTGTAAGAAGTTATGAGTTTCTTATCACCTATCAAAATAAGATCATCAACATAAAGTACGATAATCAAAATCTTACCCTCAACCACAATCTGGTACAGGTTTGCATCTGCTTCACTCTTTTTGAAGCCCAACCCGGTGAAATAACTGTCAATCTTGGTGTACCAAGCACGAGGTGCTTGCTTCAGGCAATATAGTGCTCTCTTGAGTTTGCGCACATGCGACTCCCCGTCAAAGGTCTCAAAACCTTATAGCTTCTCTATGTAAACTTCTTCCTTAATAAATCCATTGAGAAATGAAATATTCAAATCCATCTGATGTATCTACCACCCCATATGTGCAGAGAGAGCAAGGATATATCTAATCGATGAGAATCTCGTAAACGGTGCAAAATTATCCTCATAGTCAATCCCCTCAACTTGTGAGAATCCCTAGGCTAAAAATCCAGTCTTGTACTTATCCACACTCCCATATGCAGCCTACTTCACCTTATAGATCCATCTAGATCCAACCATTGATTTTCTGACTGGTCTTGGGACAACTTCGCAAGCACTGTTCTTGACGATGGAGTCATACTCCTCAACCATGGTGTCAACCCAATTTGGTTGCTGCACTACTTCCTCAAAGGAGGATGGTTCTGTGACAATACACTTTCTCATAAGAGCCATGTATCCACTAAACCTGTCTGGAGATTGTCTCTGTCTCCGAAGTGAAGTAGGTGCTCCTACATGTTCTGCCGCATTAAGTCTCAATCTATCAGCTTCCCTGGTACACCTTCTACCATGTCTGGTGGATGGCTCTGCATGAGTGTTTTCTTCCACTCCATGATCCTCCGCATGTGGCTACTCCACATCTTGAGGTTCATCCTTTGGAACCAAGAGTTACTCATCTGCATGCAAATCAAGCTCCCTCTCAAGGGGCAATCACATGGCTTTCTCCTCATCAAATTTTATATCCCATCTCACAACAATCATCCCGTTGTTTAGAAAATACACCCGATAGTTGTGGGGAGTATTAGTGCACCCCACAAATATCCCAATCTCAACTACTGGTTCTAGCTTCTTCCTGGAATCTTTGGTCACATGGAAATAGACATATGAGCCAAATTTTTTAAAATATGAAACATCAGGTTTCTTACCATAAAAATCCTCCTCTGGTGTACTCATGCCAAGTATCCGATGAGGACTACAGTTCCTCACAAATACCATTGTTTTACATGCCTCTGCCCACAGTTGCAATGGTAGGCCCTGATCATGTAACATCGCTCGTGCCACACCCAAAATTGTTATATTATTTCTTTCTGCAACCCCATTCTGTTGTGGGTTATGAGGTGAAATCAACTCTCTTCGAATTCCTTCTTTGCTACAGAAGTTCTTGAATTCATTGGAGATGTACTCTCCACCATTGTTGCTCTTGAGAGCCTTCACATGCTTCCCTGTGTCTTTCTCAACTAGTGCTTTGAACTCACAAAATTTTGAGAACATCTGAACTTTCTTCTGCATGAAGTAGATCAAACAATTTCTAGAGAAATCATCAACAAAGATCACATAATACTTGTGCTTTGTTGTCGAAGCTGTAGAGAATGGTCCACACACGTCTGAGTGAACTCTCTCAAGGATTTCCGCTGCTCAGTTATCCTTCTGGTGAAAAGTAGCCTTTGTGTACTTCCCCATGGTACATCCCTTGCATGTGTCTATCTGCATAAGAGTACCCTATGGAGTCCCCATAGAAATATGTTGCATGACCTTCAAGACATTGTAGTGTAGATGGCCCAACCCCCTGTGCCGTAACTCACCCTTATCCCGGATCACCGCTTTGTCTGCCTTACCCATCAATGCTGCGCAGCTATCTACATCAAGTTTGTAGATATTCTTCACACGAATCCAAATATTATAATAATAAGGGTTTACCTGACTTTCTATGGAAGGTAAATGTACCAATCCCAGTAGCATTGTACCTCCCGTCATCACCCATTTTGATATGCATTTGGAGGTCCTTCTCCTCCAAGCTACTGAAAATTTCTTTGTCTCTCATCATGTGGAAAGAAGCACCACTATCCAAGTACCACACTGATCCCATCGCACTTAACACCATCCATGCGATGAGCGAGAAGTCCAACTCAAATTGCGAGGCCAAAACCTCACCAACTACAGATCTTGAAGCCTTCTTTTTCTTCTTCTTTTGTGGACAATTAGTGGCATAATTTCCATGTTCGTGACAGTGAAAACACTTCACTCTAGACATGTCTTGCTTCTTTCCATCTTGTTGGGTATGTGTTATATTCTTTCCATGACTAGTCACGCACGGGGGGGGCGTTAGCCCCCCCTGTCAGGGTCTGGGGCAGCGCCCCGAAAAAAATTTTTTGGGCCTTATTTTCTTGTAGGCAGACCCACCCATGGTTTTGTGCATGGGTTTGAACATAGTTTTGGGGTACGATGGTTTTCGGCCCTTGGTATTTTGTAGATCTGGTCAAGGGAACTATGGTTATGTTCTAATCCAAGGTTAATGGATTGGGGTTTATGTATGATTTGGCATGTATATATATGTGTTGTAACACTAAAAGGAATATAATGAAAAATCACGCTGGTCGTCCCGATTTGGGATCCAGGGGAAAATCTTTGTGTTTATCTGTTTTATGTTTTATGCTCTCACTATTATTTATTTTCTGTTTTAAGATTCATTTGTAGATAATTTTTGTACAGGGTTAAAACTTACATTTGGTATCAGAGTTGTTTCGGCTTCAAGGGGACGCCTTTGCTGCTGAGGGTTTTTTGCTCTGGCCTGTGGTAGACCCCATTCAGTGGGAGATCTGTGGGATCGATTCTTGTGGTTAAAGAAGATGGCGAGCAGTAAAAAGATAGAGATTGAGAAATTTAATGGTCAGATTTTTGAGTTGTGGAAGCTCAAGATGGAGGATTTGTTGGTGGATACAAACCAGTGGATCACGGTAGATCCAGGTACTAAACCAACGGTAATGTCAGATGAAGACTAGAAGAAGTTGGATTAGAAGGCGAAAAGCACAATACGATTGTGTGTCTCGGATTCAGTATTGTTGAATGTATCTGGGGAACCTATGGCGAAGAATTTGTGGGACAAACTTGGGACTTTGTACCAATCTAAGTCTCTGGTGAATAAATTGTTCCTGCAGAAAAAGCTGTATAACCTGAGGATGAAGGATGGAGACTCGATGACAGAGCATCTGAATGCCTTCAATACTGTGGTAAGTCAGTTGTCATCTATTGATATTAAAATATCAGATGAAAATAATAGCATCAGTTTGTTTTTTTCTCTACCATATTCGTGGAATAGTCTGGTTATTGCAATAGGTAGCAAACCAACTACCTTGAATTTTGATGACAATATCGACCTTGATATGCAGAGGCGTATCGGAGAAATTGGAGGGGTCGAATGGAGATGCCTTATCTATGCGAGGAAGATCTGAGAATAGAAACAATAAGGTTTGAGTGGGAGATCTGGAAATCTAGGAGGAGATCTAAATCTCCTGAAAAGTTTGTAAATGTGTCTTGAAATGCGGAAAGGAAGGCACTACAAAAATTTGTAGATCTAAAGCTCTAAGAAGAAAAGGGATGCGATGATGCTCCTTCTGTAGAGGCAAAAACCACATCAGATGAAGGTGGGGATGTGTATTTGGCTTCTTCTTCAAATACACATGTAGATCATGAGTCATGGTTGATTGACTCGGGTGCATCCTTTCACTTCACTCCCCATAGGGAGTAGTTCTGCGAGTATGAGAAATATGATGGCGGCGATGTCTTCCTAGGGGATGATAGGAAGGCCATAATTGTCGGACGTGGAAAAGTCAAGCTGAAGCTACAAGGTGGAAGGATTAGAACACTTCCTGGTGTTCTGCACATTCCTGCATTGGCCAGAAATCTGATTTCTGTAAGCAATATGGATGATGCAGGTGTAAAAACAGTGTTCGAGAAAGATACCTGTAAGATGGTTCGGGGAGCATTGGTGTTAATGTGGGGAGTTCAGATTGGAACTCTGTACAAGCTTCAGGGCAGCATTGTTATTGATGGGTGCAACAGTTCTGTGGTTCTTGAAATTGGAGCGGAAAACCTAGCGGTCTTTGGAGAAAATACCATGCTATGGCATCAAAGGCTTGTACATATTGGAGAGAAGGGCCTTCGAATACTGCATGGATATGGTCTGGTAGAAGGTATGTCTAATTTCTCTTTGGATTTCGATTTCTGTGAACATTGTGTATATGGGAAGTAGAATCGGGTGAGTTTTCCTTCTGGTGCTAAGAGGGCGAACAGGATATTAGAGCTTGTGCACAGTGATGTGTTTGGACCTGTGTCGGTTACATCACTAGGTAAGTCTGTGTACTATGTTTCATTCATAGATGAATTCTCAAGGAACACATGGATATATTTCTTGAGGAAGAAATATGAAGTCTTTGACAGATTTAAAGAATTTAAGGCTCTGGTGGAAAACTAAACAGAGAAGAAGATAAAGGTGCTGAGGACAGATAATGGTGGGGAGTTCTATAAGAAGGAATTTGAATAGTTCTGTAAGAAGTGTGGTATAGCACGACAGAAGACTACTCCATACACACCTCAACAAAATGGATTTGCAGAAAGAATGAACAGAACGCTGATGTAAAAGGCAAGAAGCATGCTTAGTGGTACCGGGTTAGGACAAGAATTCTGGGCAAAGGCAATGGAGGCTGCATGTTACTTGGTTAACAGATCACCTTCATCAGCGTTGGAGGATAAGACCCCACATGAGGTATGGACTGGTAAGAAACCTTCTCTTTCACATATGAGGGTATTTGGATGTGATGCATATGTACATGTTCCAAAGGAGAAAAGGACCAAGTTGGATAATAAATTTGAAAGGTGCATCTTTATTGGGTATAAGGATGGTTTAAAGGGTTACAAGCTTTGGAACTTGGAAACAAGGAAGGTTGTGTATAGTCGAGATGTGGTGTTTAGAGAGGTGAAAGATGTTGTTAAACATGAAGTCCTACCAAAGGAACAAGAGAAGATAGAGTTTGAACTAAAGGAGGAAGAATCGGACTCCACAATAGAAGAAGACTTAGAAGAGGAAGAGCCACTAACTCCAGCTGTGAGAAGATCAGTTCGGGAAAGAAGACAACCAAAAAGGTATAGTCCATCTGCTTTCTGTTCAAATTTTGCTTTAACTATAACTGATGATGATCCCAGAACTGTTAGGGAGGCAGTAGATTCAGAGGATGGAAAACTTTGGAAGGAGGCCATAGTTGATGAAATGGCATCCTTGCAAAAAAATGAGGCATGGGATTTGGTCGAGTTGATGGCTGGAAGGAAGCCCATTGGGAGAAAATGGGTGTTTAAGAAGAAGATGAATGTAGAAGGCAAGTTGGAGAAATACAAAGCTCAGTTGATAGAAAAAGGTTATTCCCAGGTACCGAGAATTGATTTTGGTGATATTTTTTCTCCTGTTGCCAAAGTTACTTCTATTAGATTAATTTTATCTATTGTTGCTGCATTTGATTTTGAGGTAGAATAGATGGATGTGAAGACATCATTTCTTCACGGGGCTCTGGAAGATGAGATCTACATGAAACAAACTAAAGGCTTTATGGTGAAGGGGAAGAAAGAACTGGTATGCAGGCTAAAGAAGTCTCTGTATGGGTTAAAATAGTCACCAAGGATGTGGTGTCAGAAATTTGATACCTATATACGGGGACTTGGCTTCACCATAAGCAAGGAGGATCACTGTGTTTATTTTCAACTAATTGCTGACCATGTTATTTATTTTGTCTTGTATGTGGATGATATGTTGTTGATTGGAAATGACAAAGAAATTATCCAAGATTTGAAGACCCAACTGTTCTCCAAATTCAACATGAAGGATCTTGGTGCTGCAAACTATATTTTGGGCATGGAAATTAAGAGAGATCGTGCAAAGAGGAAGCTATGGTTAAACCAGAGGAAGTATGTCGAGACTATATTGCAGAGGTTCAATATGCAGGATAGTAAACCGGTGAATGTTGCGATTCCTGTAGGTACAAAGCTGTCTGCTGAACAGTGTCCCAAGACACAAGAAGAAGAGGAGGATTGTTGGAAATGTTGTCATTGATGGCAAAGGAGATGGAAAAGGAGACAATATAGAAACAAAGAGAGAAAAAGAGGCAGCAAGATGTAGAAAGGGTCAAGCAGCTTCAAAAGAAGCAAGGCAGTAAAAGAAGAGGATGCAGAGAAAGAGTACAGAGTATAGTGACACGTGAAACTATCATGCAAAAGACAGAGGATGCAGAGATAGAGAATACAGAGGCAGAGCCGTGAGATGAAATGGTTGAGCAGCAGAGAAAGGTTGTAGAGAGTACAATGAAACAGAGACAGAGAATATAGAGGTAGAGATAGAGAATAATAGAGGCGGAGATAGAGACTAACAGAGACAGAGAATAACATAGGTGGAACCAGTAAGGGCGCAGAACCAAGAAAGGAACCATAATTACACAGTGAAAACCTAACGGAGTCGGGTGTTCAACATGTGGAAGCACCGTATTGTAATGTCAAGAACGCAAGAGGAAACAGGAGCGAAAGCGGAATTCCTTTAATTAGAGTTAAAAATTATGAGAACTGGAACCTGGAGTCAAGAGCGGAACCTTGAATAAACAGTGAAACCAGAGTTTTTGAAAACAACCTGTATCACACTGCCCTTGAGTGGTAAGCGGAATTCTCCTTTTTGAACACGATCTAAGTCACTGATTGACACGTGTCTTTGGGTGGTATTTGAATACCACTTACATCGCGCAATTTTTGTGCGTTAACCTTCGGCCCAAAGAAAAACACGATATTGCGCGTCGTCTGTTGGATGGGGGTCCAAAGCTCAGTTGGAGCGCGATAGTAGATTGACCGTCTGATCAAAAGAGGAGTTGCGGGGAAGAGAACCAAGGCTGTGGGACCTACATTCATAGCTGAGGAGCCAAAGTATTATGCGAAGGTCTGTGTATTATGTGTATTATAAAAATTAATTAACAGGCGGATGGTAAGTCACAATGCATTGTGGGCCAGAAGGTCAGTTTTAATTCAAAGCCATGGTATAATGTTTGAAATATGACGGAGGAGGTAATGTATGTGAATACAGTATTGAGAATATGAAATATCACAAAGGGTGCTCGTATAAAACCTTGTATATATGGATATAAGTTGAGGTGGGCCCAACTGAGCAGTTGTGTTAATGGTTAGTTATTAGCCATTAGAGAAAATGTTGAATGATTGATATAGGGGTGAACAGTAGAGCGTGGGACCTGTGAACCACCATATGATATATGTGTTGCATTAATATATAAACCATAAGTGAATTCTATAAGCGTGGGTGTATGTAATTAAAAGAGCCGAAACCCTTTTGTAGCATTAAGACTAAGGTTCGAAAAAAGAACATGGCTAAGTCTATGCTGGGAGCGGAAGCATTAAACAAACTATGGAGCCCGAGAGGTTATATAAATATATATATTAGTGCTAGGTTTAAGTCTGAGCCAAAGACTTAATATAATGTTAACGGATGATATTATATGTGTAGTGTGGGACCCCCTACATAAAATTCCAAGAATCTTAACCCAAGCTGGAGGATACATAAAAGTTGAAGCGGCAAGTATATATATGTGTAGCGCTTTATATACAAAGGACCAAGGGTACAATATAAGAACATATGTATTATATGCTTGTGTGCAAGATTAATAGAAAACAAGGCTCTATTGTTCGGTGTCTGAAACAAATGAAGTAATATAAGGTGGGACCCTTATGAATCGCATCGGAGAAAATCATAACTGCAGAACATGGTAATAAAAGTTCCGATTGCGATTGCGATAAAGATGCAGACTCGATGGGTTTATGAACTGTGATTCATACGTGTTTAAGTTCCGGCATCAAAGTAGGCCATCACATCGGAAAGAAGCAGAACATCGGAGCATTCTATTGAAAGCTGCGATTGCGATGATCGCATCGGGTCCTTCGCAAATGCATCAATCGCAATCAGAAGTATTCAATTGCAATTAATTGCATCGGCGCAGTGAAGTGCAGTGAACAGTGAACCATCGCATCGAAGCGATTCATCGCATCAGCGCAGTGAAGTACAGTGAACAGTGAACCATCGCATCGACGCAGTGAAGTGCAATAAACAGTGAACCATCGAAAGAGGTGTAATCGCATCGGAACTTAAGAAAAAATCGATTAGTTGAACAAAAAAGGTTTTTTGTATATTAAAAGGGTCCATTTTGATTATATCACCGAGAGGCATTTGCGTTACATTGAAAGGGAAGTTTATGTGTTAAAAATCCTTTATTATTACACTGAGAATTGAATTGCATTATATAAAAAGCGCAGTTACATATATGCAGGAGTTACGCAACAACAATGAAAAAAAAAGCATACAGAGAGGAAAAAGACAGAGATAGCTGCAAAAAAGACAAACACACAGTGATCCAAAACTGAATGGGTTTATTTGTAATCCATATTGTAACTGAATGTAAATGTTTTTGGTTGGTTTATATTGTTTGTGATGTACTGGCAAGTCTCGGTAGGAAATAAAACTCCACTGTAAAACTGAAAGTAGTATAAATTGCTGAAATTTTCTGAATGAACTAGAAAAATAAGTGAGGAGGCAGAAGGCAAAGAGTCAGGGCTATCCACTTTGAATTCCCTGCGGAATACGAACTGTTATGAGGCAAACTGTATAAAGGATATCACATTGATATGCAAAGAGGTGTTAGAGAATGCGGTATTTAGGCAGAAAAGATAAGAAGAAGGAGGAGTTGAGCAGAGAAGAAGGAGGAGAAGATGCAGAGATGCTGCAGGGCTGATATGAGGACTGATGGACAGCAAAATAGAAGGTACATAACAGAGCTGATATCCAAGGTAAATCAGCAAGTGGTTTCTTTTGAAAGAGTAAGGAAGTTGGAGCTTCCCTATCAAGTTGTAGCTTGATAGATGTCAGTTGTAGCTGACTGAGGTTGGAGCCTACAGAAAATTGATGGGAGTTGGAGCTTCCTTGCAAGTTGTAGCTTGCAGAATTGAGGTTGGAGCCTCCTGTGGGTTGGTGCCTACAGAAAATCAGTGGTGAAAGGGAGTTGGAGCTTGCCTTTGCATCACAACAATAATAAGATGTGGTTTTCTCCCTTTATGGGTTTCCACTTATATCTGTTGTCTCTGTGTGTGTTTCCTATGTGTTGATATGTTCTATCCAATCTGCTTAATGCTTGCTGCTCTCATAATAATTTTGGTGTAACATTATCTTAATACTTGCTGCTACATATTAAGACTATTCACATATTAAGCTGGTTATAAAATTAAGTTCTGAATAAGCTTGATGAAATTTTAAAAAAAGCTCATGTATGTGTTAAACTGATTCACCCCCCCCTCTCAGTTTAACTAAGGATTCAACAATTGGTATTAGAGCGTGTTCCTTTTGCATCAGTTTAACAACTGAAAGGAGATCCTAGGTCCCTAGGATGGCTAGTGAAGAAGGAAACTCAACCAATAAAGCCCCTTTTTTCACTGGTGCTAACTATGTCTTCTGGAAAATCAGAATGAGAACATACATAATGTCTCTAGGAATAGAAGTTTGGGTTGCTGTGGAATTTGGATATGCCCCAAAGGAAAATGACCCAGAGAAAGAAGCTAAACAAGATTTTGCAGCTAATCCAAAGGCCATGAATGCAATCTTAAATGGAGTATGTGAGGCCGAATTTATCAAAGTAATGCACAACAAGACTGCCAAAGAGATGTGGGATACTCTAGAAAACATCCATGAGGGAAACGAAAAGGTAAAGATAGCCAAACTTCAAGTATATAAAGCTCAGTTTGAAAATTTAAAAATGAATGATGATGAAGATATTGGCAGCTTCTTCTTAAGAGTTGCAGTAATTGTTAATAATATGAAAGCTCTTGGAGAAACCATACCAGAATGTGTAATTGTACAAAGGATTCTAAGATCTCTTCCACCCAGTTTTAACCCCAAGGTTTCTGCCATAGAAGAAACAGCTGATTGGGAAACCTTGACCATGAACCAGTTACTTGGAAATCTAATAGCCTATGAGATGAGGCTCCCATAGAAGAAGCCTAGTGTGAGGGAGGCAGCCTTTAAGACAGAGAAGAAGAAAGAAGAAAAGGAATATATATGCGCTTGCTCTGATGAAGAAGAGGCAAAATTTGTCAAGAAAATGGATAGAGGCTCAGGTAAATATAAAGGTAAACTTCCATTCAAATGCTTTAACTGTGGAAGAGTTGGACACTATGCTGCTAAGTGTCCTCATAAGAAAACTAGGAATCAGTCTCAAGAATCAGAGAAAACTAGATCAAAGAACTGGCAGAAAGGAAATAAATTCAATAGAAAATCTTTCTATGCTCAACAAGATAGCAGTGCATCTGAAGACTCAGATGAACCCTCAAGTGAAGAAGGAACCTCTGAATTTATGTTGATGGCCATAGAAGAAATTGAAGGACTCCTTCTAGAAGATGAAGAAGAAGGTGAAGTTGATCTTGAGGGGGAGCTAAGAAGTGCCCTGGAGGAGATTGACAGACTCAAACTGAAGTGTAGAAAATAGAAAGACATTCTCCTCAAGTATGTAAGAGAAGAAAAAAATTCAGAAGTCCTCATTTAGCTGAAAGTAGAGCTTGAAGAAGCCAAGAAGGTAGAAGACATGTTACTTAAGCAAATTAAGGATAAAATTCAGGAACAAGAGAAGTTGGAAGAAGAAGTAGTATGCCTGAGGAAGAAATTAGAAAATGCCCAAAGGAAAGTGTCAACAAACTCTTCCCAAATGACAAGCTCTGGTAAGTTGAATGAAATTCTGGATGCTCAAAGATCTCCTCTGATAAAAACTGGGATAGGCTATGAAGGAGAATCAAGTAAAGGCAAAGAAAAGGAAAACAAAAATATTATTTTTGTAAAAGCAAATAAGGATGATGAAGCAACTCAGACAATTCCTACAGAAAAAGAAACATGCAATGAAGGAGACAGAAACCAGAAGGAACCTCTAATAACAAAGGATGAAACAAATACTCAGCCAACAAGAAAAGGCTCATATATCCCTGAGTATGTCAAATTCAGAAGCCATCAAAGGAGATTCTTCCCTCCTATGAAAAATGCCACCTGTTATGCCTACCACAAGCTAGGACATATTGCTGCATATTGTCATACAAGGAGGATTAATTCAAACCAGCAAAGGATGAAAACAATGAAGAGACTATCTCAAGCAAACAAATGGAGAAGACAACCTCTCATCAGGTATGCAAATTGTCTCTATGGATACTGTTTTTACTGTAAGGAATTTGGCCATAAAATCATAGAATGCAGAAAATATGGACAAATATTGATGCTCAAAACCTCAAGGAGGTTTATGAATCATGGAGAGTTTACTCGTACTCATAATCCTGCTAAAAATATGATTAAATGGTGTGTATGCATTAAAATTGGACATATGCCTTCCAAATGTCCTCTTAGAGTGTTAGGTCCCTATATCACTAGTATAGTCCCTTATTATTGTTAGTGTAACCCCCTTATTGTTATTATTGTGCCCTTAAATTATTATTGTTAGGTCGGCTAGGATTACATTGTGGCCCACTAGGATTACATTATGGCCCCATGGACTCCTATATACAGAAAGGAGGTTTTGTGAATTGTATCATCCAAGAATTGTTCATTTATGTAATGTATTGGAGGTTGCCCCCTCGAAGAGGCTCATTTCTAAGGCGTTGATATCTCTTTTCTTCTTTTTTTGGAGCTGGTTACACAACATTTGGTATCAGAGCTTTGGATTCTAGGGTTTCGCTGCTCCAAACAGGTCATCGTGGCATTTTCGCTATAACTTTTTTTCTACAAAGTTTCAAAAGCTGAAATTTTTAGGGTGCGAAGCAGAAATCCTGAGGAAGCTTTTCTAAAAATTTCAGACCTTGGTTCGCAACATTTGCGGAGATATCATCTGTGGAAGTCAGGTCTTTTTTCAAGCTCCTAAACAGGTCATCGTGGAATTTTCGCTATAAATCTGTTTCTACGAAGGTTCAGAATCTGAAATTCATATGGTGTGAAGCTGAAATCCTGAGGAAATTCGTCAAAAAATTTCAGAGCTTGGTTCGCAATATTTTTGGAGATATGATCTGTGGAAGGTAGTGCTTTTTCAGGCTCCTGAATTTCATCTCAAAGAGGTGATCGTGGGAAACGTTCAATAACTCTCTCTTTGGGGATCAGATTGGAGTGCCGTAAAAATTTGTCACAATTAAAAGGACTGTAGTTTCTTGGCTATCAATTTCAGATACAAAGGACAAAACAGTGACACGTGGCAAGTCATACAAGTTCACTCTACTGAACTAGTCCATAACTAGGTCATTGTGGGAGATTGGACACAACTTTGTCTTGGAGAATCCAAATCAGGTCAAACCTGTGGTATTCAAAAGAGAATTCAGAGGGCTACTTCAGTGCTGAATTTTAGATATAGAAGAGCCGCAATCACAGAGATAAGACAATTTCAATATCGAGCTCCTCAAAAGCAAGTAAAAGGTGTATATTTTTTTTCCAAATTGCAGAAGTCTTGTTTGAAGAATCAAGTTGAATTGATTGCAAGGGCATATTGTAGAATAGATATCAGTATTGGATTATAAAATGGCCCCAAAAAATAATTCAACACCCATTAAGCCTTTGGAAAGCTCTACTATGACTCATGAAGATGAAGAATTGCAACATGATCTATCAAAATTACAAGAGCAAGTGCAACAAATTTCACTCTCGCAAAGAGCAACAAAAAATGAAATGGAAGTTTTGAAGAAAGGCATGGAAGCTAAGATGGATGGTGTGCAAGCTAAGATGGATGGCATGCAAGCTAAGATAGATGGCATGGAGGCTGGCATGGAATCTAAGATGGATGACATGGAAGCTAAGATCGATGAGAAAATGGAAAACATGAAGAATTTTATAAAAGAAGACATGGAAGGTTTGACAAAGTTGATACAAGAAAGGTTTCCTAATGGTGAAAAGATAGTAGAAGAACCTCATGATGAGAACAAAATAAATGTTAATTGTGATTTCATTTACTCTAATGTTGGCAGGAAGAACCACCATATTCCAAAGATGGATATGAGGAAGTTTGATGGAAAGGATCCTGTAACATGGATACTACAGATGGAGCAATATTTTGATCTCCATAACGTACAAAACATACAAAAGGTACGCATTGCAACTTTACATTTAGAACAAAATACATTTGTATGGTATCAATGGCTTTGCTCCCGTAAAAGAATTGTCACTTGGTCAATTTTTACGGAGGAAATGATAGCACATTATGAGGATACAAAGAGCAACACCTTCTTTAGCCAATTGATAAATCTCAAACAAAAGGGTTTAGAGGGGCAGCACATTGAGGACTTCCAAAAATTGAATATAAGGGTAACTAATATTCCAGAGGAACACAGGATTGATCTCTTCTTAGGTACTCTAAAGGATAACATCCAACATGAAGTTCGTGTTTTGGAACCTGATTCATTGGAGAAGGCATTCAGGTTGGTAAGAAAAGTTGAATGTAAAATTATGGCGACAAGGAAGCCTACCACTCAATTCTATAAAGAAGGAAGTGTTGCTACGCCTAGATTTCCACAACCTACAAGGTTGAAACCACAACAATTGGAAGAAAAAAGAGCAAAAGGGATTTGCTACAGTTGTGATAGCGAATACACTAAAGGTCATAAGTGTGCTGAAAAGAAATTATTTTACATAGATTGTGAAGAAGAAGAAGAAAATGAACAAGAAGAGGATATACACCAGGAACCGGCCCTAGAAGAGGAAGAAATGAATCCGACCATATCATGTAATGCACTGGCAGGAATTACCACTCCTCAAACTCTCAAGATAGCGGGACAGATCAAGAAGAAAAAGGTAATAGTGTTGATTGATTCAGGTAGCACCCATAATTTTATTCATTGTAAGGTAGCCAAGGAATTAAATTGTTTCCTATACCCAGCACCAGAATGTCAAGTGATGGTTGCAAATGGAGGAACTATAAATTGATCTGGAAAATGCCATAATATCAAGCTAACCATGGGGAATATGTATTGACTAGTCCAATGCTTTCCATTCCTATGGGAGGTGCTGATGTTGTACTAGGAGTACAATGGTTACAATCTTTGGGGACGGTAGCTTTTAATTTTCAAAAAATTTTCTTGAAATTTTTTTCAGAAGGAAAGGAAGTCGAATTACAGGGTATTGAAGGGAAGCCGGGAAGGATAATAAGCTCTAATGTCATGACAAAGCTTCTAAAGAAAGAACAACGAGGCGTAATTGCACAATTATGCTCACTAGAAGTTCCGGCATCAAAATCATCTATTTCTGCAGATCTCCAACAAGTCTTGGACAATCATTCCAAGGTGTTTGAAACTCCCAAAGGACTCCCACCTATTCGTGATCATGATCATGCTATTCATTTGATTCCAGGAAGTGTTCCTCTAAACATCAGGCCTTATAGATATCCTTACTTCCAAAAGAGCGAATTGAACGTATGATTGCAGAAATGTTAGAGGCGGGTATAATTCAACCTAGTCAAAGTTCTTTCTCTGCTCCTGTAGTATTGGTACACAAGAAGGATGCATCATGGCGAATGTGTCCGGATTATAGGGAGCTCAATAAGCTCACCATTAAAGATAAATTTCCCATTCCTGTGATTGATGAATTATTGGATGAATTACATGGAGCAATTTATTTTACCAAGTTGGATCTTTGTTTAGGATATCATCAAATTAGAATGAAGACTGAAGATATTCTGAAAACAACATTTCGAACTCATGAGGGTCATTATGAATTTTTGGTCATGACTTTTGGCCTTACCAATGCACCTTCTACATTTCAAGGGTTGATGAATTCCATTTTCAAACCCTTCCTTAGAAAATTTGTGCTAGTATTTTTTGATGATATACTAATCTACAGCAGGTCCTGGAAGGATCATGTTGAACATGTTGACAGGGTGCTCAAACTATTGCGGGAGAAACAATTATATGCAAAAAAATCCAAATGTTTCTTTGGAGTACAAGAGGTGGAATATCTGGGTCATATTGTATCTCACGAGGATGTTAAAGTAGACCCTAACAAAATTAAAGCCATTAAGGAATGGAAATTCCCCACAACCATAAAGAATCTGTGAGGCTTTCTCGGGTTAACAGGGTATTATCGCAAGTTTGTTAAGAATTATGGGAGAATAGCAGCACCTCTAACAACATTATTGAAGAAAGATGCATTTTCATGGACTCCTGAAGCAACTAAGGCCTTTGAACGTCTTAAAGGGGCAATGTGCCTAGCACCGGTCTTAGCTACACCAGACTTCACAAAAACCTTTATTGTGGAATGTGATGCCTCAGGAAATGGAATTGGTGCAGTTTTAATGCGGGAAGGAAGACCCATTGCTTTTGAAAGTCGTCCAATCAAAGGAAAGTATTTACAGAAACCTATTTATGAGAAGGAAATGTTAGCAATACTACATGCACTAAAGAAATGGCGAACTTACCTAATGGGAAGACACTTCAAGGTAAAAACTGATCATGATAGTCTTAAACACTTTTGGAACAAAGACTATCGTCAGAAGAGCAGCAAAAATGGGTCACAAAGATGTTGGGTTATGACTTTGAAATAATCTACAAAAAAAGAAAGCTTAATGTTGTTGCGGATGCACTCTCAAGAAAGAATGAAGAGGTGGAAGCATTGCTTTGTGCCATTTCTATTATCCAACCAGATTGGATAACCGAAGCAAGAGATGAATGGAAGAAGGACAAAGATGTATGGACACTCATTCAAAAGTTGCAGCAAGATCCTAGTACATCTGATACATTTAGTTGGAAAAATGATTCCTTATGGTACAAAGATCGCTTATATCTTTGTAAGAATTCTCAACTAAAACAAACGACTCTTCTGGAATTGCACACTTCTCCTTTAGGAGGACACTCAGGGTTTTTAAAAACTTACCACACGGTGAAGAAAGAATTTTTTTGGGATGGCCTTAAATCTGATATTCAAAAGTTTGTGGCGGAATGTTTGGTTTGCCAGCAGAATAAAGTGGAAACAATTAAGACCCCGGGACTTCTACAACCTTTATCCATTCTAAGTCAACGTTGGGAGGAGATTTCAATGGATTTTATCACAGGTTTACCTAAGTCTGAAGGAAAGAGTGTCATCATGGTGGTAGTTGATAGACTTACCAAGTATGCACACTTGTGTGCATTATCTCATCCATTTAAAGCAAGTACAGTTGCTACTACATTTATGGACAGAATTCAAAAGCTACATGGAAGCCCAAGGGTTATTGTGAGCAACAAAGATCCCATTTTTATTGGAAATTTTTGGATGGAGTTATTTTCTTGTTTGGGTACTCAATTAGCTCATAGCTCATCTTATCATCCTCAATCTGATGGTCAAACTGAGATTGTAAATAAATGTTTAGAAGGATATCTTCGTTGTTTTGTATCTGATAAAAAAACACAATGGGTCAAGTGGTTACCTCTTGCTGAATGGTGGTATAACACTTCCTTCCATATTGTAGCAAAAATGACCCCATTTATGGCACTTTATGGATATCATCCACCATCCATCACATCATCTTTAAGGGAAAATTCGAAGGTTCAAGCAGTGGAAGATCACATCGAGCATCAACAAGAAGTTCTCCAACTCTTAAAGGAAAAACTGAATTTGGCACAAAATCGAATGAAACAACAGGCAGATCACCATCGCAGCGAGAGAATTTTTGATGTAGGAGACTGGGTATTTTTACGGCTACAACCATACAAGCAAATGTCCCTCAAGCAAGCTAAGAAGGATAATAAATTATCACCAAAGTACTATGGTCCTTACAAGGTGTTGCAAAAGATTGGTACTATGGCATACAAATTGGAGCTTCCTGCTTCTTCGCGAGTACATCCAGTTTTCCATGTTTCATGATTAAAGAAGGTTATAGGTGAAAATCTTCCGGTTCAAACAATATTGCCAGAACTTGATGAGGAAGGAACAATCATATTTGAACCTGAAGCAGTCATGGAAATAAGAACTCGACAGCTACGGAATCGATCAATTTCAGAGTATCTCATCAAGTGGAAGAACTTACCCACTGAAGATTCTACATGGGAGGATGAGAATTTTATACAGAAGCACCCGAAGCTACTCAAGCATTGAGGACAACACTTTTTTGAAGGAGAGGCATGTTAGGTCCCTATATCACTAGTATAGTCCCTTATTATTGTTAGTGTAACCCCCTTATTGTTATCATTGTACCCTTGTAACCCCCATTTTGTTATTATTTTGCCCTTAAATTATTATTGTTAGGTCGGCTAGGATTACATTGTGGCCCACTAGGATTACATTATGGCCCCATGGACTCCTATATATAGAAAGGAGGTTTTGTAAATTGTATCATTCGAGAATTGTTCATTTATGTAATGTATTGGAGGTTGTCCCCTCGAAGTGGCTCATTTCTAAGGCATTGATATCTATTTTCTTCTCTTTTTGGAGCTGGTTACACAACACAGAGAATGTGGGTCATCATCTTAGAAAAGGTACCAAACAAAAGGATGCATGCAGTGGAAAAAGAAGGTGAATAAATGTGATCTGGATCTAACAGCTCAAGACCTGAAAAGCCAATGGTATTTGGACAGTGGTTGCTCAAAGAATATGACTGGAGATAGAAGCAAGTTTATAACTTTTGATGAAAAGAAATATGGAAATGTTACATTTGGCAATGATAAATCAGGAAAAATCAAAGGAAAAGGCTCAGTCAGCCTAGATAATGGCATAGGAAAGGCCCAAGATGTAATATTTGTGGATGGGTTGAAAGCTAATTTGCTGAGTGTCAGTCAAATGTGTGATAAAGGCTGTGAAGTTCTTTTTAGAGCACAAGACTGTGAAGTCAGATCAAGCACCATAGGAAAGACTCTGCTCAAAGGTGTTCGAACAAAGAGTAATGTCTACATAGTGAAAGAAGAGAATGAAGCATGCCAGCTTAGCAAACTTGAGGAGTCATGGTTATGGCATACGAGATTGGGACATCTTAACTTCGACCACATCATGAGACTGAGCAAGAAGAAAGATGTCAGAGATATGTCAGCAATAAAAAGGCCTTCAAATACCATATGCAAATCTTGCCAATTGGGAAAACAGACCTAATCATCCTTTAAGACCAAAGATGAGCTATCAACAAGTAGGCCACTTCAGCTTGTACACATGGACCTGTGTGGGCCTTCAAGAACTAAAACACCAAGTGGAGAATCCTACTTCATGCAGATAATAGATGATTTCTCAAGAATGACATGGGTTGCATTTCTCAAATATAAATCGGAATCACTTGAGAAATTCAAGATATTCAAGGCATTGGCCGAAAATCAAACTGGATGAAAGCTAAAATGCATCAGATCAGATAGAGGAGGTGAATTCACAGACTATGAATTTGCAGACCTATGCAATGAAAATGGCATAAAGCAACAGTTTACTATTGCAGGGACACCTCAACAGAATGGAGTGGCAGAGAGACAAAACAGGTCTTTACAACAAATTTCCAGAGCCATGATGCAAGAAAGTAACATTCCCCAAACCTTCTGGGCAGAAGCAGTACACAC
The DNA here is from genome assembly GCA_034641835.2 of Pinus albicaulis. Lineage (NCBI taxonomy): Eukaryota > Viridiplantae > Streptophyta > Pinopsida > Pinales > Pinaceae > Pinus > Pinus albicaulis. Next base: position 1,068,327,399 of record CM076578.1, on the reverse strand, counting down.
AACTGTGCATATTATAAATAAAGCTCATTTAAGACCAAATAGTGACAAGACTCCTTATGAAATATGGCATGGTAAACCAGCATCAATCAAGCACCTTAGAGTCTTTGGAAGCAAGTGTTACATAAATAATAATGATGAAAACCTGGGGAAGTTTGATGCAAGAGAAGATGAAGGAATATTTTTAGGATATGCATCCAAGAGTAAAGGTTACAGCTGCTACAACAAGACTCTTCGAAAAATTGTAGAAAGCATTGACGTAAGATTTGATGAAGAACTACCAAACAAGACAAGAAGTACAGACTGCAGAAGTCCTCGAGAAGATCATGAAGAAGAGAACCAAGATGATGATGAAACAAGCAAGACAACAAAAGATGCCGAACTGAGCTCGAAAGCCCCCTCAAGATACCCTCAAAGGAACCATCCAGAAGATCAAATCATTGGAGACAAGAGTGTAGGAGTCCAAACAAGAAGACAGCTAACTGAACAGACAGAAGAGGTATACCTAGCTATGTTATCATAGATAGAGCCAAAGAAGTTTGAAGAAGCCAGCAAGGAAAAGTATTGGGTGAATGCTATGAATGAAGAATTGGACCAAATTGAGAAGAAAAATACCTGGGAATTAGTTCCAAGACCCATTGAGAAAAATGTCATAGGCTCAAAATGGGTATTCAAGAATAAAATGAATGAACAAGGACAGGTAATTAGGAATAAAGCCAAACTTGTATGCAAGGGATATTCACAAATCAAAGGTCTTGATTACGATGAAACATTTGCCCCTGTAGCTAGAATGGAATCTATCAGAATGTTTCTGGCCTTTGCATGCTACCATGACTTCAAGGTACATCAAATGGATGTGAAATCTTCCTTCCTGAATGGATATCTACAAGAATAAGTCTACATGGAAAAACCGGAAGGATTCTCATTAACAGATAAAGAAGACTATTTGTGCAGACTAAAGAAGGCTCTATATGGGCTGAAACAAGCTCCTCGTGCTTGGTACTCAAGGCTGGATAAGTACTTGCGAAAACAAGGCTTTAAGAGAGGAGGAGTAGACAACAATATATACATAAAATCCCATGAAAATGAACTCCTGATTGTTGTAGTATAGGTTAATGACGTTATGTTTGGAAGCAACAAAGATGAGTTAGCAAAAGGATTTTCTAAGGAAATGAAATCATAGTTTGAGATGTCTATGATTGGAGAGCTCACCTTCTACTTAGGACTTCAAATTCAGCAAAAGAACACAGGTACATTCATCTCACAAGAAAAATACTTAAAAGAGATGTTGAAAAAGTTCAAAATGGAAGACTGCAAACCTATGTCAACACCCATGATCACTGGATGCAAGCTATGTGCTGATGATGGATCTGCTCATATAGATCAAAGACTTTGCAGATCCATGATAGGAAGTCTGCTATACCTAACAACATCTAGACCAGACATTATGTTGGCAGTAGGGCTTATGGTTAGATATCAAGCAGCACCAAAACAAAATCACCTTCTAGCAGTCAAAAGAATACTCAGATATCTACAAAGAACTGCACAGTATGGGCTATGGTATTCAAAAGGAAAGAGCTTCACTTTGACAGCATATACAGATGCAGATTGGGCTAGCTGTGTGGATGACATGAAAAGCACAAGTGGAGGTGCATTTTACTTGGGAAAAATTTTGGTGGCATGGCTAAGCAAGAAACAAACATCTATCTCTCTATCTACAGCAGAAGTAGAATACATAGCAACAACAACATGTTGCACACAAGTCATGTGGATGAAACAAACCCTCCAAGACATGAAGGTAAGCATTGATGAACCTATCTCTATCAAATGTGATAATACAAGTGCAATAATTATATCAAAAAATCCTGTACTTCATTAAAAAACTAAATACATCCCAATCAAGTACCATTTCCTAAGAGAACAAGTAGCACAGAAGGTAGTGAAGTTGGAACATGTGCCAACAAAAGAACAAACAACAGATATATTCAAAAAACCTCTTGCTAGAGAGCCATTCGAATACCTAAGAGACAAACTAGGGGTAGTGTCTTCACATGCTACTCTCTGACAGAAAAAGAAAGATTCATTCCAGGGGGAGAACAAAAAAGAAGACATCATTCCAGAGGGAGATCAGTCAACAAAGAGAGTCACAAAAAAAAAAAAAAACCAGAGCATGAAACAGGTCCTCAAGATCAGAGTAAGGGTTATGGACGAGATGTAAAATCACATTGGGAAATGAGAAACCCTTTGCCATTGATGTCAAAGGGGGAGGAAAAGCAAGCAACATAAGAAAGGGTCCTAAAAGGCAAGCAAAGGAAGTGTATTGCCATCAATGCCAAAGGGGGAGACTGTTGGAAATGTTGTCATTGATGGCAAAGGAGATGGCAAAGGAGATAGTATAGAAACAGAGAGAGAAAAAGAGGCAGCAAGATGTAGAGAGGGTCGAGCAACAGCAAAAGAAGCAAGGCAGTAAAAGAAGAGGATGCAGAGATAGAGTATAGAGTACAGTGACACAATGAAACTGTCATGCACAAGACACAGGATGCAGAGACAGAGAATACAGAGGCAGAGTCGTGAGATGAAATGGTCGAGTAGCAGAGAAAGGCTGCAGAGAGTACAGTGAAACAAAGATAGAGAATACAGAGGCAGAGACAGAGAATAATAGAGGCGGAGACAGAGAATAACAAAGGCGGAGACAAAGAATAACATAGGTGGAACGAGTAAGGGCGCAGAACCAAGAAAGGAACTGTAATTACACAGTGAAAACCTAATGGAGTCGGGCATTCAACATATGGAAGCAACATATTGTAATGTTGAGAACGTAAGAGGAAACATGAGCGAAAGCGGAATTCCTTTAATTAGAGTTAAAAATTATGAGAACTGGAACCCGGAGTCAAGAGCAGAACCTTGAATAAACAGTGAAACCTGAGTTTTTGAAAACAACTTGTATCGCGCTGCCCTTGAGTGGTAAGCGAAATTCACCTTTTTGAATGCGATCTAAGTCACTGATGGACATGTGTCTTTGGGTGGTATTTTAATACCACTTACATTGTGCAATTTTTGTGCGTTAACCTTCGGCCCAAATAAAAACGCGATATTGCACATCGTCCGTCAGATGGGGGTCCAACGCTCAGTTGGAGCGCGAGAGTAGATTGACCGTTCGATCAAAAGAGGAGTTGCGGGGAAGAGAACCGAGGCCGTGGGACCTACATTCATAGCTGAGGAGCCAAAGAATTATGCGAAGGTCTGTGTATTATGTGTATTATGAAAATTAATTAACAGGCGGATGGTAAGTCACAATGCATTGTGGGCCCGAAGGTCGGTTTTAATTCAAAGCCATGGTATAATGTCTGAAATATGACGGAGGAGGTAATGTATGTGAATACAGTATTGAGAATATGAAATATCACAAAGGGTGCTCGTATAAAACCTTGTATATATGGATATAAGTTGAGGTGGGCCTAGCTAAGCAGTTGCATTAATGGTTAGTTATTATTCATTAGATAAAATGTTGAATGATTGATATAAGGGTGAACAGTAGAGCGTGGGACCCGTGAACCACCATATGATATATGTGTTGCATTAATATATAAACAATGAGTGAATGCTATAAGCGCAGGTGTATGTAATTAAAAGAGCTGGAACCCT